>JALPQD010000294.1:3009784-3022284 GCA_023101885.1 Typhlomys cinereus | reverse complement strand
TTCCCACTTAAGAGTAGTTGTTTCTCCTGTGATATCCTTCTGGATTCCTATTAAATCTAATGGTTTCTACTGAGATATCCTCACTGGTCCATGGGGGAATATTGATATGGCAGCTATCCTCACTGGTCCATGGGGGAATATTGATATGGCAGCCATTGTGTAGATTTGGTAGGTGTAGATCTCATTGCAGTGGGCTCCTAGATGCAATAGCCCTGCCATGACTGGAGTCCCTGCCCATCAGTACACCTTCCCACCATTACTCTTACAATCTTACAGCCTACTCTTCCACCAGGGTCCCTAAGATGGCCCAATTAGGGCTGAGGATTCCAGAAACATCTGTGTTCTGCACTTTGGTCAGCTGTAAATTTTTTCCTCACTAATCTTCCATTGAAATCAGATTCATGTTGTTTGAGTGCTGACATTTTTTTTTGTCTAAGTTACTATAAGCCAAATAACTTACAAGTTATTACATTGAATGGGGGAAAAACAAAATAAATCCCCTCTTCCCATTTTGCAGATGAAACACAAGCGATGCTACTTATTTGTGAACTCACACACTAAGAGACTCATTCTCCAGTGGATGATTCAGATATTTATAGGATTGTTTAAAACGCTCTGTTAGGCTAAATTAACTTTTTATTTGGGAGATTTAAATGTATCAAAGATCTTTTCATTAACCAATGCACAACTTTATATTTTATCATCATTCTTTTAGGAACATATAAAATATAAGAAAGCACCTCTTTACTTAAGCCACTCAGAGACACATGGTGCTGGCTCTGAAAAGCACAGTACTGAAGGAGGACTGAGCACATAGGGAAGGTTCTAGAGAATGAAATCTGCAGGGACTCTTCTTAGGCATCAGACATCTGGCATTTGTCATAACACACAGTCGCCTTCCAATCTACAATTCCAGGGTCAAGGGATTATCTCAACCTGATTTTCGGTTTACTTGAGGATTAATACAAGAGATAAATAATAAGACTGGTTCAGGAACTTTATGCTTTCATCACTGATTTGGATAATTGTCTATGTTGCATAATGTAGATACTGGTAAATATGTGAAAACTACAAAAATGACACTACGCATAAAGTAGAAAGTATTTTGGATGAAAGGAAAATAAAGTCATAATATATCAAGATATGAAAGATCAGGGCTGGTGATGAGTCAGAGGTTAAGCCTTGTTTGCAAGTAGAAGGATCTGAGTTTAGATTCCAGATCATATGTAAAATTACTTGGTGGAAATGGCAGACTTCACTTCTGGGCCCGGAAGGTAGAACCCTGTAAATTCCAGAAGGAAGAATACAGAGGTAGAAAGACCCAGGATGATGCCTGAAGTTACCGTTAGGCCTCCACAGGTGCACACAGGGTCCTCTTCTACACAAACCCCAACATACTTATGTATACCCCCGACATACACACCAGAAGGAATGTTGGATAATTATTCACAGCATTGGATGTTGGATGTAGAAAATGAAACTTTGAATCAACTATGTGGGTTCTCATCTTTAAAATTAAAATATAGCAGAAAATGAATCCTACAACAAATTGCCAATAAGGTAAAGTTGAAATATCAATGAAAGTAAATATGAAAATGTCACAAAATATGAATTAATTTGAAACAATCAAGTTCTTTTGCCCAAAGATAAATACCAGTCTCTATACAGAAAGTTTGGAGCAGGAACACCCATTAAAACTTCTTTTTGGTAAAGTAGCACAGAATAGCAATCAGTAATGAAGATAGTAATGAGTAATGAAGACAAGTGACCATTGCATAAAGGCAACATGAATTGCATACAGAAATGTGGACAGAAAATAACATCATTATGTTAAATTAAAGGACAAGAGAATATTACCATGATTAAAAAGGTGATAGAATTTACACAAGACTTAAAAACATTAAAATAAGAAAGACTTGGGGCTGGAGAGGTGGCTCAGGGGTTAAGCCTCTGCCTTGCAGGCAGAAGGTCCTGAGTTCGGATCCTAGACTCCACATATAGACGGTAGGCGGAAGCGGGGCGGGCTGGAAGCGGGGGACGGGGGGGGCGGGCTGGAAGCGGGGGACGGGGGGGCGGGCTGGAAGCGGGGGACGGGGGGGGCGGGCTGGAGCGGGGGACGGGGGGCGGGCTGAAGCGGGGGACGGGGGGCGGGCTGGAAGCGGGGGACGGGGGGGCGGGCTGGAAGCGGGGGACGGGGGGGGGCGGGCTGGAAGCGGGGACGGGGGGGGCGGGCTGGAAGCGGGGGACAGGTCAGTCACGGTAGGTGGAGCCTGTGAATTCCGGGCAGAGTAAACAAGGAGGAGGTGGAGGCGGTTCCCGAATTCGCCCCTGGTTCTACACACACACACACACACACACACACACACACACACACACACACATGCGCATACACGCACAACTGAATAAATAATAAAAAAATTAAAAATTTTTAAAAAAAGACTGAGGAATTATTTCATCAAAATAATTTCCTTTCATTAAAAAAGATATCATTAAAGTTTTTTTTAAAAGCTCTATTTTCAGAAAATGTATTTCCAACACATATATATTGTATGCATTAGTTAGAGTGGGCCAAGACATGAGTTATTATCTGGTGACACAAGAAAGTTGTGTATCTGCATAGGTGATTCTGGAAATGATTAGTTTTGGAACCAGTAAACTGAGTAGAGGTCAAGTATCCAAGTGGTTGTGTATTATGCTTATTGCTAAATAGTCTGGGCAGAATGAAAAAGTGGACGGAAAGTAAATGTGCTCTCTCGTAAGTAGCCTATTCAAAAGAACATATACATTCTTTTTCTTTTTAATCTTTATTTATTGTCTGTCTGTATGTGTGTGTGTGCATATGTGTGTGTGTGTGTGTGTGTGAGAGAGAGAGAGGCAGAGAAAGAGAGAGAGAGAGAGAGAGAAAGAGAGAGAGATACCTGACCTTTACTCAGTTTACTGGTTCCAAAACTAATCATTTCCAGAAACACCTTTGCAGATACACAACTACCTTGTGTCACCAGATAATAACTCATGTCTTGGCCCACTCAAGCTAATGCATACAATTTACATGTGTTGAAAATACACACTACTTTTTCTTTATCATGATCAAACTTACAAATGTCAGACTGTGGAGCATCTAGGCTTTCCTTGCTATGTCAGGTGATAGACAATTTTCACAGTCCTGCACTTAGCTCACTCCATCATTCTCTGCCTAGAATATTAACATACCCTTGAGAGTCTCATCACACAATCTCCTATACAGCTATGCAAAAGTCGGAGAACTGAAATTGACAATATTTAAACGTCCAACAATCATATGACTAATCGTTATTAATAACCAGAGACATGTTTAGAAAATATGTTTAGAAAATATAAGTTTGTACCTTGTCATTATATTTCACATTGTTGCTAGAAACTGCTTCCTTTTTGTTTAATTCGATAGATACGTTTCATTTGCGCCTTTTAAAAAGCATTCTTAAAATTGTATTCTACATAATGTGACACATAAATTGCATACTGCAGAAAGAATTGTCTGCCTCCTTGAATGAAACCATTTTAATCTCAAGAGTTTTATTATCTGTTAAAACCTATTTAAATATAGGCATTCAATTTTACATTACTTGACATTTATGGGGAAGCTATTTTACAGCAGCAGGCTTCTGAGGAGACAAGATCACAACAAATACTCATGATTAAATGACATACTAGATTGAAAAATATGGGGAAAGAATGATCTAAATATTCTGGGCAGATCACATGGACGACAGAATCTAATAAAGGTCTGGACTAGAGATCAGCTAATAAAACATTTGTACTTGATGACTGGAAATACACAGCTGCAACTGTAGGGAGGAATGAACTACCATTGGCATTGTAGAGAGGTGTTTGGCGCATGCTTGCAAACCTGAAGACCTAGGTTCCATCTCTGGGAGTTCAAAGGAGAGATCAATCTTTCAAAAGTTGCTGTCTTATCCCCCAAGTACCTGGGCCGAATGTATCTGCTTGCTCTCTCTCTCTCTCTCTCTTCCTCCCTTCCTCTCAAACAAATAGTAAAGTACTTTACATCATTAATTACTACATTATTGACTGAAGATATTCATTTTGAATATTTAGCTGAATAATTTAATATTAAAATAGGAACAGAGCATCATTTCACAGTGAGGAAATTTTTCTCAATCAGCAATTAAGACTACATTTTCTTAAGTAGAAAAATCAGGATGACATTGCTAATTGACCCAGCTAGAAAAAAAAAAGAATGAATTCTCCTTTCCTGATACACTATATTTGATCCTTGGGTTTGAAAGTATTTAGGCTTTAAAAAACATGACATAAGTTTACTCATCTTAAACAAGCTTTACATGTGAGGAAAACTTTTTTTTTCTTTCCTTCAATAACATGTTCTCAAATTGCCAGCTTCAATTAAGGTTAAAAGGAACCATGAAAATGAGCTTCTACAATTAAGATTTTTACAGTTGGTCTCATGAGTCTGATGCATAACAATTCCAACTGGGATTTTTATGAAGAAGAAGAAAAAAAATCACCAGAAAATTTTAAATTACACAGAAGAATCTGCATGAAACTTCTATCCATCAAATGGCCACTGAAAAATGAGGTAATTACCTAAAATAATTTGCATGTTAAGAGCTAATGCACTATTACAAAGTAAAGTCCAGTTGCAAAAGCAATGCATAATTTCCTGATTAATGTCTCATGCACAATATTCTGCCATGCTCTGTCAGAGCCCAAATAACAATACGATCAATCAATCAAATTAAAAAAAAAAGATAATGCCAATAAGAGAAGGGTTCAGCTGTAATAAATCATGATTTACACCCATTGCCTTTTTAGAGTTATGACAACTAATCACAGTGCATTGTGTTTTTAAGGCGACACATTGAGATTTTAATTGGTATAATCATAGATTTTTCAGTGATTCAAGATTAATGTGTGAAGGTCTCAAACATCATTTTTTTCATTTGTAAAATGTCATCCATTAAGTTATTGAATAAAACCCCATATTAAAATATCAATCTGTAATACAGAGTTCTGCCAAAAGTTATGATTTAAGTGATATTTACTCAGGAAGACTAAGAATGTTAGTGGAATAAGATGGCCAGATTTTCCAAAAAAAGATTCAATAATATTACTCTTCTCAGTAGAGAGTGGTGAGGACCTACCCAGTAGTAAGCTTCATCTTCCCCATTAGCAGCATGCAGAAGGGGAGGTAAACAGAGGAGAAGCAGTGAGATGAAGTCAGGCTAACCAGCAGAAAGTCTATAGTAGAGAGCACTGAAATCACTAACAAAGTGGACTTCCTCAAGTTTCTGCCAATTTTTCATGTGTACATGGAGACACATGAGAGAGGAGGAGTTTAAGTTAGAGAGGTTGCAAAGGGCATGGAAGACAGATGATAAGAACCTGCTCCCTGAACACTCCAGTATTTGATCTAATGGTTATTAAGATACAGCCAGAGGAGCCTCTGGCTCTTTGCTTCTGATCTGGCATTCAGGAATATCACTGTCGATCTTCTCTTCTTTGAAAGCGCACACTAATGGTTGGTGAGCTGTGAGGACTACCATATTGTTTTCTGTCAGCTTCCCAGTTGAGAACTTTGACCTTTGGCAAGTTACTTCAGTTTCTCTCATGACTCATTGTTTGCTTTAATCAGAAGCTGCTACTACTAACAGCACAACTATCAACGTGGGTGTAACAACTCTCCAGAAACAACTCAAGTGAATACTATGATAAACACAAGACGAGTAAATGGTACTTAGCTCATTCACTAGTACTGGTAAATGATAAGCTGTCAATACAGAGATTATAATGTTGTTATTAATTTAATCATGCAACCGCTTAGACTTATTCCATCATCTCCAAAAAAAATTTTAAAAAGGGCATCTGATGCATTAGTCTTGAAGACAAATTATTCCAAATGCATAAGTACTTGAATGGTTGATATGATAATCACTTCAGGCTGCATTCAGTCTTTCAATTAAGTAGAATACAATAGAAAATGTCAGCTGAGACTCATTTCAAAAGTACAACATCTACAGTTGGCTCATGTTTCTTGGATGGGATCATGCAGGTAAAAATATTCTCATTCACTCAGAAGATTCATCAGTGTAGTCCTGGTACATAGGGGCTTAAACAAGTTTTGTAGGAAAAACATTCTTATTAGATGCAAAAGCAAAGTAAAGGACAGATGAAAGAGATTATCATCAGATATAGATTCAACATTACCCTGCCCAACTGTGTAACCACATATTGACTCAGGTATTTTAGTTATGCCTCCCTTACCTATACCCAAGTATTTCTAAAACATTAAAGCATTTCATTTTATATCACACTGGCTTTAGTTAACAAGGAAAGAGTTTCTTTGATTTTTGTAAGCTTATTCACTAAAGATAAAAGTGGTCTACACTGACAAGGTGCCATGAGATAGCTGGTATGTACACATACTGAATGTCTAAATCAGATTAAGCATCTTTATCCCAGAAAATATTTATCATCTTCTCTGTAGTGAAAACTTTAAAAGTCTTTTCTTATCTATTTTTGTGTATAGTATATTTCAGATGTGGTTGTGTGTGTATTTCAGCACTCAGAAAGCTGAGAAACAGAGTCAGGATTGCAAAGTCCCTTTAGTTACATAGCAAGTTTGAGGCCAGTCTGGGCTATATGAGATGCTGTATAGTATATTATTGCACCCATACTATGCAGAAGGATACCTCCAAACTTCTCATTTCTATATAAATATAATTTAGTAAACACCACACACACACACACACACACACACACACACACACACACACACACTTTCCAGCAAACTCATTCTGTGAGATCAGTGTGTTGAGCATGATTATTAAGCACTTTCCTTTCTGTGTCTAGTCATTTCCTGATCATAATCATCTGCAGTTCCCTTGATTATCACTAATGACAGGGTTCCATTACACTTTATGGGTAGGTAAGATTCTGCTGTGCACACCACTCATCAGTGGTACTATTTACTGTCCCACTTTCTTTGATGTCATTCACAGTGTAGTAATAAGCAATCATAATGAATGCGGATATTATTTTGATATATAAATACCATTTGTGATTTCCTACATCTGAATTATTTTCAATGATTTTTTAGGTATTTTTACCACTTTCCATAATAGTTGTGCAAGGTATCTCCCTATTAATAATACATAATTGTACTATCTTTACTAAATTTTCACCCAAAATTTACTGTTTCAAATTTTTATGTTTGTAGTTAATCCAGAGTTGGTACAATAGCCCGGTGAGGTTCCATTTGCGTTTATCTGCATGCTAGTGATGTCGAATATTTTTAACATACATTTGGCCTGTGAGTTTGGTTTCTTTAGAGAGAAAAACCATTTAGATCTGTTGCCCATTGTTGTTTTGGACCTTTGACTTTCTATATGTATCCTTCCAGATGAACTCCTTGTCAAGATTACAGATTGCAAACGTTCATTTAATTGTGAAGGCTTCAGTTTTTTCTACAATGTCTCAGATGTGCATTTCAGTGAGCGTGAATACTGTAGATTTAGAAATCCCATCACTTATGTTTTACTTTCTTTCTCTTCTTTTGGTATCTTGCCCATATCTGATCCTTCAACAATGTTGTTATTGATACTAATTGTCATCTGACACCTAGCAGGTAACCTGTGGAACTACCTGAGGCAGATTTCTCTGAATGAAGGTTGGCCTCTAGGCATTCTTGGATTCCAGGAATTATCATAAGTATTCTCAATGTGGGACAGTATTAATGAGTTTCTCGCCAACCTGTGGTGGCTGGGAACTTGCCCTGGGTAGGGAACCCAGAAGTATATCACAATGAAGAGAGCCAGCAAACAAACTCTTGGCTGTCAATTTTGTTTCATTGATCCGTTTACAATTTTATATGAAGATCAAGTAGAATTTATTACTACAATATTGCCATGGTAAAATGGCTTTTCTTCCCCATAGTTTCTTTTGTTAGCCATCATTTTTTCTGTTTCTGTGAAGAATGGTATTGGTAGTTTTAAAGCATTGCACTGAATATTTAAATCATTTCATTAACATTGACATTGTAGTAGTATCTCTCAATCCATGAACATGGGGTATCTTTCCGTGGCATTTATCCTCTGCAATTTTTCATTGATGTTGTATAATTTTCATTGTAAAGATCTTCAACCTTGTAATCGTTAGGCACAAGTGTGAACTTGACAGTTGAGGTTTGGAGCTCTGGCCATGTTTGTAGAGAATTAATAGTTGAGTTAAGCCCAGATAGGAAAGGCCTACCCATGGTAGATGGGATTAGACCTTGGAATAAAATATAGAGAGATGATTAAGAAAATTGGCATCCTTGTGTATACTTGGCCAGACATGTTGGTCTGGCAAGTAAGGATCATCCTTCTGTCAGCCATTATGTAGAGATGGTGTGGCCAGTTCCCTTGGCCCTGGCATTGGTTTGAGCTCTCTTGTTAAATGGGAATGAGAACTATAACTGGACAACATAATAAAAAATAAGCCCCTTGTTCACTTAATCCATTTAACAGTGATTTATCAAAAATGATGTAGACTAACAGCAATAAATCTCCTCAATTTTACCCATAGATGTATTTATTCATAAATAAAATAGATTTTTTCATCCATTTCAGACAATTCTCCATTTATATTCTGCAATATGACTGATATTTTGTCACTTTATATTCTGAAATTTTGCTCAGTTTATTCAATGGTTCTAATACTTGTGTATTTGTGTGATACTCTATATGAGATCATATCAATCAGTGACTTCCTTTTAAATTGAGTTTCTTTTATATATTCATCTTGGCAAAATGTTCTGGCTACAACCTCCAGTACTATGCAAAAAAAAAAAAAAAGAAAGAAAATTTCATCTTGTTCCAGATCTTTTCATAATTATATATAGTGCTAATTGATGGCTTATTAGAGATGGCCTTTATTATATTGAAGAATGTTTACTGTCATCATAATTTGTTTATATTTTCATCATGAAATATCACTGAATTGTGGGTGTCAATGTAGATGACCTAGGATGGTCTATATTTTCAGTGCTATGGTATGTCATAGTTAAAGTATGCCTTTAGCTTTGAAATGAGTCCCATTTTGTCATGGAGAATATACTTTTGGAAGTATCTTTGGATTTTCCTACTGTGCACATTGCCCCCTTCTCTTGCCCATCTCGTAGTCCCCTATTTTCATAATCTGTATCTGAACTCACACTGCCTTTATGTACTTACCTACAAACAATAAAATTGGCATGAGTCTGTGATAGAGAACATGTAATTTGTATGTGTGTGTGTGTGTGAGTTTAGGTCACCTCACTTAATGTGATAGTTTCCAAAATCATACCTTCCTTTCCTTCTTATATATGGACAAGGATGGGTAAGTGGTGCTGTAGCTAATCAGTGAACTGATCTAATGTGGTATCCACAGGCTCAGACAGCAGACTGGTTCAGAGGCCACGTTTGCCCCTTCAATCGAGTCTCACCATGTCAGACCTGGCTCTGGGTTTGTTTAAGGACTATACTCAGTTCTGCCCTTCCCCCCATGGAGAAGGTCTCTGTGGGTTCACTACTTGGAACTTCATGGCAAGGGTCTCAGGAACCATTTCTTTTGTGCCTTCCACAGCATGTACTTTGGTATGTTATAGTGAAAGCAGGCAGGACAGTTTTCATCTGATCTCATTTGCTCTTACTCAGGTGTCCTGTTATGCTTTGCATTTGAGAAACGGGGGAGCAGCTCTCCTAGGATCTTAGCTGCAATGTTCCTCTGCACCCAGCAGAGAATTCTTTACCATAGCAGATCAGTGACAAGGTAACGTGAAATTCATGTGAGGCAAGACCTCCATTTTCAAACGAGTTTAAATATACTTTGATTGATTCCAGTATAAATAAAATTTGTTTTGCAATTAAAAGTCTTGTGAATATAATCAGAATACTTTTTATATTTTCTTTTTCTTTTCTTCCATCTTCTCCTTCTCCTGCCTTCCTTCCTTCCTTCTTCCTTCCTTCCTTCCTCCTTCCTCCTTTTCCTTTCCTTCCTTCTTTCCTTTTCCTTCCTCCTTCCTTCCTTCCTTTCCTTCCTTCCTTCCTTCCTTCCTTCCTCTTCCTCCTTCTTCCTTTTTTCCTTCCTTCCTTCCTCCTTACTTCCTCCTTTCTCCTTTCGTCTTCCTTCTTTTTCCATCCCTCCTTTCTCCTTCCTACTTCCTTTGTCTCCTTTCTCCCCTCCCTTCCAAGATAGGGCCTCATGTCAATCCAGGGTGGTCTAACTTGTATTGTAGCTGTAGCAGGTCTTGAACTTTTCTATCCTTATTCCTCTGCCTCTGAGTGCTTGGTTACAGGAGCATGACAACCATTCTTGAAATATTAGTTTTAAGTTACAATGAATACCATGACCATCATTGCAATAATCGCTTTAAGTTATATAAAAATTGTGTGCTCCAATTTTTCAAGCAATTTGACTTTACACGTAAAAATCCTTTGACCTATGTTCTGAATTTCATATCTGCCTGCTCCTGATTGATTAGGAATTTACAATATAATAGTAGTGTTTTTATGTTTTGAAACACAACCTCTTGGGGCATGGAGGTGGCTCAGGTGTGTTAAGCCTGCTGCCTCTGCAAGGTGGAAGGTCACTGAATTCAGATCCTAGAACCAGCCTGATAGGACACCCGTGGAAGCGGGGGCGGCCTTGTTTCTGGTCTCGGTAGGGCGGGGCCTGTGAATCCTGGGGCAGCGCTAACCAAGGAGGAGATGGAGGTCGTTCCCGAGAATTCGCCCGGTGGTTACACACAACACACACACCACACAACACACAACTACACATATAACTCTACATACACCACCGTTCACACCCGCACCTGCACAGTTGAATAACATAAAAAAATAGGAATAATAAAAAAATAGGAAACAAACCCTGATTTAGCTTTCTGTCTTTGTTCGGACCCCTTACTACCTCCTTCTACAATACCAGCTGCATTATCCGTGTCTCTAGCCACCAGTAACCCAGCACCTTCACTAAGTTTTATGAAGTACACTTTACCTCAGGAACTTCAGATGCTTAGGTTGTATTTCCTACTTACCTTGTACAGTTTTCAACCTGTGTATAGAAATTGCCACTTTCTACCCATAACAAGGAATTTTTTTTCTTTGAGTTCTAGAGTTGTTTTTATTTCTAACATGTTAAAGGCACCGAATCAGATTTTATAAAACTGAATACTCTTCTTTATTTTTCTACTATTCTCATTTTAAATGACTCCAGCCACACAAACATGTTTTTCCATTTCTCATTTTATTTTGTCTCCTTGTCACCCAAATACCGGACGGTCATTTGGAAATATTTGTCCACAAACACTGTTTTTGTCTTCTTCTGTCTTTTTGTACATTACTCTATTTTTACTTTCCCTAAATCATACAAGTATCAAAAGGTCCCTCTCTTCTCCCTACATCCTACCCTCCTCCCATATTCCCGTTGCTCTCTCCCCTCCCGTCACCCATCCCCCTGGTCCTCCTCGGCACTTACCCTCCCTCTCTCCATACCCCCAGAACACCCTTTTATGTGGGTGCCTACTTCCCTCTGAGTCATCTACCCTAGCGAGGGTTAGGACTCACGGGCATAACGCGAGGCCCCTTCTTGGGCTGCCACTAGTATGGGAACTATTCTGTTGAATCCCCTTGTCTCTAAGGATCCTGCGCTAAAGCCTTCTCCCTGTATGATCCCGCTAGACTTGTGGGTTTGTTGACATGCCAAGCATGGTGCAGGTCAGCGAAGGGTCCAATCACATGTAACTGTATTCTAGCTGCTGCAGCCCTGACTTGTGTTGAGTCTCTGTTTTTTCTCCTTTTTTTTTTATTTTTTTTTTTTTTTTTTTTTTTTTTTTTTTTTTTTTTTTTTTTTTTTTTTTTTCTTTTTTTCTTTTTCTTTTTTTTTTTTTTTCTTTTTTTTTTTTTTTCTTTTTTTTTTTTTTTTCCTCTTTTCTCTCTTCCTTTTCTCTATATCGTTGGTCACCCATCTTTATGCTCTTGCAATCTTGCTTCACCTCTTCTAAAAGTTCCCTGAGATTTAGGCATGGGGAAAGGGATTTGGTCTGGTCTGGTTTCCAGGTGATTAATTTAGCGGCCTTGGTCTGAATTATGGTTGCTGTTTTGCTTTCCGTTTGCTATTCTTGCATTTGCCCTTAGTCAGCCTCTGTCTTGTATGCGAATGACATCTCCTAACAACATAAAAAGATGTTTAAATGAAGGGTCTTTTTATAAGGACTCAAAGATGGATGGAAGAATAGGCTTAGGAATGTCGAAACTGTTAGTCCCTATTATCCTCCATGTGGAGATCAAACTGTTCAGTCCCCAAGTGCACCTCGGAAGGGAGTGAGAGTGCGATGAACCAGACTATCTCATTAAAATTTTCTTTGAAGCATCTTCCCCTATTTTTTTTATTTTGAGGTCTCCTTCCCCTCCCCTTCATCCTGTTTGTATTCTTTTGATTACACGTGTATCTTTACTGAGAGCGAT
>JALPQD010000294.1:2563228-3009759 GCA_023101885.1 Typhlomys cinereus | reverse complement strand
TTCGGTAGGACCTTACATAGATTTTAAGATAGGTCTAAACTCTAATATATACCTAATATGTATACTGGTATTTAAATATAAAGTACCCTATAAGATTTTGCAGTGCTGGAGATGTAGAAAAATTATTGTTATTACCTGAATAGCAAATGTTACTTAAAGATGAGTGTTGTGACATATTACATATTTTATAAAGGTGAAGAATCATGTAAAATAAAAGAAGCAGTAAAGTACTAATTTAAACTATAAACGGAGATAAAATAGAATCATAAAAAAGAGAAAAAATAAGGAAAAGATGAGACAAGGAACAAGCGCAAAATGATTGGCTCCAAACTATATCAGCAACATTGAATGTAATCTACTAACTTACATATATTATTACACCCAAGTCATAAATATATGCTATATATATTTACATTAATTTAGAAATTCATATATTGAATAACTAACACCCAGAGGCTTTTAGTCTGGATTGATGACTCTAAAGAAATATATTTTCTACATCAAAGATTAGTGGAAAGTAAAGTAATATATGAGGGTGTAACGGGGTTAATACTAATCAAAGGAAAAACTAGAAAGCTGGGCATGCCTGGCACATGCCTGTGATCCCAGCATTTGTGTATGTAAAGGTAGGAGGGTCAGGAGCTGCGGACGGCTTCAGCTATACAGTGAGTTATTTCAAATTAGCATGGGACTACATGAGACCCTATCTCAAAAAAAAAAAGCAACACAAAAACAGAAAGGGGAGAGGAAAAACAGAGAAAGAACCGTTGTAATAATGCTAGGATAAAGTACAAACAAAAAAAATGAGAACAGATTCAGAATATTTGAAGATCTCTGTTTACCTACTGGACAGTTCACTTGGGAAAATACTACCTTCAACAATAACAGGATGTCTTATTTGTAAGTGCACACAACTTTTACTGTGATAATATCATCTTTGTACCACAAACACATTTTTGATATATTCTAAAAATGTTCTCTGTCTATAATGACCATTGACTTAAAAATCGACAGCATGAACATATCTGGAAAACTTTAAATATTTGGAAACTAAATAGCACTATGTGCCTATGGTCAACAACCCACGGGCAAACAGATATTAAGAAGGAAGTTAGAAGGAATAGATACATTCATATGAAGTTGTTGCTGAAATATTATGCAAGGTAAAATTGATGCTGATGTAGCCTTCCTTTAGAAAACAAATGTTCTAAAATCAATGAATCACCTTTCTTCTCAGAAACTAGGGAGAGGAGAACAAATAAGAATCAAAGTAAGCAGAGAAAAAGAAAGAATTATATTGAAGCAGAAATCAAAAGACAGAAATCCAATGGAACCAAATGCCAAAGAAGATTATGACACTGGCATCTTATCAAGAAAGGAGGAAGAAGAAAATGCATATTGCCATTTTCATTCATGAAAAGAAATATCACTATAGATTCTGTAGGTATTGAAAGGAGAAATGACAAACTACTATAAAATAAATAGTGATCACATTAAAATTTCAATAATTCAAACAAAACATACATGAATTTCTTGAAGATAGAAACTACCAAATACCATTCAAGAATTCAATAGGTAATCTAATGCTTGTGAATTTGTATGTGTGGCAAACATATACACGACATGAATGTACTACCATTTTTATGACTATAGAAAAGTAAATACCTTTTCAAAAAGAAAAAATTCAGGATCAAATGCCTTCACTGGTAACTTGTACCAATATTTAATGAAGAAACAACAAAATTACCAAGTTCTAGAAAATGGAAGAAAAGAATACTTTTTAAATAAAATTATGAAAACATTGCCTTAATACTAATTGAAAGAAATACTACAAAACAAAAGAAGAAAATACATCCTAATATCCTTTTTGAATATATATGTGAACAATCTCAACAGCACTCAACTGAGGACAGTGATAGCATAACTAACCAGAATTTGTTAAGAAATACCAGATTAGTTTAACAGTTGAGATTCAACCAGGTAAACTGACCATATCATCCAACTAAAAATATAAAAAAAATGATCATTTCAGTATACACAGGAAAAAAAATCCCAGATTAATTCTGATTTAAAAAATATAAACAAAACTAAGAACAGAGGGGATTTTTTTCATTCTGATAAAAGGCATCTTCAAAATATTGAAGGCTCATATATGTACAATGATGGAAAAGCCATGGGAGGCCACTCTTTTACCACCATTGGTTTTAGAGATGTGCAGGAATTCTAGATGGTTTAGTAAACTAAAAATATTAAAACTAATTCTTTGATGAACGCATAATTATTTAGAAAAGCCAATTCTCCAAAATAGGCTATTATAACTGATTGGTATGTTACCAAGGTTGTAGCATGCCGGGTCAATATACAAAATAGCTATATTTTTTATCTATTATAAATGAAAAGCCAGAATTGAGATAAATGGTTCATAGGTTAAAAGAGTCAATATTAGAGATGTCAATTCTTGTACTGGGATGATGACTGAGCAGTTAAAGCCCTTGCAGCAAAAAACAAGCAGACTGGAGTTCAATCTCTTAAACCCATGTAAATTCTGAGTGGGTATAGTAGTCCACCTGTAATTCAGCCCCCCAAAGGCAGAGTACATAAATCCCCAGAACAAGCTGCCCAGCCAGAGTAACTCTGTGGATGAGATCTGGGTTTTACTTGAGACCCTGTCTTAAAAAGAATAATGTGGAGGAGCAATGGAGAATAATTTGATTATCAACCTGGCCTCCCACATCCACACGTGCACACATGCTTACCTGCACAGACACATGCCCTACATACAAACATACACAAACATATGAATGTCGTTCCATTTTTACAACAATAGAAAAAAATTCAGTTCTCCACCAACTGATGCGTAGATTTAGCCCAAGTTTGATAAACGCCCAGTAAGCTTATTTTTAAGAAAATCAATAGACACTAAATTTTATATGAAAATGCAATGCAACTTTAAAAAAGAGAAATAGAAGTACTACTGATAAAACCTAATTGTTAGACTTTAACCAGCTATAGTAATGAGGTCAGTATGGTTTAGTGTTCAGATCCATAAACTGAGATCAAGAGAACAGAAAAGAAAAAAATGCAAAAGTGGGCTTATCGCCATTATCTGTTGGTTGTAAGACTGCTTTCATCTCTGAGTATTCAGGTTTCTAGAACACCAAATGTACTATTTAATTAGATAATGTTTTTTCACAAGGGAATTATGTGTGTCAGTGTGAAATATTAATGTCACTATTTGAAAAGTTACCATGACATTTTCTTTGTGTACTTATTCCTTCAATATGAAATTAGGTATTTATTTGGTTTGCCCTTCTCATTCAGCACAATTATTATTTTATTTGCCTTTTAGTGGCTATTCGTGTCATCTTTTGGTCAAGACTGTTTCTAACATACATGCTCCACAAACTCACATTATCAGTGTGCATTTTTGACTAAGGTTTGTTGGGCTAAGACCTTGCAGGTGACTTTTTAAATAGGAGCACATCAAATTTTCCAACACCCCAAATAATTATTTCCTTTTGAAGTTAACTCACACTTTCATTCCTATACTGTGTGGCAAAAGAAGACACTCTACAAAGAAATATTTGAATTTACAATAAGATGCTACTTTCCTGCTTTTATGTCTTAAAACAACAAGGATCTAAAGTATCTATTGTTTAAACTATCCACAGTGCCTTTCCTGTATGCATTTGCTTGGTTAGTAACCCTGAGCTTTTTGTGAATGGTTTTATGAACTTTTGGACAGCATTTCATCAGTTGCTGAGCCAGCACAGTTTGAATTACCACAGAATGAGCTTTGAATTCTATCTGCTTAACTTAGAAGGAAGACTCATTGCAGTCTCATAGTAAAGTCACTCATTCATCTTCTACATCATTTAATCCCACACTCTATGGTCGTGCTTCACAGCTCTGTGGCCTTCTCGTTGCCCTTCATTCTGTACAGTCGTGTTTACTTCCACTCATGCATATGAACTCATGTCCCAGAAATCACTGAACACTAAATAGGCATACTATTCTAAAAAATATATTTTATTTATGTGTGTGTGAGAGAAAGAGCTAAATGACTTTGCATCTTCCTTTGAAGTGATTTCCTTTCAGCTGAGAAAATAGATCAACTAGCAAATTAATCTTAAATTCTTCTTGCCTCTGGGTAGGCAGCTCTGAAGTGAATTCATGCGTGTCGCTCTTGTGCACAGGGAAAGTGTGGAGAGTCTGATCCAGAAGCACTCATATGCCCGCTCACCCATCCGCACCTATGGAGAAGAGGATGTTTCTAGGAGAAGAGAGCCAAACAAATCCAAATCGAGGTAAAGGAGTCATCCGGGGCTGTAGAGTGTTGGGGGAAGAGCCCTGAAAAAGATGGAGGCAGGGCTATGGATGGCCTGTATGGTTTAAGAGAACAGGCCAAGAAGGGCAGAGAGAGAAAGAGAGAAAGCAAGAAAAGGGGGAAGAGGAAAACGAGGGGTAGGGAGTGAGGGAGGGAGGGATGTAGTGAGGGAGGGGGGCGGTGAGCGGGAGGGAGGGAGGGATGGAGGGTCGGGGGTCGGGAGGGAGGAGGGAGGGAGGGATCTCGCAGAGCAGGGCGGAGGGAGGGAGTGGGCGCGGGAGAAAGAGGATCGGCAGGTCTTTATGCTTTTATTTCTCTGATTGAGGATAGGGAGCTTTGCTCGTGGTGAGCGTCGGTCGTCTATTTCTTTCTTTCCTTTCTCTTTCTCTTTTCTTCCTCTTTCCTTCTTTCTTTCTTTTCTTCTCGTTCTTTTTTCTTTTTCTTCTTTTTTTCTTTTCTCCTTCTCTCCTTTTCTTCTTCTTCTTTTCTTTCTTTCTTTCTTTCTTTCTTTCTTTCTTTCTCTTTCTTTCTTCTTTTTTTTCTTCTCTCTCTCTCTTTCTTTCTTTCTTTTTCTCTTCTCTTTCTTCTTTCTTTTCTTCTTTCTTTTCTCTTCTCTTTCTCTTCTTATTCTCCTTTCTTTCTCTCTGGGCTTCTCTTTCTTCTCTTCCTGTCCTTTGAGTTTTTTGGTAGTTCCTTCCCTCCTTCCCTCTCTCCTCCTTCCTTCCTCCTTGCCTGACACTCTTTTCTTTCTTCTTTTCTTTCTTTCTCTTTTCTTTCTTTTTCTTTTTCTTTCCTTCTTTTCTTCTCTTTCTTTCTTGTTTCTTTCTTTCTTTGTTCTTTCTTTCTTCTTTTCTTCTTTCTTTATTTCTTTCTTCTTTCTTTCTTTCTTTCTTTCTTTCGTTTCTTTCTATTTTTCTCTCTCTCTCTTTCTATTTATTTGTATGTGCATTCATTTATGCCTGAATGGTAAGTGTAATCGCATCCATTGAGCAGTTGAATCAGAATACTTATATCGTGACTTTCTGCCAAACAGCTACTGAATTTCAGAGTAGTTATTCGGTCTTTCTGAATCTCAGCTTTATTATCTGAAAATGAATTTTCTCTGGCACAAAGACACATGGAGGAGCCCCAGTACAGGAAGAGAGACCACAGGTGTTCCACGGGTGCCTGGGATGGCCTGGGTTCACAGAGGAAGAGATTCTGCTGATTTTTTTTATGTCCAAAATACAGAATAGCATGTTTAGTAAAAACACAGGACATATCTAAAAATTCAATCCAAGGAATCACAAATAGTCACATATTTGGAAAAATTCAGCCAACTCTCATTTAAACTCTCTGTATATTGTGATGTAGAAGAAACTGTTCTTCAGGTTCTCATGGTGGCTTCAATGAGACACAGCCAGCCTTCCTTAGGGTGATGTTTCAGAAGTCATAATGGACACCAATCATTCGAAACTCCTTTTCAGAAATCAGGGGTCATTTCCCATAGGCAAGGGGCTACTGTTTATGGGAACACAGGCCATGCAATGAATTAGGTATTTTTCTGTTTAATCAATTCTTTCTCCATTTAGGGTATAAATAAATAATGTCTTCTTATCTAGAAAGACTACCTACAACCAAATCTCATGTAGGTTTGTCTTTTCAAATTGCAGATCTAGTAAATATTTTTTGAATATCAATGGATCTGTACAAATATTTAGTTCTTGACCAACACTTTGAAATAGAATTTCTAGTCTAATGAGTGTTTTTTTTTTTTCCTTACAGGATCTGCTTTTACAACATCTGACAATCTGTCTCTCAGTTCTTGGGTATCCTCTTCTTCCAGTTTTCCTGGATTTCAGCATCCACAGTCCCTGACTGCTCTTGGTACCAGTACAGCATCCATAGCAACGCCTATTCCCCACCCTATTCAGGGATCTCTGCCACCGTATAGCCGACTAGGGATGCCTCTGACCCCCTCAGCCATTGCCAGTTCCATGCAAGGGAGTGGCCCCACGTTCCCTTCCTTCCACATGCCACGATATCATCACTACTTTCAGCAAGGGCCCTATGCTGCCATCCAAGGACTACGCCACTCCTCGGCTGTGATGACGCCATTTGTATGACTCTTCGAAAGTGGGAGGAGCTAGATCTAGAATGTGCAAATGGGTATGGAAAACACATGAGAGTGTTGGGTGGGTGGGCTATGAAATATTGGAGCAGGGGCTCTCCAGGAAACATGGGACCTATCACAGAGGAGAGCTGGACTGAACAAAATCTACTTTTAAGGAAATGCACCGTGGACCAGGATTCATCTGCAGTGGGATTCAGAAACGAATCAAAATTCTTAGCTAGCTAAGTCCTGCAACTAACAGGATATAAGTTTATCCAGAAAGCTCAATAACACAAGGGTAAGGAATCTTCATGGTGCGTCATTCCTAGTGGTTAAAATTCTGTTGATTCAGTAATGTATAAAATTAATGTGTCTAGGTTTTCTTTCTGCTTTCAACAGGTTAAAAGCGCCTTCGAAGAGGCAATACTATATACATGATACTGACCGTGTGACTAATTCAAGCCAGTTTCTCCCTGTGGACATGGGAGCCCATAGTCATGTTTGTAGTGCCATAGCTAATGCATGTTTAGTTTCCTTTATATAAGTTTGCAGATGTGACACTAATGCATCCTGTTGTGTGGATGAGTAAATGGCAATACCTTTGCTGAGTTCTCACGGTGGTGACAGGCCAGTACTTGAGTCTATCTCCACTCTTTTTCCTTTCTACCCTATTAATTCTCTTTCTTGCACTGCTTTCCAGTTATATAGGAAAGTCTCTCTGTATATTATTTTGTAGCAAGAAGCTCTCTATGTTATATTACAAAGTTTTGGTTTTGGGAGGGCTGCATTCTAAATGGTCTTCTGATTTTTTTTTTCAACGAAGACCCCTCCAGAACTTATGCATGGTGATGTCTGAGGCTTTCTTCCATACAGCTGCAATGAAAAGGTGAATGTTCTCTTCTGAATGGAAATTCTCAGCCATAGGAGTCCTTGTTTTTACTTCAGCTTTGGGAGACCTTATGGATATTAAAATGCACCTCAACATGTTCTGTCTCTTTTTTTTTTAAATAAATCTGCTTTAGTGCTGCCTCTGCTGGTTGCCAAGGATTTGAGAATGAACATTCTACATGCATGGCTAGCCATGTTATAATATGTGCTCAAGAGGAATAAGGTGCTCCAGTATCTGATTAACCTTTTTCTACTGCTATACTTATAGACTTCTTTTCTCTTTCCTAACATGAAGTTGCACATTAATTCAGCAACTCCTTGCCTGAAACTTACAATAAGCAAATTAAAAGTTCATCCACTTTTCATTCAGTTCTTGCATACAGCCTTTCCTTTGTGTACACTGCAATGATTATGTTTTACTTCTATATAACCTATGTGTTATTTTTTGAGTAACATGTATCTTAGCATTTACAGTCGAGGTAACACATTTGGTATTTTATGAGAGTATATTTCCCTAATTTAGAGATTTAATAAAGTTGTTAGTCTTTCCACTCTTAATACAATATGTTTAAGCTAAAAATATAACCCGCTTTCTTAGCAAATCTCTCAAACTCTATTTCAGTTAAAATTCTATTTGTAATTTCAATTCTATTCTGTTTGTATTGCAAAAGATGAGGTGGGGCATATTGTTATGGGCAGTAAAAGTGTGTTGGGGTATAAATGCAATATACCTACTGTATCAGACCTTCTGGGATTTTATTTGGGGTTTTAATGTTGGACTTTTACATTTGAAATGCCTCCCTTGGCCATGTCCAACCTGTGAAATAAGGCATGAAGGCACAGCCCACGTAAGTGATGCTGTTGGGGGTTTTGCACTTGTTATCCTCCATGAAGTTTCAAAGCATGCATGGACTGTTAGCAGAAGCATTTCAAAGATCTGTGTCAGACACTGCAGCCAAATTTCTAACTTCTTGCATGGTGCACTGTAGTATCTACAAATAGCTTGTTTTCAAAGTATAGATATACAGCTCTTTGAAAAAGAATTTATGAGTGATGTTTAACATAAATATCCACAGAGATGGGGAGGTGCTTAATATTTAATTATTAACTGGTTGCCACATTATGTTTGAGTAGAGTGTTGCTGCTTAAAGCAGGAATGACAGAGAAGCTATTTTACATGATGCAACTCAGTCCCCTGATAAAGGATGGGTATAATAAAGTAAATCTCTGCCTGAATTGTCTTTTTTCAAGAGGATGAAATGATTGTTTTAATACTGTTGGTGATAATTCTCCCATCTGTATGCTTCAACGTGGGTTTGTGTGTATGGATTTTGTTAAACATATTTTTATGTAGTCCTGATTTTATATATTTTTGTAATTAAGCAGCATGAGACTAAAAAAAGTGTACAGATATGAACAAGAGATGTTCTTGGAACATCATTTCAGAAATTGTAAAGTAAATGTGTGTTTCAAGTGTTGGTATTAGCAAGAACAGACAGAAGCCCACACAAACCAAATGAGTTCAAGCACTCAAGCCCTGGGAACCACCTTTGCCTTTCTGAACTCTTCTTGTTGTTGACTGTTAACAGTAGACTTTGGGAGTTTGCTGTTTAAACTTCTAAGCCATTTCACCAAAAATGATGACAAGAATTAGACATAAAGTGGAAAGGCCAACTGAATTATAATAACCATGAATTGAAATATATTTGAAATAACTTTACAATTTCCCATTTATGAATAGTCCAGCATCAAAAAGCATGACTAATATGCAGTACTGTTAGAGAGAAACCTGGCCAGGTCTGCTTAACTGAACCCAGTGCACTTACTCATGATTCACTTATGACGCCATGACTTGTAATTACTTTTCAAACATGTATAGATTATTCTAAGTTTATTTTTTCTTTTTCTTATGTAATAAATCACCCATCTCCTCTGCTTGCTTTTAGCGGAATATGTGTCTAACATATCAAAAATTATTAGATAACATGGTCTAGCTTAATGGTTTTGTATTCCATTGCTGGCCCCTTTCAACTTATAAAATGGCATTTTGTCTGGAAGGATTATCAGCATTCCTAGTAAGTGGGCACAGAATAGGTCAGAAGCTTCCTGACAGAAATCTATCATATACCAATAGTTTGTGTAGGGCTGTGGATGGGATCTGTACTGAGGTCTGGGGTCATTTCCTCCTCCATACTTCCCCACCGGTGTGACCCCACATTCTGTGCTTCTCCAGCAACAATAATCCCCTTCTGGAACAAAAACAAACAAAGCAAGTTCTTAGAAGTTAGGCATCCTCATCCCATACTGCTTCAGAGTTTTTCAAGTACATGTTAAGATATTTATTCCATTTTGTAGTTCACATTAAAATTTCAAAGAGACTTGCTTAACTAAATCTCAATTGTGCTGAGAGAAATCACTTGAAAATAAAGTAGATGGAATGACTTGCATCCCAATACTTCAGTGTCTATGACAAACGATTTCCATTATTAAATGGGCAGGGAATTAAAAATCTTTACAAGCAAAGTAACATTATGCTCTAAGTCTAGACAAAGCACTGGACAAAAAATAGGATTTTTAACTTGTACCTCTGGAGAACTGTGCCAGAGAGGTTTTATTAAAAAAAATATACTGTTTTAGAATGCAAGAGTTTTGTTTTTTGAAAGCAAGCAAAGAGAAGGTTCCAAACTTTTGAAATGTGGAAAGTATAAAACAATCTCTTCAGTAGTCCATGCTAGCTACATATCCCAACACTTACCCTCCTTCAGCAGGATTCAATACAGGAAGGTTTATTTATAAGTGCTTGATCAGCAAATAAACCCTAAGTATTTTTTAGCCTTGCATTCCTGTCTCTCCTTTCAAATCATTTCAATCTCCTTATTCTTTTGAGGAAGAACCCTCCTAATAAGAAAATAGAACTTTTTTGTAAAAGAATTTATCTGGACAAAAGATACAATTCATTGTATTTTACTTTTGGTACATCAACATACTGTATTTAGGGCTTTTTTAATTTTCATAAATATGAAGGATTTTATTTGCTGAAGGATGCTATTGGGTGTAGCCTTTTTAGTGAATTCTATCACTTTGTTTGCTGTGTCTTCATTTACTTAATGAAATGAGTGAAAATGTCACTGTGATGCAGTGTGTGGATGGGGGAAGGGGATGGGAAATGTTTTATGGAAGAATCAAGAAGTTATAAGCCTACTCCTATGAAGCAACATCTAACGAAGTTCTTTTTAAGTGCAATATATTTATTTCTGCTAGAAATGTATTATCAACCTTGTGTAATGTTTGAAGCATAACATGTTATTTGTAAACAGCTTAAAATTATATATTATCCCAAATTGTACAGAAGTGCAAATGTGTGGATATTAGTTTCTTTCATTAAAAAAATGGTGTGGTTTTGATATATATGTACACATTTACACCTTTCGTTGCTTTACAAAACTTGTGACTCTTGATACCCATTTCCTTGCCTGGAAAGTTGAAGCCCAGTCATGACTGGAGCTCAGCAGTCCACTCCTGGGGAAAGTCGCTGGATTGTGGCACAGTGCTATAGTTTCATCTATTATGTGTTAGTTTCATCTTTTAACACATTTTCAAGCCATTGTGGAACGACCACTTTTTTCCTCACAGAGTCCCTTTTGCCCATTCATCCCACCTGATGAGCCTTCAGAGTCATGTGATCATGCGCTCCTTGGGTGATTGAATCTGAAGACCCAGAAAGGCTTTAAAATCAGAAGACCCTATTTCTCATGCTGGCATAAGTCCACCTTGTATCTTGCTTCATTCATCTCTGGAATCAGCTTTATCTCTAAGAAACCTATATTCCATTTAGTGTACATTTAGCAGAAATCAGGTTTGAGTGTGCTCATCAAAAGGAACTATGTACCACCAAGAGGTCAGTTCCCAACTTGATCGGCAGCTTCAGCACACTCCCAGTCTAAATTCCAGCAAGAAATACAATTATCCTAAAGATTATGTGGAAAGAGAAAAGACACAAAATAGCCAGCTCGATAATGAACAAGAAAGTCAGAGGACTAGCAACACCTGACTTCAAAACTTACCACAAATCTCTACAGAGTCACAGTTGACATAGATGGTGTGGTGAACCTAGAAATATACCCATGTGAATATAACTAACTAATATATCTATAATTAACAAAGGAACAAAAGCAATTCAGTGGAAAAATAATAGGTTTTCATACTGAGAGTGAAACAACCAAATATCCACAGGAAAAATATTAAATCTACACACAGTTATTATATGTGAAAAAATAAAATTATGAAATAAATGTAGAATGCAAAATTGTAAGATGTTCACAAGTTGATATAAGAGAAAATCTAGGTAATAGTAGATTTTTGGTTTTGTTTGATATCTTTAAGATGTAACGAAAAACAAGATCCATTAACTATAAAGGCAATATGATGGACTGCATGAAAAATAAGAGCCCTTTCTGCATGTGACAAGTTAGTATAAACTAAAACAACTGAAACATCATTTTGTATTATTATTATATAATGATCTTAAACACTGGTAACACCGAGGCTGATGAAGATGAAGAGCAGCAGGAACTGTCACTTATTGCTGATGGGGGACAGAACAGAACAGTCATACTCAAAAGTTTGCCATTTCCTCACAAAGCTAACACACCATTATGTGATCATCACAGATGATTGATATTTACACAAACAAATTGAAAAGTTTTGGGGGGTCATGTAAAAACTTTCAAATGAATGGTTCAGTAGGAAAAGGCTTGGCATGCAAGCCTCACAACCTGATTTTGAGCCAGAGCCCACATAAAAATCCAGATCTGTAAATCTGTAAAATAACATCTGTAAACCAGGATTGGATTAGATGGGAAGTGGAGACAGAAGACTTGGTCTGAAGCTTGTGGACTATACCAGAGTATACTGCATGCAGCAGAAATGAGAAAGACTCTGCTTCAAAAAGATGGAAGGAAAGAACTGATTCATCAAAGCTGTATACTATCCAATGCACACCATGACATACATATGCCTGTACATACATATACATGTACTAGTGCATGTGCACATATATGCCTGTACATGTGTACATGCATACATAAATAATGTTTTTTTAAAATCCTGTATATGATTCTTATAGCAGTTTTACTCATCATTATTGAAACTTGGAAGCAACCAAAATGTCCCCCAAGAAGAGATAGCTTAATACACTGTGATATATTCATCATCTATGCACTGGAATATTACTCATGATTATGATATAAGAAAATAAAATTATTGCCAAGCAAAAATTATAGCGAGAGTTAAACATGAATTAGAGAATTGTTGCTAGGCACGAGTTAACAGAAAAGCTTCTGAAACCCTGAGTCAGGCCCTGTTCCTACAGACTTCCACCTGAGTTACTTTAAACCATTGGAGTGTGTTTTTAAATTTGTATTCTTTTAGAGATGTGTGCAAGAATGCAATCAACTTGTGTTTTTTTCACTTATTACCTGATGCCAATCCTCTACTTTTTCCCACTACAAACCTTCCTCTTCTTACCAGACTCTTCTGCCATCATGTAACCCTGCGTGTGTGTGGCTAGTAAGTCCCATCTGGGTTCTGTTAATGGCATATGTTTGTGTATTTGTGGGAACCCGGACCGTATTCTTACCACTGGGCACAGTGACTTTCCTTCTCCCCATCCAATATCAACCCTCATTAGTCTCTGAAGGAAGTATGGTGACTCATGAGATCCCTCTTCTTTCATGGTGAAATGTTGACAAGCCAAATCTTGTGCAGTCCTCCTGAAAGTAGATACAGTTTGACTTAGTTGCAGTGAGTTCATGGATGCAGCCACCTGTCATGTCCAGAAGGTCTCATCTGACCACACCCCTCTCTGCCATCAGGCTCTTATGTTCTCCCCAACACTTGCTTCCCAGTTGTTCCCTGGGTTGGGGGAGGAGTTGAATGTGATGTTCAGTAGGCGCCATTTTTAAATTCTCTATCACCTCAATCTTTCCATACTGGGGACAGAGTTTTCCCACATGGACGTTTCACCATATAATATGCAAACTATAGCATTTGCCTTATTCTTCTGAGACCCAGGTACACATATTTCATAAGGAATCATAAAAACTGCATGTTTCAACAATTTTCTCCTAATAAACTACAAATTACCACCAGTAAGTATCCCATAAAAGTTTTCAACATTTTATGGCAAATGTAGATAGACTACATTTAATGTTATTTATTTGTCTTTAGGGGATAGACCAACACATATATGGTATTGGGACTCCTTTGCAAAACAAACGTCTGCTAGTCTTGATACATAATGGTTAATTAAGGGCATCAAAGAGCACACATTCATGAGTGTCTGCAAGGGCATTTCCAGACAAGATTAACTGAACCAACCTGAGGACTGAATCACAAACTGGGGAAAGGACAAAGCCAACTGAGCATAAACATTCCCTTTTCTCTGCCTCCTACTCCACTGTAATGTGAGCAAATAAGGTAGAAAAATATAAAATGTTAAATTACTGCCAAGCAAGAGTTAAACATGAGTTAAGAAGTTACTGCCGAGCAAGAGTTAAATGGAAAGGTTCCCAAGTTCCCTCAGATATGCCCCACTCCCGTGGCCTGCACCTCATGATAGTAAGTATACTATCATGAGCCATGTAGAATTCTGAAAAGTCTGTGGTCAATCTGCCCTCTTGCTAAGTAACCATCGCATCTGTTTTTGAAAATTTGGCTTCCCTTGCTTGGTTTGATCCACTGTCCTGCTTTAGCATAAAATGGAAATGTAAACTAAACTTGCTGCTGGAGCTTTTTGGAGAGTAATTTCAACTCCAGATCACTGGTGAAATTTAAGCGCCCTCTCTTCCACCTTAATTAGAGTCTAAGAAATGTTTCCAGAGTAACTCCTGCTACACAAGCAGCAATTACGTGCTGTTGATGCCATGGTGTCACACAATCACCCACTCCCTATGTCTTCCCTGACATGATGGATCTCATTGCCTCAATCCAAGAACTAGAATGAACTTCCCTGCCCTAAAGTTGCTTTAGTGAGGGCTTTGACCATAGGAACAAGAGTATTAATATGAGATGTAAACATTTTTGGAGGAACAATCTCCATTTTCTTCCTAATCCAGTTGACATTTAAGCTGCTAGTATGTTGAATGAGAATAACAGGTGGAGATGTGAAGGAATTAGAGGAACAAAGGTTAGGGAAACCATAGAAGCCAAGTTGGTGCTGGGCTGAAGAAGGAGGGAAAAGGGAAAAATGCAAGAAAGGGAATAAGAGTGTTCAGCCCACTTGGCTTCTCACTATAGAGACTGGACAAGCAGAGAACACTCTTCCAGGTGGATTCCAGTATAAGACCCTCAGGGTGGAGCCAGATGGGGAGGGGAGCACAGGTAGCAAGAGAAGGTATAAGATGTTCAAAATGACTTGCTGGATACTTCTGTTCTGCCACCTAAGTATATGCTCAAATGCCAATTAGAGTGCCCTTCTTGCATACATGTAGCCCCAAGTCTATTTCATTACTGAGTTGAAAAAATTTGAAAGTCAATTTCCCCAAATCCTGACTCAGCCTAGTGATATTTTTCTATCACAATATTGTAATCAAAGTCAAAAATTTTTTTATTCAATTGTGTGTGTGTGTGTGTGTGTGTGTGTGTGTGTGTGTATGTAGAACCACGAGCGAATTCGGGAACCACCATGACCCGCCTCCACTTCCTCCTCCTTGTTTACTCTGCCCCAGGATTCACAGGCTCCACCCTACCAGGACCAGAAACGCAGCCGCCCGCTTCTGCCCAGCGTCTATATGTGGGGTCTAGGATCCGAACTCAGGACCTTCCACCTGCAAGGCAGAGGCTTAACTCTTGAGCCACCTCTCCAGCCCCCAAAGTCAAATCTTTAGTGACAATATATTATTATATGACATACAGTGCACAGCGTACTTATATTAGTAGTTTTGCTTTTTTGCATTTAATATACCTAAATTTATTCTTTAATATAAGTTTTTGCGTACTAATATTTATATTAAGTACTTTTCATTGCTATGATCAAAGCAATGGCAAAAGAAATTGGTGAGATAGCTCAGAGGTTAAGGTGCCTATTGATAAGCCTGGTGACCAGAGTTTGATTCCCAGAAGCTCATATGATAGAAGAAAAGAACTAGCTTTTGGAAAGTTGTCTCTGACTACTTGTGCACCATGGTATGCATATATACATCTCTCTTGTGCTCTCTCTCTCTCTCTCTCTCTCTCTCTCTCTCTCTCTCTTCCTCTCACAAGTAAACAAATAAAGATAAATATATATATAAATAACTTACCGAAGCAACTTGAGGAAGAATTTATTTTGCTCTATAGGTTGATTATTTTATTATGGTAGGAAGGATTAGGTGAGATAAAGTTGTTCACATTATGGTGGCCAGCAAGAGAGAAAGCAATACAGGAAAAAGCCAGGACAAGATACATCTCCAAAGACATGTCTTTAGGGTCTACATTCTGCAAGTAGGCAACACCTCTCAACTCTTAGCACCTTCCAGTATCACTCTCATATTGGGAATCCATCAAAGGCTCATGATTGTCCAGTTGTAGTCTTAGTGGAGCTGGACAGAACTCATATCAACACTAGGAACCAAGAGAACTGGCTGCACTATATCCACAGGACCAATGAGAGAGGGGCAAATCTCACTGGCCAGACAGCAAGTCTGCCAAAGTATACTGAAGAATGCCAGCTTTCTGAACCATGTCCCTCCGTTTTATCCATCTGCACAGGGAAAAGTCATACCGACTTCCCCATAAATTAGACAATCTCCTGCAGGTGTGCCTAAGGCCCTTAATTATCAACTCTTCACAAATGTTTCCAAAACCCAACCTGCAATTTTCAAGTTGAGAAGACCAGTATCTAACTATCACAGTTGAGTAGTTAGGGAAGGTCCACAAGATGCACATATGAATCTGGAAGTGCTGCAGGGAAAGCTACAAAGTTGCAGTGGCCAGCTGTTCTAGCATCACTTGTACTTTGAATGGTGCTTCTCCATATGGCTCAACTCCTTTTGAAACACTATAAGACATACCCTGAAGTGTACTTAAGTAATCTAAGTGTGTCTGAACAGGGCTGCAGGACAAGATTTTGTCTCAAATGGAGGGTGTCTACTTTGGGGAGACAAAAACTAAAAGAGTATCTTCACCTTTGCATTCATAGTAAATGACTTACAGAAGAAGAAATGAACAGGATTACTAAAGGAAATTGCTCTAAAGTCTGAAATGAGATTTAACTACAGCTAATGTAAGCATGAGAGATCAAGGATCTGTCACTATTGCTGTGAAAAACTAACCCCAACTCTTTGCAATGGAACAGCATCGTAATTTAAACATATAGGAAGTTATAAAACAGCGCATATAAAAACCCACCTTTCATCTCAAGAAATACCAGCTAAAGTGAAATTATACATTTTAAATGATTAAATTCTGAGTGGAAAGTTCACAAATACTTTCAGAATAGTGTTGAATGACTTCAGTCTGCTTCACAGAGCTCATGGTGACATGGATGTATATTTTTATACCTGCGTACTCATGCAGAGTGAATATGTTGTGAAACTTGACAGGCAGAGGATCTCAGTGAAATAAAACAAAGTAATTCTTATTAAACATAAAGGATATCTTAATTATTGTGATACATGAAACATGTAGAGAAATTTCTGTTTGTGTGGTGTTTATCTGAAATTTCTATAAGTTTCATATTTAGTGAACTCACTTCTTACAAGAACATGATTTTTTTCTTTTTAAAATGGATTTTTTCCAGGTATGTTGGCTCATGCTCATAATCCTAGAATTGAGGCGGCAGGGCAGGAGGATTACCCAAAGTTCCAGGCCAGCATGGTCTACACAATTGGTTCCAGGTCAGTCAAAAGCTACTAAGAAAGATTCTTCTCTCTCTCTCTCTCTCTCTCTCTCTCTCTCTCTCTCTCTCTCTCTCTCTCTCTCTCTCTTTGATTTTCTGATTTATAGGTCATTATTGCCATCTACTGGCTACATTGTTCAGTTGCATTTTTTTCTTGTAAAAACTATAAAAAGTTACTGGTTGCTTCATTAAGAAGCAAAAAGAAAAATCATATATATAATTATATGATATATTATATAATTATATATATAAATCATATATATAATTCATATATATATGAATTAAATCTTTATTTAAAAAAGATAGTTTTCTTACCATGATATATATCCTTTTCAATAAAACTACTCACATTGGAATGGCCTCTAATTTCATTTTAGTTATTCTTTCATTTTACAATGAAATCTGAGCCACATTGGCTTAAACCACTGATTTTAATCTGAATGTAGTTAAAATATGCCTCAAATAATTGCTTGCAATAACAAGGTCAAAATAAGAAAACACTATTATAATAGTTACAAAAAGATGAAAACATTCATAACTCTATTCTATTGTAAATACAACTAAACACAGCATTTCCTCACACAAGGGTATTCTTTCGCTTGGTAATTATACTAGTTCTTTTGCTTGTTGCTGAGACCAAATACAAATAAAAAGTGACTCAAGGAAGAATGCTTCATTCTGGCTTATGAGTTTGGGGTGCAGTCCTTCATGGCTGTGGAAACCTATATTCTGAAAGCAGAGAAAGGAAAATGCCAGCAGTAAACTTTTCCTTTTTATTCAGTCGGGGACTCCAACCCATGGGACAGTACTCCTCACATGCAGGGTGGGTCTTCTCTCTTCAGTTAAGTGTGTCTGGAAATTCCCTCAAAGAAACACAGAGGTGTGCCTATAAGGCAACCCCAAGTCTAGCCAAGTTGACAGTGAGGAATCACTGTAACCAAAACAGAACAGAAAGTTACTTAGGGCTTGGAAGATGGGTCAGTCAGTGGGTAAAGCACTTGCCGCAGATCCCCAGCACCTGCAGCTGTAACACAGCTTTCAGGAAAAAAAAAATCAAGTCCCTAGAGCAAGCTGTCTGGCTACACTAGTGGAATCTTTGAGCTCCTGTTTCAGGGAGACACTTTTCCTAAGCACATAAGGTGAAAAACAATCACTGGCACGGGACTAATAACCTCAGGCTTCCACATGCAGACACACACATATGTGTACAATGGTAACCACTCGTGTGAAAATGCATTCACCCAGTCATGCACAACATGAATGCATTCACAGACATGGACACACATGCACAAGACCCAGAACTCAACAAAAAGCTGGATTAACAAAATATTAATTGGAAATAATACTCATCAGTGTCCTGTAAAATGACCCCAAAATAAAATTTGCCTATTAGGCACATACCATATTTTAGCCACTTTTCAATATTATTTCAATAATAACACCAAGCAAGGGATCTACTTTAAATCATTTTTCAGAAGAGGAAATCAATCCCATAATGGCTGAATAGTTATGGAGTCTAGAGCTCAGGGTCATTGAAATCCATACTGTTAACCCTCATATATGACTATGTAAAAGATTAATGTTAGTGCACAGTGTGTAGTTAATCCTGCATTTTTACTATCTGATTATCTGATTTAGCAATACATCTTGCTTGCTTTTCTTTTAGCATTGCATGGTGGAAGTATGTCCTCTAATTGCTGACTGTTCAGAAAGAATTCATGACTACAATGCTGCACTGTACTACAAATTCATGTTCAATATTGAGGCTATTTATAATGTTCATTGACATAAAAATGGCCCAATAAGTAGCCATAGAAAACTCAAGGGACTGATTACAGGAAAGAAAAATGATTCAAGAGGTAGTTGAAAAGAAGTCTTAGGGAAATTTGATTAAAAAGGAAGTCAGCCATTGAATTTTTCTTGTACCAAAATATAGCATATTAAAAGTAAGTGGCGTTCATATTAAAAGTAAGTGGTGTCATTTTCTTCATTGGTGTAACCACTAAAACCTTGCCCTGGCTCCAATAAATAATCCCCTGCCTACATGCAAATGAGTAACTCAAACTCAGAGAGTCACACGCACTGAAAAAGACATAAAAGTTGGAGGGAGGATGCTTGGGAAAAAGAGGAGTTTCAGCAAAAGAGGGAGGGAATGAAAGAGGGTAACTGGGGTGTAAACAACCTAAATCATATATGAAACTGTTAAGCAGGCAGTAAACACTAATAATATTAATAAATAAATTTTTGATTTTGTGCACTCATTTAAGCAAAGATGTTTGCCAGTGGCCATGGTGACATAAAACTGTAACCTCAGGACTGAAGAGGTTGATGCTGGTGAGCATGAGTTCAAGGTTAGTCTGGGCTTTGCAGTAAGACCTTTTCTCAAAATCTATATGCATACATAGGTGTTCGTGTATGCTGCGTACACACACATGCACATGACATATTTGTCAACCTTTTATAAACACGTTGGGCTGACAGAATTTACTTCCTGTTAAAACTTGTGCAAATTACTATTCTCCTGATATTCTATTTTCTATGAACCAAGTCATAAAACACTTTAGCACCAAGCACAGTTCTTGGGATGTAGAAATGTTCCTAGAGAAACACGTTCTGAAACAGCAAATTAAGAGTATCTTTAGTTAATTAAGAGTAGCATTCGCTGAGCTGTTGCTTTGCATTTTTACTGAGTTTAAATTAATAAGCACTCTAGATTTTCAAATGAAGGTATAATTAATGTTGGCTAGAGAAAAGGGCTGAGATTTGGAGGATAATTCACACGGGCAGGGGAGGAGGAGAAGCATAGGATGGGAGTGGGGTGGGTTTTGGGCAGGAGCAATGGAATGATTATGTAGTTTCTTGCTGTGGATCTTACTTGGAATGACTGCAGGGAAGATTTGTGTCCAGGAATGGAGAAAATTAAAGTTGAACAGTTAGATTGGAGCAGATTATCAAAGGCGTTTCCATGCACAAAACAAGCACCGGATGTGGGGAACTCTGAACTACTCTGAGCAGGGTTCCACACTGATTCTTGGTGTACAGGAAGAGTTTGAGAGCTGGAGAGCTCGGCGTGACCCATCACGAAGTAGATGGGAGGTGAAGCAGCATGCTCTCTGGTAAAATGGGGGGTGACAGAGATCTCAGTATGTGGCACTGCCCCTTGTCTACCTGCATCAGCGACTGTGGCCTCTATAGGACCATATGGAGTCCCTGAAGCCCAGTGCCCTCTTAGTTTTGGATGGTCTGCCTCAGGAAGGTGCTGAATGCGCTAAGGACAGCTCTTTCTAGGGTCGAAGACCTCGGTGTTACTTCCAGAATGAATTAATAAGACCATTGTCGCTGGGAATAACTGCGGTCCTGCCCACCGTGCTAGGACCAGAGGCACCGAGTCCCTCGCGCTTTGCAGGCGGGAAGCGCTTAGGGGAAGGCGCGTGAGTGGCGCAGGGCAGCTGGCACCTCACGCTCAGCATCCTTGTTTCCTGGTCGCCATGACGACCAGGCCGCCCACAACGGCAGGTCGTTGAGGCAACGAGGTTGCCCAGGCTTGGCCTGGAGCCCCGCGTCAGAGGACCCTGCTCCATCCTTCTGAACGCGGACTATGAGAAAATGGTCGGGCCGACGAGGAGTCAGCTCCGGGATGCGGGCCCCGAGGCGCCCCAGCCTTCCCGCTGCGCGCAGCCCAGGCGGCGGCGCCGGGCCACGGAATCCGAGGAGCCTGAGTTGCAAGCGGAGCCGCCGGAGCAGGTGGAAAAGCAGCCCCCGCTGCAGCCTCTGCTCCTAGGAGGCAGGAACCTGCCAGGGGGCGCCCGCAACTACGCGCCGCGGAGGGGCCGCAACGTGAAACCGCGGAATTACTCGCAGCTGGAAGACGCCGCCCGGCTCCTCCTCCGCGATCGTTTTCAGAGCCTCCATAATTTCCTGGAGCAGTTACGCGAAAAGGCGCACGTGTTGCAGTCGCATCGGTTCTCCAACAGGACCACCTTCGGCATAGGTGAACAGAACCCTCCGAGTTCCTGCTTTAAAATATTTTGCAGGATTTTCAGATTGAGGGATCACATATATTTTAACACAATGTTACCTTAATCTAATGATCATAGTTCGCAAATGCGATTGGTTACCCTTTGGACAGAATTATGTTTCACTGTATTTTATATAAAGCAAAATAAAGGTTTGTTATATTGGTATTTCTGAAAATTAGCAAGGATCAATAGTAGTGGAAATAAGATCATAACAGATAATGAATTTCAGCATGTTGGTACGGACTGACTTCCATCCTTCTGTCTTTGATGAGTGAACCTCGGGGAGATTTCCGTGCAAGTATCAGAAACTTTTTCTTACTCAGTTTAATATCGTACTCCCCTTCCCCTCGTTTCTATAGCTTACTAAGTAACTTAAGTTGTTTAAGTCAAGTTGTTAAATTGTTTCAGTAGAAATCAATGTTGAGCCTACACCTCCTTCAGACTGGCCACTGATAGAAGCTGATGATGTCCTTTAATGCGAGTTGGTGTAGTTTCTTCACATCAACATACTAGTTGATGGATGGCTGATGTCAAAATAGGATGAGATGCACATCTGGAGTATTAGCAATAGTTGAGATATATCTGGAGTTGGTAGATTCTATCAGGTGGCTAATTATACCAATGTAACCAGGAGACATAGAGGATCAACTTGGACTTGGATTAAGTCTGTTTTCCCAAATCCAGGTGTCAGCTGACTAAGATTTGGGACATTTGGAGTCTCCTGTGAGGAGCTAGTGAGATGGTGACTGGCTAGATCAACTATATATAGGAGGTGTCAGGAGAGCTAACTAATACTTTGCACTAGAAGTAACTAGGCTAGGGAAGGTTTCTAGGGAAAGATGGAGCTCCAGTTGTGCCAAAGGGCTAAGAGTCAGACCAAAGTCATGGAAGTAAGACAAAATTGCATGAGAACAAATTGGGCTGAAAGAAAAGGCAGGAAAAGTAGAGGAAGTGAGAAATAAGTTGGCAGGAATGCCTGGAACCAGATACGGAGAGCCCTCAAGGTAGGGTATGTGGCATTTGAACTTCTTTCTGTGGAAAGGCATTGGATAATTCTTAAAAACTTGTTTAGGAGATAATATCATGTAAAATCACTTTAAAGAGTGCAGCTGACTGGCATTTGATAGATTTGTGGTATGGGCAGGGAAGAGTTTTTAAATTGGAAAGTGGCTTAATTATAAATATGTCTCAGAACATTAACTAGGTAGAATTGTCCATGGTGAGCTGGAGAAAGATCAAGAAAGGAAGCAAAAGGATCAATTGGAAGATACTTAACCAAACTCAGGCTACAATGGCCTAAATGTGAGCCTCAGTAGAAAGGATATGAGACAGCAGTGAGAGTTGATAGAGATGGATTGACTGGACCAGACAGCTGAGGAGAAAGAAGAGGAAAAGGAAGGAGGAAGAAGAAAAAATGTTGGTTTCAGAATGAAAACTATAGATTTGGGAATTACCTGTGTAGAAGCAACAGTTGATCCAGTGGAATTTCCAAGCAAAATGCCCACGTAGAGAAAAAAAAAGGATTGCAAAATAAGACCACTGGAGAAATCTTTCAAAGAAATGAAAAGAAAGGGAAAATTAGATAAGTATTTGCATGCATATATATTACTTTGGAGGAAATGTTGGTGAGAGGATGAGTGAGAAGTAGATTTATTTTTAGGATGTTTGGAAAGATCAGTGAATTAGTAGCATAGTTGGTCTTTCACATATATTTATTTATAGAAACACATTTTATTTTACATGTCTGCATAGGTGGGTATGCACATGTGTACATATACATGAGACGGCCCAAAGTTGACACTGAGTGTCTTCCTTGGCCATTCTTCACTATTATTTAATTAATTTATTTATTCAGAGAGTATGTGTGCATATGTATATAAGTATGGATACTTTGTGCCACTGCATGCAAATAGATAACAAAGGATAATTTTTAGGATTCAGTTCTTTTGTTCTCTCTTTTTACCTGTGTACTCCAGAGGTTGAACTCAGTTCATTGGGCTTGTATATAACAAGCGCTGTTTCACTGAACCATCTTTCTGGTCCCCTCCTATAACAGTTAGATACAGGTGTCAATTTGATGGTTGAGGGTTTGAGCTCTGTGCACATTTGTAGAGACTTAGTAGGTGAGTTAAGCCCAGCACAAACTTGCAGGAGATTGTCTAGTTAATGCAGGAGATTTTCTAGTGAATGGGGAAAGTCTGGCCCATGGTGAGTAGGAGCAGACCTTGGGCAGGTAAATAAGATGGAGGGAAATATTTGAGAAAGTAGGCATCCTTGTATTTACTTGGACAGACATGCTGGTCTGGCAAGTAAGGATCATCCCTCCCTCAGCCACTATGTGGCTATGGTATGGCCAATTCCCTCGGCTCCTGATATTGGTATGTGATCTCCTGGCAAGTTGGACAAGGAGTTAAAACAAGACTGTTGTGAGAGAAAGAGTAAAACCCCTTGTTCTCTTAAGCCATTTAATGGTGATTTTATCAGCACCTAAGAGCTCTCCAATTGATTAGTTTAATTAGCCACCTTTCTCTGAAGTCTCCCCTTTCTCTGCCTTCTGAGGGATGGGATTATAGGTACCTGCAATTCCTGGGTAAGCTTTTGGCTTTTTTGTGGCTTTTGGGAATCTAAACTCTGGTCCTCGTGTGGGGCAAGTGCTTTTTTCCACTGAACCATCTCCACATCCCTATAATTTAAAATATCATTTTAAATTACTTTTGCATATCTATCATCTCTCTTATCTATCTATCTATCTATCTATCTATCTATCTATCTATCTATCTCCTATCTTCCTATCTATACACACACACATTTATGGAGAATAAGAAAGAAGATGTAAAGTAGTCGAAGAACACAGTTTCTCTGTAATAGCTAAACCTTATTTCAGGGTATCTTTTCAATTTGAGAGTGAAGATTTTACGTTTTAATTTCAGAGTGGTTCAGAGCTTATTGTATAGAAAGTGGTGATTTACATTGAAAATGTTTTGTGCTGTGTGTGTGTGTACACTCGATAATACATATGTCAGTCAGAGGTCAACCTCAGCCATCATGCCTTAGGACTATCCACTTTGTTTTATGATGCAGGGTCTCTCAGTCAATTAGGGCTCATCAGTTAGACTAGGTTGGCCCAGGTGTGCTCTGGCATCTGTTTATTTCTGCCTCCTTAGCACTGGGATTGCAAACACACATTACCTCACTGTTTTTGTTTTGTTTTGTTTTTAATATGAGTGCATGCAAGGGATCAAATTCAGGTCCTCATGCTTATGTAGGAAAAGCATTTTAACCACTGAACTAACTCCTTAGCTCAAAAATATTTTCATAAGAACCAGCTAACAACTATTTTGAGCATTTAAAGCCAAAAACAGTCTCTGTTGAATCCTTACTGTTTCCTTCTTTATTTTTACAACCTTTTAAAAAACAAAAAATGTTTTCAGCTTGAAAACAATTTAAAAAAAGATCATGGGCTGTTGTTTCCCAATTCTGGTATAAAACAGGTAATCTGAGAAATACTCAAGATGAGCCTAGCATGGTAAGTAATGGAAGCAAAGAACTGAGGAGCAGGATGGGATTTCAATATGTCGTTTTTATAATTCCTCACTGAATTGCCTTGCATTTACTTTGTTAGCCAAGCTGAGCAATTTTTGAATCATTTTAAGTGGTTAATATTGGTGGCTTATAAGATGATTTGCCAATAGTATTTGGGCCAGCCATAAGAAGCACCATCACTAAGCCTTGGAGGAAGCAGCTAAGTGAATCCATGCCTCCGACACATGAGGGAACTGTGAAGTTGTCAGAATCAGCTCTTCAAAACTTTGAAAGTAATCAAAAACTTTATAACATTCCAAAAGGCGATTAGCTTCTGATGAGTTCAGGAGCAGTGTTCTACAGTGGCTTATGGGACAAGTCTTTTTGGAAGGAATCTAACCATCTAACTTTTTATGCTCTCTCTAGGCATGAGATGGATTTGCAATGCTTTTTTAGAAGTGTTTAATAGTGAAGCAACTTTTAATTACTCTTCCCTTTTGTTTTCTTTTTCCAGCTGCCTTTCTGGGAATTTTGCACTGGTAAGAGTTTGTTTCAGTTTGAAGTACATAGAACATTGATTTAGATTAAAATTTGCCACCATTCTCTATATAGCAAGACAAAAATTTCTGCTTACATTTTTAGAATGAATCGTTATGTGCACCACATTACGTACACCTATGAATTATCTTTGCGCCAAACTTAGGTGTGAAGCCACATTTGCTCAATAGATGTATTAAAGTGTTTTTGCTTCGTGACAGATTCATCACTTTTCCAGTGAAACTTGCTATTTAATCTGAAGCACTTCACTATTTCATAGTTAGCCATGTTCTTGATATAACTTTAGAGATAAAGTATTAATAATGATTATCAATTAGAAAATGATAAGATGAAGGTTTTTTTTAAGCTGGAAAGATGATACACAAACATGTTTCCAACACTTGGAACATTGAGACAAGAGGATTGTGGTTTGACATAGTGAGACTGTGTCTTAAAATCCAGTCATTCTACAGTGGTAAGGCAAAAGACTCACAACCTTTCAGTGTGCATTTGCAGGTGCTATATTTTATAAAAGGTAATAAAAATCATATGCAAAAAGATTGTGTTTTTTCCTCTGGAAGTTTGCCTTTCTCCCTGAACTTGGGGGTTTCTGCTCTATGGAAGCATGGATCCGCCACACCTTTGCTGGCCAGTCCTTCTCTGCTCATCAAGTCTTCAGAGTGACTTTGATGGTAGTATTTGGGCTCTAGTGATAGGAATCACTTCTTTCACTATTGATTCATTGACATACAACCTGCTTGGAAACACAGGGGAAAATTAGGTTGATAAATGAATTGAATTTTGCTTTATTTCAACTTCATTGAAAAATCTTGCATAAACCAAGAGTAACATAATTTTTAGCATAATTGCTTTTATCACACACATTCTTTTGTCACTACCTGAAGCTACTGAATTTCAATGGTAAGAAATTTTCAAGTTACAGTGCATGGAGGAACTGAAAAATCATCCTTTATATGGCATCTGCTTACTTTAAAGCTATGTAGCAAAACCACCTTTATTTAAAATTGTGTTCTAAGTGCTTTCCAAGAGTTATAAGAGAATGTTCCAAACTTGGTATGGTTGAGCGACTTGTTAAACCTGAAAACACAAACAGAACTTTCTGCTTCTCCTTACGAGGCTTGTGGTAGAGGAAGGACAGTATACACACAGAGATCTTAGATCTGTGACTATATTTAAGAATGGAGTTAAAGAATTTGATGGGTGTGCTACCTTGAATTATAATGACCTCAAATATACAATTTCATTTGCAAAATCTTTGACATTATACAAATTACTTTTCTCATTTCCATGACTGTCTATAACTATTTGAGTGCTGATTTTGATTTTGAAACCTGTTCTTATTACAATGAATTTATCTTTGGTCCTAGGATACACTTGATAACATTGTTTGAAAATGACCGCCATTTTTCTCACCTCTCATCTTTGGAACGGGAGATGACTTTTCGCACAGAAATGGTTAGGTTCTTTCTTCTAATGAATCAATTTGCAGTTTAAGAATAGTAAGACAGTAAGTTAGGAACTTAATGGGAACTGAAATGAATTTTTGGTGAGTGGCCCTGTTTTTACTTGTTCTATGTATAAATTTTCCAAAATATTAGATACCAGGGGCATTATTTTCTTCTGCCTGCCTGCCTGCATGTGTGTGTGTGTGTGTGTGTGTGTGTGTGTATCAGAGGGCAGCCTGTAGAGACCCAAGGGTGACATCAGTAATCATCCTGGATTTTTCTACCTTCTTATTACTTCCAGGACTGGGATTGTAGGCCTCTGTAATTTACATTTGGCATGTTTATGTGAAAGTGGAAAAGTTTTTAACCCCTGAACCATACTTGTAGTCCTCGATACTACTTTTTGATATTCACCCCTATAATGTTTGTGACACTTTCAAGAACTGAATATATTAACATATGAGTGATTCTTGACTACTGTTATATAAACATATTAAGTAAAGAGGGTAGTTATGGCAATCTGGGCTTGGTGACAAGTCACTGCATTCAAAGAGCTGTCCTGTGCTTCACTTATTATCTCTTGGTCATCATATCTATTAAATAGCAGTAATATGAAATGTATAAAGTTGTCATGAAAATAAAGGGATTGACATTATTAGGAGTGGGAACTCAGAGTTCCTGGCACAAACAAAAACTTGTTATTAACAAAGTTTATTTACATTTTGATTACTTCCCTGAATACAGACTTGGCACATCAGACACTTTGGTTTTATCCTCTAAACTGAAAGATAAATCAAGCATGTGTAGACATGGCCTATTAGAAATCAGCTATGACATGTCTTAAATTTGGGACTTGCTAGTGTTGCTGAATCCATCAGAACTTTAGTAGTTGGATAAAACAGCAGGAACGAGTACAGAGTTGAATATTAACTATTTTTGAAGAATATGGTAATGAGGTTTGCATTTAGACACAGTAGCACCTCAGTTTGAATCTCTACAACCCATGTAAAAGTCAGGCAGGCATGGCAGCCTACATTTAATTCCAGCACTCAGGAGGCAAGCGCTCCCTGTGGGTCTGAGGAGACAAAGCTTACTTACTAGAATAACTGATTGGTGAGCTCCGGGTTCAATTAAGAGACCCTTCCTCATTAAACAAAGTGAAGAGTGATCAAGGAAGACACCTGAGTGCTCTCCATGTACATATGCACCTGCATAATATGTACCCACACTCATGGACAGGCATACACACGTGTATGCACACCCCTATACATGCCCGCAAAAATAGAGCACTTTATTTTCTACTTTTTTGAAAGCAATAGACTGATGAGAAAAGTGATATAAATCTCATGCTTTCTAAAAACTTCTTGAATGTGAAATTAGCAGTTCTTTCCCTGACCTAATGCAACTATTATTTCTTCTATTTGCGTGAAACATCAGAATGGACTCCCTCCCCCTTCTTAGTACACAGCATTTGTGAGTAGAAATCAACAGGTAGCTTTTGCTTTGTATAGATTTCAGAAAGGCTATGAAGTAAACTGGAATTGGGCAGCACTAGCAACATAGCCCTTAGGAGGACTAACTACATTATTCTTAAGAGCATGGGGAAGAAATCATTTTCTATATGCAAATTTACAGTGTGTCACAACAGCACCACTGTTTCATCCTATGCTACCCTCCAAGAGTGTGTGATAAAAATTCAAGTTTATTTAACACACATTTTAAAACATAATTAATGAAGTGTTACACAATACTGATCTTCTAACACTCTATTTCGAAAAATTTCAAACTTACCAAAAGTTTAAAAAATGATATGATGTATTGAAAGCCTGTAAATACAAGTTTTGAGTCTAATAATGCTAATAGTTTTAATAGTGAGGAGTAAGTAGAAGATCTTATTACTGATCTTTTTCTTTCTTTCTGAAGAAAAGTATTCTATAAAGAGCATGGATATTTTGAAATTTTATGCACATGACAATGTGTATGTTTCTTAAAAGGGACTTTACTATTCCTACTTCAAGACCATTATTGAAGCACCTTCATTTTTGGAAGGATTATGGATGATTATGAATGACAGGCTCACTGAATATCCCCTCGTAATCAACACAGTGAAGCGCTTCCATCTGTATCCAGAGGTGAGTGGGGTTTGAGACGAATAAGAATCATAGACTATTAGCAAATAAAAGCAGTAAGGACACTATAGAGATTAAAAATCTAGAAAAAAATTAGGAAACTTTTTGGTTTGGTAATTGTAGATTATCATAAAAGTGAGCACACTATTGACAGTTCTTTTAAAATTTAAAATAGGATATGTACTTGCAGGAACTTGATACCTTAGTATGAAATAATGACCAAGAGGATGGCAAGTTAAGTGAGGAGGAGGATCATGAGAGCCATAAAGGGTGGTACATGGGCTGGTCTCTAAGCTCTGAGGCCATTTGGGTAGGCATGATGACTAAATTGATAGTGATGTACAGATTTGACCTTAGAGTTACAGAAATAAGGTGAAATCAATTTGGAAATATAAGGCATCCTTAGTAATACAGCCTTATTGTCAGGTTCTGGTGAGTAATCAAAAGATATGACAATGGTTTATATTATTTTGAGATCCCTGGGACATCTGACTTACAATGCCTATAGAAATATCTCATGCCTGGTACTAGGGATGTTACGTGGTTAGGTATATCTTCTGAGAGGAGCATTTCAGGACAGTTTCTGCTACCTCAAGCTCTCCACTTCTTTCTGTATTCCTGTGTGGTTATCTCTAGTCAAACTTTTGAAATTTTTTGATGTTTTTGTTTTAATTATATTTTGAGTAGGATATTAATGCTGCAAGTTTCCACATGGCTTCATTGTAGGCTTTAATGTCAAGTCTCCCTCTCAATCCCTATCTTTGCCTCACTCTCAGCCTTAAACTCTTCTCTCAATTATTCCCTTTTCAACCTTCACACCACTTGGATTCTTTAATTTCTTCTCCTACTTTCTTAGCAGCCCCCTAATATTCTCTTGGCTTTAACATATCTAATGAACTGTTATTAAATGTTTCTGTAAATCTTTGTATTTTCACTTTAATGACTTATAGTTACCTTTATATTTTTACAGTTATATGCAGTTAACTACTGTATAAAACATTTCTAATATATAGTTTAAAATTATTTTCTCAAGTGAGATGCTTTAAATAATTTCTTTAGGTTTATATTGCTAAAGTCAATCAACATAAAATGTAATTTTGGAGCAGTTGTTATGTGACCAGAACACATTTTTTCATTTTCTCTTTTGTCTCTTATAGGTAATCATAGCCTGCTGGTATCGCACATTCACGGGAGTCATGAATTTGTTTGGGATAGAAACCAAGACCTGCTGGAACGTGACGAGAGTGGAACCTCTTCATGAAGTTCAGAGCTGTGAAGGCACGTTTGCTCTAAACTCTGCTGCATTGACCTGGGGTTTCCATAAACATCTGATATTTTGATGATGTCAAAATTTATGTGAACATGGGTTGTAAACTATTAACAAAATTTTAAAGATATTCAGAAATAATTCATGGAAATGAATATTTTTTACTTTCAAGTCATGTATATGAGCACACATGTATGCCATGATATGTGTGCAGAGGTAGAGGACAACTTCGAGTGTCAGTCCACGCCTCTCTGCCTTGTTTGAGACAGGGTCTCTTCACTTCACTATGTAAGTCAGGCTAGCTGGCCCCCTACATGAACAATCACACACACACACACACACACACACACCACCACCACCACCACCACCACCACCACCACCACCACCATTATTTTAACAGTGGTATGGAAAGTATGTTAGTAAAGGATATAGGTGAGTTCACTGAAATCAGAGACATGGCTGTTGTGCTCTCAGCCAGCTATTACAGCAACTGGAATATGTCTGTAAATGTCTACATTTGATGGACCTTTTGAAAGTAGAATACTTGGAAGAGAAAAAGGAGAGTAAAGAGTTATGTAAGTCATGGGCTGGAACAATGACTCAGAGGTTAAACCTCTGTCTCGAAAACAGAAGGTTCTGGATACCAGATCTCACATAAAAATACCACACAGAAATGACAGTAGACAGTGCTTCTGATTGTGAAAGGCAGAATCTGGGAAACAGGGTCTCTTCATATGAACACACACACACACTCACACACACACACACACACACACACACACACACGTATATACACACACGCCAAAATAAATAGATGAATGAATAAATAAAACTAAAAAGAGTTATTTAAGTCATTGGTTTGCTTGGTTACTTGAGTAACCAAGTCCCTTTTGAATGGTAGGAGAAGTGAAAAGTAGGTTTGGACTGTGGCATTTTACTGTACTATGTCAGTGTCAAGTACCTGGGAAAACTCTCACTGGAAACAGCAGGTAGATTCCTGCCTATATACACTTAGAAACAAGAAAAATGTTCTAGGCTCAAAATAGACTTATAAACATCTATCTCTGCATTGGAGCTATGAAGTAGAAGAAATTTACTTAAGGGGAATATTCAGATTGAAAAAAGAGGAGAGTGTGCTGCAGAGGCCAAGGGGTCCAGTATCAAAAGAGTCAGTAGGTTAGACTTCAAGGTTAGCATGCTAGGCTGGAAGGTATACAGGCCACACCACAAGAAGCACCCTTAATAAATGGGGTCACAAGGGTTAGCTTACAAGACCTCCAGTCCAAGCAGTTGAAGCCAAGAAACTTTTGGCAACTTTCTCACGTTTCCTCTATTCTTTTTTTTTTTTTTCATCCACAAAGCATTTTTCTACCAATGAATCTTGCAAATTTTGTCTTAAGAAGTATATGAAATGATAATTATGAAACACAGAGGACAAATGCCATTATCTGTAACCACATTAACATTCTCTACTCATGAGAATGGATAAAATGACTGGAATATCCCATAGGGGCCAAAGTTGGTGCCAGAGGTTAGGTGCTACATTTCGCACATCTGAGATCTAGTGAAAGACAAAAATATGTAATGGCTTTTCTCAGGGAATTCATTAAGTGATTCTACAGACAGCTCAAGGCACAGAACAATAGCACTTCATCTAAATTAACATGAATCTCCAAAGTGCCATAAGATTATAGAAATATTTCTATTGGGAAAGGATAAATGTACTTCAGCATATTGCAGTATAGGGGCTGGTTGGATAGATGGTGTGATAGCACTTGCCTACTTGTGTGACCTCCTGACTTTGAGCCCTAGCACTACAAATAAAACAACCTATAAAGGTAAAGATAGTTATAACATTAAAGAGAGAAAACAGTACCACAAAAGTTTTCAGCAAATTCGTAAGCTCTTGTTTACAAAACACTGAAATAAGTATGTCCAATTGCTTTATAGTCAGCCCTTCATTAAATATTGCATAATCTGTGTCTTTTTAAAGGATTGGGAGACCCAGCTTGTTTTTACGTTAGTATAATTTTTATTTTAAACGGACTAATGATGGGATTGTTCTTCATGTATGGTGCATACCTAAGGTAAGATAATTTAACTAAAATAACTTTTAAACATATATATATATATACACACAAATATACACATATGTGTGTGTATGTGTGCATGTGTGTGTATGTGTGCATGTGTGTGTGTGTGTGTGTGTGTGTGTGTATCAGGGGGCACTGTGTCCCTGTGGAGGATGAAGGATGACTTTGGGAATCATCCTGGATTGTTTCTACCTCCATTTTGCTTTAGCTCTGGAATTTCTTAGGCTCTACCCACCAGGCCTGGAAGTGCTTTTTTTTTGCCTGGCATTTTTACTTGGGACCTGGGATCTGAATTCAGGACCTTCTGCTTGTGAGACAGAATCTTAACCTTAAACCATTTTCCAGTCCTGATTATAATATCTTGTAATTAATTTACAAGGATGGGTTGATATTTACTGATTAAATGAAAAGGAAAATTAATAAGATTGGTTGATTCATAGTAGGTATATTAGTCAGGGTTCTCTAGAGAAACAGAATCAACAGAATGGATACACAAAAGAAACTTATTGAGCTGGTTAAAGAGGTTAGGTCTAGGTAAATTCAACAGTGGTTGCCAGTAGCTGCTCAGTTCAGAAGCTGAATATCTAAGGAATCACAGACTGTTGCTGATTTCATCCCCATTGGAGGGTCAAAGAAGTTTGATTCTAATAGAGTCAGAAGGGAATAGGAGTTTGTCCACAGGGCAAGAGGCACAGATCTCTTCTGATTTGGGATTCCTTTTATCTGGTCTTCTACTAGGAGGTCTTCTACTACTTCCATCCAGATTCAGTGTTGGTTTTTGTGTTGCAAATATTTTAATTCAGATTATTTCTCCAGGTGCTCTGATACCTAATTTGTTAATTAATCCCAAGTGTATTCAAGTTGATAACCAAAATTAACTATCACAGGAGGCATTTTTTGTCTGTATATATGTTTCTGGGGTATGCATGCACGTGTGTTTATGTAGAGGCTTAAGGTCGACATTGGCTATTGTATTGGTTACTCTTTTTTGTTGTTGTGAGAGAACAGTCAAAGTCAAGCAATTTAAGGGAAGAAAGGAAATGTATTCAGCTTATGGTTCCAGAGGGTCTTTCATGGTGGAGATAGTATGGCTGGCTGGCAGAAGCTGGAAGCAGGCTAAGTCACTGCAGACATCTTGGAGGCTGAGAGATGCAAGATTCTTTTTGTAAAGGCAGACTTCTCCAGGAGGTAGGGTGGGACTAATCTACCTCAAGGCCTGCCCCCTGTGACCACCTTCCTCCAGCAAGTATCCACCTCTCAAAGGTTCCATAACTTTCCCAAATACGTGAGACTGTGGGAGACACATTTCAAACCAAAACTTTTCAGACACCTTTGGTTCTCCACAAGGACACACAGTGCCCTCTGATACACACACACACACACACACACACACACACACACACACACACAAATAAATAAGGCAGGTGTGGCTGGTACTGTTTTGCAGTACAAGGGGTTCAGGTCTGATATAACTGCTATATTTATGGACTTTCCCTCATAATCATGAGATGACTGTTGCAACTCCAGGCAGTATATGCAAGTAAAAGCAGGAAAAAATAGAAAAGGATCAGCTGAAACTATCCTTTTGTGACAAAGGTAAATCAAAGCTGACTTTGTCTTAATTTTCATGGCTTTTATCCAAGCTAACTCATTTGTCTCTGTGTCAAGGAGCAAGGAAGAATGGGGCAAAAACTTTAGGCCTATGATGCTCAGTGTGCACTATTACTTTAAGCAAAAATTGTGGTACTTCTATAAAGAAAGATAAACTAACATATATTAGTCAACAAATATGTTACCAGGCCGGTAGATGGCTGATTAGTTAAAGAGCTTGCCCTGCAAGCAGAGGAGTGGAGTTTGCATCGCTAGATTCCATGTAAAAAATGCTAAGCAAGACACCTGCTCCCAAACCTAAAGAACTGTACTCTTCAGCCCCTAGAAGCCCACATGGTGAAAGCATGACTTCCAAAAGTTGTTCTTGGATCTCTACCTGTATAACATGACATGCGTGTGTACATGCATGCATCTTTTCTATTTTCCTTTCTCTCTCTTTCTCATCATAAATAAATAATATTAAAAACACTGGCCAGAAGTGGCATTCTGACCATAATTTTAGCCCTAGGAAGAGGAACATAGGAATTCCTAGGCCAAGCTGACTTGCCAGACTCAACCTAATGCTGTACTAATGGATTTAATTAGAGAAATAACCTCAAAACAAAAAGGTAGAGTAGCACTTGAGGACATTGTTATCACTCTTAGACCTTCATAAACACATGTACTCATGTGCATGTGCATCTGTACATATACAAGACTTACCTACATATAAATATGCATGCACACAAACATGAACTTCCCCTTACACATACACATAAAGAAAAAGAAATAATGAGTTGCTAGCATCAACCAAAGATGTTAGTAATATTGTTAATTTTACACATAAATTGGAGATTTTTACTTAAAACCTTTGTTCACAAATCTTAATCAGATGATACAAAGGATGCCGATTAAGATGATCTCTTAATGGGAGCTCAGTTATAGGTGTTTAATATTGGTTGAGCTATAAAATCTGAAAATTCAGTAATTCTATAAAATAGCCTAGTATAAGGTTGGGGAGCTGGCTCAGCATTTGCTGTGCAAACATGAGAACTAGAGTTGGAACCACCAGCACCCACATAAATGCTGGGTGGCCATGATGATCCACCTGCAATACCAGCCTCAGAAAGGCAGATCTTGGGGCTTTCTGGAGCAAGCTAGGTTAAGTCAGACTGGCCACAGAGAGAGAACTCCAGTTTCAATCTAGAGACTTTGCCTCAATGCATATGGTAAAAGGTGACCAAGGAAGATACCTGGACTGCTTCTACCTCCTCCTTTCTTTGTTTGCTCACTAGGCCAGAAGCACTGGTGGCTGCCATTTCCTCCTGGTGTTTTTATGTGGGACCTGGGATCTGAATTCAGAACCTTCTACCTGCGAGATAGAGTCTTAACCCCTGAGCCACCTCTCCAGTTCAAAATATCTTTTTTTGATGGATGATAAAATAAACATCCATATTGCTTACACTGTATATGTATATAATATATATATACACATACACCTGTGTGTATTATTTAAACAATATGTATGTACATGCTGTATACACACATATCCTAACTAATCAGCTTTCTTTATAATGCTAGTTGTAACGGTTACTCTTAACTATTGCTGTAAGAGAGCACCCAAAGCTAAGCAACTTAAAGGAGAAAGGGAGATTTATTCAGCTTACGGTTCCAGAGGGAAGGGACAGTCTCTCAAAACAGAGGTGGCATGGCTGGCTGGCCAAAGCCAAAAGAGGCTAAGTCACTGTAGACATCTTGGAAGCTGAGAGCTGCAGACTGCTTGCAGCAAAGGCTCACTTCTCCTGGAGGTAGGGTGGGACTAATCCACCTCAAGGCCCACCCCTTGTGACTGCCTTCCTCCAGCAAGGTTCCACCTCTCAAGGTGCCATGACCTTGCCAAACACATGAGACTGTGGGGGACACATTTCGAACCATGACACTAGTCTTGAGTTGCCAACATGCAAGATACTCCACACAAGTTAGGGCCGAAGCAATCATAATTGGACATTGTATGCCCGGCGCAATGTCCAACACACTATTGACCTCACAAAGTCTAGCATCTGCTAAAGGCACCAAGATCCTTGGACGCAAGGGATTGACAGCCACAGTAGTGTTCTTATGCTTAATGGGAACACAGGAAGGGGTTCAGGGAAATGCCACTGGGTCCTTGTACGTCATCAGAGAGTAGGGCCCAGAGGAGAGTCAGGCATGCACAAGAAAGGACTCTGGGAATCGGGGCGGGAGGCATGGGGGGATGGGGTGGGAGGGGTGAGGGGAGGGGGAGCAGGGGGTTCGGGGGGGGGGGAGGGAGGGAGGGAACTGGTGTACCTATTAAGTTTGTATGAGCGAAATAATAATAAAAAATGTATTATATATAAAAAAAACCTAGATTTAGGGGCCAAAGAGTTGATTCAGTGAGTATAGTGCAGACTGTGCGAACATGAAGACCTGAATTCAGAGCCTCAACACTCATGCAACAAAGTTGATGCCTATAATACCACCAATGTTGGCTATAACCATGTCATGAAAACTGAATACACTGGAAATCATAACAAATAAGAGCCGAAAGAAGTGACATTTGAAAGATTTTGTATTTTACCTTGCCCACTGGTGACACTCTTGCTTGGATACTAACTTGGAATGTAGCTATCCTGTTTCTGATATTTCGATATTAACCTTAATTGATCACATAATAAGTAACTTCATTCTGTATAAAATTAATTGATGCTTTTCAATGGTGTCATAGTTAGGCATAGATATCAACTTGACAGTTGAGAGATGAGCCCTGGTCACATTTGTGGAGAATTATGGTTGAGTTAGGCCCAGAGCAAACCTGCAGGAGATTGTCTAGCTGATGGGGAAGGTCCAGTCCATGGTGGGTGAGATTAGGCCCTGGAATAAAGTCCAGAGAGCTGGTTGAGAGAGTTGGCATCCTTGTGTGCACTTGGCTAGACATGCTAGTCTAGCAAGTAAAGATCATCTGTTTCTCAGCCATTATGTAGAGATGGTGTGGCTAGTTCCCTCAGCTGTGGTGTTGGTGTGAGCTCTCCTCAAAGTCGAACAAGGAATTGTAACCAGTTTATTGTAAAAGAACAAAGCCCTTGTTCCCTTAAGCTGTTTAATGGTGATTTATCAGCAACCATGCAGGGGAACTGCAACAAATGACACGAGCCTATGCTTTCACTAAGGACCCCAAAGCCTAAGTGGGATCTTTGCTTAAAACAGCTCTCCAACCCCAGGGGTAAAGAGAACTAGATAGACAGAAACTGGGGACAAAGCAGTGAATACAGCAAGGTTTGATTCTCCTGAATGAGAAGATTGGCATTAATAAATAGATATATAAAATAGAACTGGGATACAAAGGTGGAGTAGCAGTCTCTGTGTGATGCAATGAATGAGAAACGTCAGGATGATGAAAGATAGACTGTATTCCAAAAAGAGACAGTTTGGAAAAATATCAGAGATCAGGAACAGGTGACTAGAATAGTTGAGCATCAATGAGAAACTGAAATTCTGCACAGTGAGAGAGTGAGCAGAACAGAAGTAGAAAGCTTCACCAGACGGTTAATTTTCTGCTTCCTGAGGCAGAGTGAGCATGCGCACTAAATAGATTTCCCAAATGAAGAAGCCAGAAGAGACATGCATCCCAATAGATGCACAGACCACAGCACAGAAACACAAGAAGAACAGGCAAGGCAGCACTGAGCATTTGAAAGATTATAATCTTCCAATTACCAAATCCAAAGATAATGAAATCAGTGAAATGTCAATGAATTTAAAAGTTGACTTGTAAAAATTATCAGTGTCTTCAAAAGTGGTAAAAAAAAAAAAACAGGAAAACGAAACAAGGAAAGCAATTTAAAACCTGAATAAAAAGCTAAACCACATTAATGAGGAAGTCAGTGATACTGATGAGAAATTCAGTAAGAGAACAAGAGATTTTGGAATATAAACAAATGTCAGAAATAACTCAATAAATAAAGTAAAAATAGTGGAAAGCATCACTGATATATCTGATTAAACATAAGAAATATCAAGCATGAAAGAGGAGACTGAGAAAATGCTACAGTTAGACATCAGTTAAGAAAAGCAGACAGTGAATGTGTCCCCTTCTCTCCACATCCTCCCCAGCATTCTCTGTTGGTTGTGTTTTTATCTTCACTATTCTGACTGGTGTAAGATGGTAGTTTTAATTTGCATTTCTCTGATGATGGAAGTAGAGCATCTTTTTAGATATTTGACCTTTCAATTTCTTTTTTTGAGTAAAGTCCTGTTTAGTTCCAGGCTAATTTTTTAATTGGAATGTTTGCTGTCTTAGTGTTTTGTTTTTTGATCTCTTTGTATACACTGGAGATTAGCAATGAGACTTATCCTTACCACGCTTGCATAATTACTGACATACCAACATGCTCCCATAGACTATGAGGAACTCAAGAGAGATAAGAACACACAGTAGAAACCTTAGGGACTAGAGCTGGATGAGTGAAGAGAAATGCTCCTATCAGTGGGATGGCCCAAGGAGGGGTGACTTGGCATGCCACAGAGGCCTGAACCCCCACAATAGTAGACAAGCCAGAGGGAAACACTTGGGTCCATAGAAGTAGCCAGGCAGGAGGGTGGGAGGGAGTGAAATGGATTGACAAGGAAAAGGAAAGGAGATGGGAGGGAAGGGGAATGGAGGGAAGCAGGGATTATACTCAATATGCTTGTAAAACTAAAAATAATTTTAAAAACTGATTTAAAAAAAAAGAAAAGCAAGCAACAGCACAAAGCATGACAACTTCCAAGGACTCAAGACAACTTAATCATTACACCATAATTAAGAATCTATGATATAGAAATTGACATAAAAATAAAATAAAATAAAATAAAATAAGGCATGGAGCTTCTAGTCAATAAAATTATATCAAAAAGTTCCTAAATCTGGATAAAGAAATATACAAACACAAATAATAGCATTTAGAACCTCAAATTGATGTGAGCATAGAGGAACCTCTCCATGACCCATTACAGTTAATACACTAAGATGTCAGAACAAAGAGACAGGAGTAAAAATTGCAGGGAAAGATGTCAATTCATTTATGAGACCAAACTTATCAAAATAACAGACTTCTCAGAAGACACCCTAAAAGACAGAAAGCCTAGAATGTATTTTTCAAGCCCCCAAAGTACATAACAGTCAAAATAATGACAGGTATTGATTGTGTGACTAATGTGGGAAGATTTAATCCATAGTGGGTACAACCATTCTTTAGCCAGGTGGATACCACAGAAATACTAGTAGATCCATGTTTATTCACTAAAGCCAGAAATGGAACTAGTCAAATGTCCAAGAACAGATGAATGGATAAAGAAAATGCGGTCCATATACATACTGGAACATTGTCAGCTATAAAGAAAAGAAATGATATCACAATACTTGTAGCAACAAATGCGACTGAAAATTATGTTAAGTAAATAAGACAGATACTAACACCACTTATTTTATATGCAGAACTAGATTTAAAATTATATTTGCGTGTGTGCATGTGTGTATCTGTGGGAAGTGTGTAGTTCAGAAAACTAGAAAGGGAATATTGAAAGTGGAGAAGGCTTTACTGGAGCTGGGAAGTAAAGAAAGTAAAGAAATACATCTGATTAGAAAGCAGAAAGGAGGACCAACTGGGGCAGAAATCAGCAGGGGAGGGGCCATGCCTATGGAAGTACTGTGGAGATGGGAAGATGAGTAAGAACAAAGTGTAATGACACAGCATCTACAAGCTATGATGAAGCACACTACTTTGTGTGCTAACTGAAAGTTTTGAAAACATGAAAAATAATGAAAAAGAAATTATGATGCATATATATAATGGATCTTCAATCAATCATAAGAAAAAATTTAATTACATCATTTTCAGAGAAATGGATAGAAACCATCGTGTTAAGCAAAATAAACCAGACTGATAAAAGTCAAAGCCATATATTTTCTCTCACATGCAGGATCTAGGTTATTTTATGTATTTCATTCTTTTTTAATTTTTATTTTGCTAGTTTTACAAACATAATGGGAGATTGTCCCTGCCCCCTCCCCACCCTTCTCCCTCCTCTCCAGCCCTTCCCTCCATTCATTGATGCCTCCCACTCCCTGCTTTATAAATCCCAAGGTTGCTCTAGTGGGGGCTCAGGTCTCTGTGACAGATTAAGTGGTCCTTCTTTGGCTAGACTCACTGATAAGGGCATCTGTCTGGCCCTAGTCCCTAAGGTTACCACCACATGTAATTGTTTTTCCTGAGATCCTTGATACTCTAAGGAGGAATGTGGTATGTCAGCTGTTGTGCAGATCTGGTGAGGAAAGGTTTCATTGCAGTGAGTTCCTGGATGCAGCAACACTGTCCCAGGTGGAATTTCTTGGCCAGTGATAGACTTCCTCATCTTTAGGCTCTTAAAATCGTACTGCCTCCTCTTCAGCAGATTCCCAGAGCCTAAGAATGGGAAGAGATTTGGTTGGCTTGATTCCCCACTGAGGGTACACGTTTTAGGGCCGCTGGTACTCTGCGTTCTAGTTGATTTCTGTTGTGTATTTCACTGCTCTTCTATGTCCTAGACGGCCTCTTGTTTGCTCTTCTCTTATTTAAAGCTAAAATGAAAGGTGTTTGTGGTTAGTATTGAGACATTTGATCCTGACTACTGTCAGTTTTCACTGTTGTTTAGATTTGTTTACAGTGCTGGGTGTGTGTTCCCTGTCATGGGGAGGTGTAGCTTACCACTGTGTCCTAGTCCTGTTCTTCCCTCTCCTTTAAGACTTTTATTACAAAAAGCCTTTTTTAAAATCTGTTTACTCCTGATCTTTTGTTTCTGCTCTTTTGGAATCTTCTTCCACCCCTTTTGGCTTGTGTTCCTTTGTGTTAGTGGGTGTTGTAAAAGTTTCTGTTTGATTCCATCAAACTGAGGGTTTAATGCTAGGATCCACTTAGAAGGGAAGAACACACAACATCTTTTTTTCTGTGCCTGGGATGTTTCACTCATGATTTCTTAACAGTTCTGTCCATTTACTGGCAAATCTCACAGAGGGAGACATGAAGTTAGAAGGAACACTACTTTTAAGGAGAAAGGGGGTATTAGTAAAAGTTAGAAGCAGGGAACAAGAGTTGGTAATGGGGGAAAATATATGTATGCAAGAATGGCATGTTTTTCCTTATGAAGAATCTGCATTTATATATGGATCATATACTAGGTATATTTGTTGTGTGTTATATATGTATTTTGTATGAGTACATATGTATATATTTATGTCCATGAAACATGAAAGTGGAAGTTGGACTGTGAAAGGAGAAAGAAGACATGTGGGAGAGAAAAGGGACAGGAAAAGGAGATTATAGTTGGGGTGAATGTGAGCAAAGTCATGTAGATGAATGAAAATGTATAAAGAAACTCATCATTTTGTTTACTAACTCAAAAACATTTGTAAAATAAATATAAAGGAGATGGCTGTGTTTCCCCTCTATCAGTCTAAGGAGTTTAGAATGTTTTACTTTAAAGGTCCTCTCGGGGCTGGAGAGGTGGCTCAGGAGTTAAGCCTCTGCCTTGCAGGCGGAAGATCCTGAGTTCAGATCCTAGACCCCACGTATAGACGCCGGGCGAAAGCAGGGGCAGCCTGGGCTTCTGGTCCTGGTAGGATGGAGCTTGTGAATCCCGGGGCAGAGTAAACAAAGAGGAGGTAGAGGCGTCCATGGTGGTTCCCGAATTTGTCCATGGTTCTACATACACACACATACATACACACACATGCATACACACACAATTGAATAAATAATAAATAATAAAAAAAATTTTAAAAAAGGTTCCTCTCACATTCAGTAGCCTACTCACCTCTACACAGCAGCCACTGATACTTGTTGCTGTGGAAATTCTAATTACTATGTTCCTGGCTTCTGCATGCTGTCTTGCTTCTCTTGCCTTCTTTCTTCTTTCTTTTTTTATTCAACTTTTTTTAGTTTTTAAATTATTTATTTTTTCAGTTTTATAAGCATATTGAGTACTCATCCCTGCTTCCATCTATCTCCCCTGCCACCCATCCTTCTCGCTTCTCTTAACCAATCCATTCCACTCCCTCCAATTCTTCTGCCTGTCTGCTTCTATGGACCCCAAGGTTCCCTCTGGTTTGTCTACTCTTTTTTTTTTATTTTTCTACTTTTACAAGCATATTGAGTACTTATCCGTACTTCCCTTCATCATCTCTTCCTCCCATTCCTCCATTAATCCCACCTTCCTGCATGTCTGCTTCTATGGATCGCTGGGTTGCCTCTTGCTTGTCTACTTTTGTGGGGATCAAGGCCTCTGTGACATATCAAGTTGTCTCTCTTTGGGCCACTCCACTGATAGAGACACTCCCCTTCACTCACCTAGCTTTAGTCCCCAAGATTTCAATTGTATGTTCTTATCTCTCTTGAGTTCCTTGATATTCTGTGGGGGCATGTTGGTATGTCAGTCTTTATGCAGGTCTGATATGGACAAGTTTCACTATAGTGAGTTCCTAGATGCAACAATTCTGCCTTAAGTGGGATGTCTTATCCAAAGGTGAACCTTCCCATCTTTAGGTTGTGATCATCTCACTGCTCCCTCTTCTGTGAGGTTTCCAAAGGATGGTAAGATTAGGTTGATCTGATTTTGGGTGAGCCTTGCTGAGTTGTTGGACTCTGCATTATGGCTGGCCATTGCTGTCCACTTCACTGCTCTTCTATTGCCCTAGACTGCATCCTGTCAGGGTGTTGAGGTGCTCTACCTTTCTTGTAGAAGAAGACTTCTTAGCTGAGTTTTGCATGTTCTTCAAATCAATGGGTAAAATAGCAGCTATTCTTAGAGCAGTTTGGTGTACTATCTTCTTACCAAGACAAATAGGGTGAGGGAGGGAATAATTGGGGAAAATACATAGCAGAATGAGGGGATGGGATATAGGAGGGACTTATAGAAAAACCCTAAGATTATGGGAAGTAACTCCAAAGGAATCTCCTATGCTAGTAATATGTCAAAAAAAAAAGTCTTTTAAAGAAAGGAACAAGAATGGGCAGTCCCTATGCAGAAGAGTATAAAGTGAAGAAAATGAGAGGGAAAAAGACCTGAGCTGATTTGCTTATAACCCAATAACAAAATTTTACTAGAAGTAACAGGAATGTGACGCTTCTTGATAAAATGTTGGTCAGAGAGGTCACAAAGCCCCCCAAACATTATAGGCTTTTGGATTGCTCTTAGTTGCTCTCCAAAAAACTGTCCAGTAAGACCCTAGTATTGAAGATGCATCACATATGGATCTCAGAACATGGCCAAAATACATCAACTAGAACTGGTCTGAGAACTTATTCCTGGCCAGATAGCTTACACAGTACCTAGGAATACTGTAGAAGCTACTGGGGGAGAGAAATAATCACAGGCCCCATCAACACACGAGATCTTTAAGTTACAATAAAAATCATCATGGCGACAGGTGACCGCTAGTGTAATAGTGGCATGAGTATCAAGGAGACAACCATCAGCTTTCTGATTGGACTCAAGACCCGCTTGTCAGAATGGAACACATTCCTGTTACTGTTAGCTAGAATAAGAACCTAAAAAAGGGAAGGAAATAAAGCAATAGGGAAAAACAGCCTTCTTTTTTCTTTCAATTTCTTTATATAGAATTTATTTCAGTGAAGAAAGGTATGATGACTCAAACGTTACTTAACTTTTAAAAAAAACTTCTTCCTTCTCCTTTCCATTAATGTTTATTGAATTCCAAGTTGGAAATATGAGGATGCACAAATTGGTGAAGAGTCTGTTGATGTGGCCAGTGGAAATTGGGCTTGGAGGAATGTATGAGACAGGAAACAGAGCACAGAGTGGCTCTGAGCACCTGTTTGTATTGTTGTTGTACATTGTATACCATATAATATTGCTCCCTTTAGGTGTAATAATATTCTAACATTTAGAAGTTACCATTAATTGAAACTCTTAGACATTTTCTACTATCTCTCTCAACCCTAATTTCAAAAGACAAAATTTTAGCCCTGTTTAGATTACAGAACATGATATAGAATGAAGTACTGACCTGTTTGTTTGAAATTATTTTATGCTCATGATTTACTTTTTTAAAAAACTATAAAATCCAGGTTACATTGTATGCATACTTTGTATCCTTGTAAGTCAAGATTAAAATACAACTACATGGTTATTTTGGAAATATTTGCTGGTATATGACACAAGAAAACTATGATTTTACTACTGAAAATTTTGTAAAAAATAAGTGTTGCATGAATTGTGATTGTGTACTTTTTTTTTACAGTGGGAGTCAAGTAGGAGGTCTGATTACAGTAGCATGCTACTTTTTCAATCACGGAGAGGTTTGTTTTGTAGAAAATCATTTTTAGGAAATAAGTGGCTACATATTAGGAAATATAGTACCTCTCCTCCCTCCCTCCCACTCTCCCTGCCTCTCCTCCTCTTCCTCCTTCTTCTCCTCCTCCTCTTTCTCCTCCTTCTTCTGCATATTACTTATAAATGCAATATTTTAATATACTTTGTTTCAAGTTGATAAGTTGTATTGATCTGAAATACTAAACACTATAACCTTTAACATGTGAACTATGTATTTATTAATAAATATTTATACAGATACATCTTATAGAAAAGCTAAAATATGTATTTACTTAATCATGTCATATATACATACCATTTCATTTACTTTTAAGCTTTTGAATGTGACTGCTATCTTCATTGTACAAACTATAAAACTGAAATTGAGAGATGTCAGGTTACTTAATCAATTTGCTACATGAAGAAGCTGGGCTTTCCTTTTTGTATCTGTCAGCCTCAAAAAACCCCACTCATTTTCTCTTGAAAATATACCCTTAACTTCTTTTTTCTTTTCTTTGTTTTTAATCTCCTTTTCTCCCTCTGTTCCTCCCATACTCCTTCCCTCCCTCTCTCCTGCCTCTCCTCTTCCTCCTCCTTCCCCTTCTTTTCCCTTTCCTTCTCCTCCTCCTCTTCCTCCTCTTCCTTTTCTTCCTCCTTTTCCTCCTCCCCGTCCTCTTTCCTCTCTCTCTCAGCAGGATCTCCTTTGCAAGCCAGGCTAGCTTCAAATGGCTGGTCTATCTTCCTCAGCCTCTAAAGTGCTGGAATTATAGGAATACACCACCATGCCTGGCTCTGAACTTTTTTCCCCTTGTGGTAAGAATATCTAGCATGAGATCTCTTTTAGCAGATTTTTAGTTATACAATAATAATGTTGGTTAGTTAATACTAATAATTGTGGTACAATTTTGTACCATAGATCTCTGTCATTTTTCAGATTTCTCATCTTGAATGTTATGCCTTCCTACTTCCACAGGGATGGAAGTGACCCTACACCTCCCAACACAAGGTTATGGTATCATCTCATGCTAACCATATGAAGTGATTCCAGTGACCATAATATATTTAGAGTCATAGACATTTATTTAAATGTATTTTAATTAATTCCACAGAATACCTAACACACAACATGAGACTCAGACTCAGACTCTGAAATACTGAGTAGTAGGGCAGTGATCAGGAGACAATATAACTGCTAGCTTTTGAGAGTGATATGAGTTATATAGAATAGAAGTCCTGCTAGTGGTTTGAGTTTTATATCAGTTAGATAAGGGGCTAATCAAAATTACAGATGGAATGCTTTAAATATATTATTGTCATTGAAAATAACGCCTTGACCCTCAACAATCTGTTGGGATATTTGAATTCACCAGACACTGGTATGCTCTGGAATACATATCATAATTCACCTTTGATTGTTTACAAGCCTGTTACCTGTGTTGTACTTAATGGCTATTATATGAAAGCACTTCAAATATGGCATAGTTTCTGATGTCAGGCATAGAGAAATAAGATCAAATGAACCTAATAATAAAAATTCAAGAGAAAACTAAAACATAATTTTAAATTAATTGTGTTTGTTTTGCTTTAACACAATGTGAATTTAACATGAAGCTCAATTTTGTTGCATTCAGGCCACCCGGGTGATGTGGACACCACCTCTTCGGGAAAGTTTTTCATATCCATTTCTTGTACTTCAGATGTATATTTTAACTACAATTCTCAGGTAATTTCAGTTATAAAACAAAACAATGTTTTAATTTAATTTAATAATGTTATGTCTCAAAATTTTCCCCAACCAATTAAGTGTAATAATTATCAAATTTAAACAATCTTTTTATTTGTTTTTTTTTTTTAACAATGAGTTGAGTGTACAGTTAAGACATAACCTAAAAAATAGTTTATAAAACCGGTCTCATCAAAAAGTTTAGGCTATGGATTTTAGGTTAGATGTGTTTTAATAAATCAGAATATGCCATAGACAGTTTATTACTGTCTCTCAAATCTTGTCTTTTCAAATCTTGCATACATTGACTCATTCCCCAAAGTATGGATTTTATGGAGTTTACACATACCCCCATACACCATTGTCGTAGTTAGTTACAGGTGTCAACTTGACAACTGGAAGTTTGATCTCTGGGCACTTTTGTAAAGAATTAGTAGTTGAGTTGGGCACAGAGCAAACCTGCAGAAGTTCCAGCCCATGGTAGATGAGACTAGTCCCTAGGCAGGTAAATAAGATGCAGGGAACTGGTTAAGAAAGTTGTCATTCTCTGACATACTTGGCCAGATGTGCTGGTCTAGCAAGTGAGGACTGTCCCTTTTTCAGTTATGTGAATATGGTGTGGCCAGTTGCCTGGGCTTTTAGTGCCAGTATAACTCTCCTACCAAGTTGAACAAGGAACTGTAGCCAAAATTGTTAGCAAAAATCAACCCCCCTTGTTCTATAAGCCCTTTGGTTGTGAAATTATCAGCAACATAGAGAGAAACTGCTACAGCCATAGAGAGGTTCAAAGGGCAAACAAATTTGAGAAATGATGGGTTATGTAGCTAAGGATAGTATGTGTACATCACATAATGAAATGTATCTTAATGATGCATTTCAGTGTATGTTGTTTTTTTCTGAATGATGTGTGTAGTGATTTATCTCAACAAGTTATTTCCTCAGTTCTTTCACAATAAGTTATGCATAATCCATACGTCTGCATCTATGTATCTCTTTAAATACAAGCACTTGGAATACTCCCTGGTAAATGATTTATGTGCCATCTATTAATCCCAAGAATAATTTTTACTTTGTTAATATACACTTTCACCAGCACTTAAACTTTCTGAGACATAAAATCTATTTCAATACTTATTCTTTAGTATAAGTTATACAGGATCACTGTTATGTACAGCTTCCTGAACTTTGACTGGAGCATTACAATTTAAATGCAAATATATTTTATTATATTAAATTTTATATGATATTTTATGACAAGTGAAAAATATTGTTACAAAATCTCTCATTTGTTTTATGCTAACCACTTTGTTGTCAAAGTATTTTAAATTATTTTTAATAAGCTGATTTTCAGCTCTGTTTTGCTGTATTTATTAAAGGAAGAGAGTCAATTAGATTTTTATATTTTACAAGTACTCTTTGTTTGTTTGCTTGTTTTGACTACTTGGCTATCTTCATGACAAAATCTGTTGATGTCACTCTTTTTCTTAAGGACTGCAAACTGTCATAGAAGACTATTCATGGCACTCTGTGTTTCCAATGTTGCTTTTATGCTTCCCTGGCAATTTGCTCAGTTTATTCTCTTTACGCAGGTAAGATGGTTTTAAACAATTCAGGCTGAATGCAAAATATATTTGGTTGCTTCTATGGAAGGTTGTTTTTTATGCTTTGTATTTTGAGATGGGTTGTCACGATGGTGTTTAGGCTGGCCTGAAAGTCTCTGTGTAGCCAGCTCTTCAACTTGTGATACTCTCGTCTGCACATCCTGAGCACAGGGCTTACAGGTACACACCACTACATCTGTCTGTCCACAGACCTTTTTCTGTTGTTACTTACCTTTATTTTTTATTACATTTTTTGCCTAGTTATACAAGCTCAATAAGTATTCCCCTTCTTCTCTCTTCTCTTCACTTACTCCCTGTTGTCCCCTCAGTCTTGCTCTCCCCCTTCTCACTCTCCCCCCCATTCTCTCTCTCACCCCGCTTTCTTCCCTCCTCCTCTCTTGATGCTTCTTGCCTTCTTCCTCCCATCCTCCAGAACAACTGTTTATGTGGGTGCTGAATTTCCAGCTGAGTTGTCTACACTAGTGAGGATTCAGGACTCAGTGGCATAGCTTGGGGCCCTTCCTTGGGCTGCCCGCTAGTATGGGAACTTTATTATGCCTCTAAGTCTCCTACTACCTGAAGCCTTCTCCACTGTGATCCATACTAGATTTGGGGGATTTGTTGACATGTTAGCATTTTAAAAGATGATTACACTTATAACCTAAAAAACTTACAAAATAGGGGCTGGAGAGGTGGCTCAGGGGTTAAGCCTCTGCCTTGCAGGCGGAAGGTCCTGAGTTCAGATCCTAGACCCCACGTATAGACGCCGGGCAGAAGTGGGGGTGGTCTGCATTTCTGGTCCTGGTAGGGCAGAGCCTATGAATCCCGGGGCAGAGTAAACAAGGAGGAGGTGGAGGTGGTCCATGGTGGTTCCCGAATTTGTCTGTGGTTCTACATACACACACATACACACACACACATACATGCACAATTGAATAAAAGACTTACAAAATAGCAACTAATCATGAAGTCACATAAATGTATATATTTTGGCTGTTTTGTATGATGAGTAGAATTTTTCCTAGAACCATTTTTCTAAGTTTGAATCATGGTTAATATATGAATTGATGCCCTCTATTGCTTCCCAAGAGACCAGTGGAACCAGTAACAGGAAATTAAGCTGGGGAAACAGAATGAAGGAACAATTAGAAGAAATTTTATGGTATTTCCCTTTCCATCTAAGTAGCAAAACTTGATAATGACATTCTCTACTGGACATGAGAATTTCTGCCAAGAAGCTCACACTGCCAATCACCCAGAAGAATGAAATTATGGCTTCATCTTAGTCAGTACTGTATGTTCAAAGAGTGATTGAAGTATTTCCATGGCTTTCCATAGAGTTAGACTCATTCAGGGTGTATTCTATCACATTCATTACTTCAACATGCCACAGTAGTAAAAAGTATTTTAAATGAGAATTACCTCATTGTGAGTAAATTTATTAACCCACTTGTACTGATGAAACTATGTAAGAAACTATTTCAGTAAGTTCCATAGTACCTCAATGATATTTTTTAGCTATTTGAAGGTTTTTATTTTTTCTTAAAACACATACACAAATTCTCTGTCAAAGTTACTTTTTGGGGGGGCAATATTCTAATAGTTCATTTTTATTAAGGTGAATATTAGTCCATGTCCCCTATCATAAAAATTATGAATAATATAGGAACTCAGAATATTAATTATGACAAAGCCTTAGAAATTATGAATAATATAGGAACTCAGAATATTAAGTATGACAAAGCCTTAGAAATTGTGACTTAATTTTGGCATCAAGATGATAATTTCTATACTTATATTTTATTATGGAGTACCTAAGTGGGTTAAAGAGATTGTTGTGACAAGAAGATCACTGCTAAAGGAGATTGTAGACTGAGAAATTTTGGAGATATAAATTGTTTGCAGTGAGATAGTGCAGAGATATCTGTACAAACATTATTGATTCAGATTTTTTTCTTTACATAACTAATTCTTTGTTCAGGTACCTAATAAGATCGCATCTTTTGGAACATTTAACTCATAGCTCCATGCACCCATCTTACTGGTAACAAGAACAAACTTTTCCCTCTCTGAAGTTTCTCTTACTGTCATCAGCAATTATTAGACAAGGATTGATCCTGGACTTTCTAGCCTATGCACTTGAGCCAAATCTCTGAATACGGAGTGCCTAAATGTATTCATCATGGATTCTGTGTACTCGGGAGGAGTCCACCATAGTGCTAATTACAAAACATTTTGCTCTTCTGTATGAGAACATGGCCTCTGTTAACGTTCTTGTTCTCTTCTTGGTAACCTGTTAATGTGCATTGCAGTGATGTTACTAGGCACCTCACTTCACTAGAAGTAGCTGAACTGCAGTTGACCCCAAACATAGGGGTCCTATCCTTATTCAAGATACTCTTCCTTGAAAATTTACTGAAAATTTCAATAAGTTTACTAAGTGACAGGTTTTCTTGTGACATTTTTCTAATATTTGCTCTGGTCATTTCTCCTCCTCACTCCTCTCCTCTCTCATTTTCCCTATCTTCCCTTCCCTACTGACTCTTTTAAGTCCCCTTTTCTACTTTAATATCTTGGGTTCCATTCTTTCCCCACTGTCTGTTGAGACCTCTTTCCCCCTATCATTTGGACTCACTGACACAAAAATAAAAATACATAAAAAATTAGACATTAGTCTGGAGAGATAGCTCAGGGGTTAAAAAGCCTTTACTGCACAAGTAAAGAACCATTTTGATTCCAAGATTCCATGTAAAAATGCTTGGAAAATATGGTTGCAGCCTGCAATTTCAGTCCTAGAAGGACAAGCCTGGAAACATCAGAGCAAAGCAACAAGGAGGTAGAACACTCCAAGATGATTCCCAGTGTCACTTTTGGGCCTTCACAGATGTGTGCACATGTGCGTGCGCACACACCCCAATTAGAAGATAGAACTCACATGTGAGAACATATGGTATTTGTTTGTCAGACTTTGGATTATCTCACTTAATACTTTCCAATTCTATGCATTTTCCTGAAATGTTCATAATTTCACTTTTTAATGGCTGAATAAAACTCCATTTTGTACAATATCATATTTTATTAATCATCTGTTCGTGGACATCTAGGCTAGTTCTATTTCTTGGATATTGTGAGCAGCATAGTCTGAAATATAGCTAGCAATGATTTCCTCCCATTCTCTAGGCTGCCTGCCCTGTTCATCCCTGATCGTTTATTTTATTATGTAGAAGTTTTTTAAATTTCATGTTGCCCCATTTGTCATTTTGGGGGGCTATTTTTTGTGCTAGTCAGAGTTCTGTTCAGAAATTCCATTCTTCTCTATTAAAGGGACAATTTACCTCTCTAAAAATCCTGTCTTATTTGGCATTCTGTTGATATGTATAAATATGTCCTATGAGTTGACATAACAAGTCCCTTTGATAATGTTTTATTGTCACAATGGCTAAATATTGTATAAATTCTCTCTGCAGAAGTCAAAGAACACATAATCAAAACTGGTTTCACAGGCGGCTTGATTTTTTTTTAAACTAATGATTTCTAGCCTTAAATTTTCTTTAAGAAAATGCACACATCTCTGATTTCAGAAACAAAGCTTGTCCAAGGACTTGAACAGATTCAAAACTTATCTTTTTGTTCCCTGGAAACAAGTTTTGTCCTACACTGAAAATTACTTACCTTGAAGCCTGTGTCTGCAAGAAGTGTGATGCAATCTTCATCTCAAAGCAAGAAAAAAAAGTCAGTTCCTGTGTATAATTTCTTAGTAGAAGTAAGCTTTGTTGCTTATGTCTTAAATTGGAAACAGCTTTAGAGTCTGCAGTTCAAAGAGTGACATTTCAGAATGGTAGGAGAATCTTGTTAAGAGTTTCTCTCAGCCCAAGCTTAACTGTATTTAAGAAGAGCCATTCAGACCTGTGATCCCAATGATGTTGCTCAGTGGAAATAAGAAAGGGAAATTATTATCTCCCAAGCTTCAGGTCATTTTGCTTCATCTTCAACGTAGTCAAGTATGACCATTATCTTCACTTCCTCTTGTTAATGAAGACCCTTAGGCCTAGGTAATTAAGTTAAAGTCAGATTTGCCTGTGAAATCACCTACAATTTAGTGGATCAGAATTCTGCTTTCTTCAAAGTTGCATACTAACTATACTATTTCTTTGAAGAAATGTCATCAGCTTTCATGCTGAACAGTAAAAACACATATGAAAAAAATTAGACTTTTTCATAAAACTATCAACTAAGTTTACTCTGATCATAGTTGACTTTCCTATATAGAATCTTCTTTGATTACTATGGAGATTACTTAACTTGCAAGGTGAATTTATGAACTTTCATCTAAGACCTGTAAATTGTTTTATTAGGTTATCTAGATTTAATAGATTAGTAGAGTGCTGTCTCAGTTACTATGTATGATCGCAGATAAAATCATCCCAAGCAGCTTTAAGAGAACTAAGGGCTTTATTTTCTCTTATGATAGTCTAGTTACAATGCCTTGTCCAGTGTGGCAGGACAGCCCACACCAAGGGCCAAGGGAGCTGGCCACACCATATCCACATAACGACTGAGAGAGAGTCAGTCCTTACTTCCCAAGCTAGCATGTCTAGTTAAGTGTATAGAAGAATGCCAACTCTCTCAAGCAGTTCCCTCCATCTTATTCACCTGCCTAGGAACTAGTCCTGCCTTCCATGGGCTGGGGCTTCCCATCAACTAGACAATCTACTACAGGTTCACTCTGGGCTTAACTCAACTATTAATTCTTCACAAATGTGCCCAGAGCTCAAACTTTCAACTGTCAATGATAGATACAAACAAAATAGCTATATATTTTTGCCTCATTACTACTGAAAATCTGCTTTCTCATTTATTTATTATTTTTTTTACCAAGTATAAATGAAACCTCAGGATAATCTCATATATTTCTTTCCTCTAGAAAGAAAAACAGATTTCCTTTAATCTAAAGAACAGAAATTATCCTTTGTTTTTCTGAAAAAATTCATTTTATTAAATAAAAAATTTTACCTTTCAAATATTGTATTTTCCAACCAAAGAACCAGGATTCTTTTATTTGCACTTATTTAAGTGTTGTTTGCTTTTCTGTTTTTAGGTAGATAATACAGAATTATTCCCTAGTATTTCCTATTTTGTTACATTTTAGTAACTGGATAGTTTACATGTGGTAGTTGCACAGTTCTACAGAGGTTAGTTAACTTATGCTTATTAAGTATGTCATTCCAATCATTTTGATTTATACCTCTGTTTTCTTCTGCAAGTTACTAGAGGCAACACGATATTATAGTACCATGGTAGATGTGCTTGAATTATTTTAATCCTATTAATTTTGCCTCAAACTTCTTAGTGAAATACAATTATATGCATAGCTGTCACATAGTTTGTTTATTTATTTCATGATTTATTTCATGTTAGTAACTTTGCCTCAAACCCTGTTTTTCTGTGATGATGAAGCTACATCATCTTTCTTTTGGTAGTGTTGACACAGAACTTTAGCAGTCCTTTACAGACAAATTTTAGTGTCTACTTTTTATAAGCTGAGTATGGTAAGTCTTTAAAATAAATAATCAAACTTTCCTTTAGTTGAATCAGTCCATCAATGATAGAGGTCATTATTAAACATTCCTTTAGTTGAATTAGTCCATCAATGATAGAGGTCATTAATCAAATCTGTTCTATTCCCATGAGGATTACTTTCTTTCTCTCCATCTTTGCTATGGGCTTTATATGCCCTTTTCCCGTTGGCACAGTGGGGGCTTGTATTAGTCAACATCCTACTCACTTGCTAACTCATTGTTACTTTTGAAATTTATCTTTGGGTTAGAAGCTTAGAGTAAATTAATGCCTCTATCCCTTTCCAGGTAATGCAGGGACTTAAAATACTTATTTGCTTATTCTCCTGGCTTTAATACCATTTGTTTTGTTTTGATTGATTTCATAGTGTATGTGAAAAATTTTTGTGAATGTGAATGTACACTATGTAAAAATATATGTATATGTATGTATGGTGTGTTTACAGGTATGCACATTTATTTCTGAAACTTACAAAGTAGCATTATTATTATTTAGTTAATAGAGGTTAATTAGATTTTGCCATGTGACTTTTCTTTTGTTCTTAACAAAATCTTTCTGTATCTAAATTCCACCCTGTAACAGCTTCGTATCCAAGAATGTGTATATAATACATTCTGATTCTATTTGGGATGATTATGGATAAAGCTACCATAGTCATTTGTGTATAGGTTTTTGTGTGGAGTTATTTTCAGTTTAACTGGGTAAATACACAGGAAGTATGATTACTGGCTGAAATTTTTTGAGAAAATGATGATTGTGTCAGTTTTATAGATTTTAGTCATTCTATAGGGAGCTGTGAAAAGCTGTTGTTTTTATTTGCAAATTTCCCAGTGGCAGAAAATAATTAAGTAGCTTCTTTATATATGCATCATCTTTGGGGAGTACCTTGTTCATTGTTGACTTTTAAGACATTTTATATGTTTTGGATATCACTTCCTCATCAGATATGAATTTTACAAAGATTAAAAAGTGTCCTTTTAATTTTAATAATATTCCTTTTCCAGAGCAGCACTTTCAATTTAAAAATTAAATTAATTTTTAAAAATTAAAATAATTTTCTTGTTTATTCTTTGACATTTTCATAAATATGCATATTTAAAATGTATTTTGATCATATTCACAGTTCCTCCATCTCTCCCCATTCACCTGAGCCCTCCCCATAGAATACATCTCCATTCCCCCTCTCCACTTCATGTTCTTTCTTTGTTAATTATGTGAGTTCAGTCACTGCTGTCTATATGTACATGGTTATAGAGTCTTCCTGTGGGGTATGGGCAACCTACCACTAATTGTACCCAAATGAAAAGTGACTTTTGTTTGCATCATGCTCAAGTGCCAATAGTTCCTCAGTTAGGGATGGGGCCTTGGAAACTTCTCCTCCATACTTGATTGAATTGTCACTTGCTTGTTCTCATGCAAGTTTTGTTCTATTAGCCACAGCTGCTGTGAGTTCATGGATGCAATACACAGCATTCCACAGCATTTCTTCCCAATTTCTATCTCTTATGTTCCTTCCATTCCATCTTCTGCAATGTTCCCTGAGCCTTATGGTAGGGAAAGAGAGTGCTGATGTAGATGTTGATGTAGAATGTCCCATCTAGGACTGAACATACACAATCACTTATTCTCAATACTTTGAACTCTTTTAGTTTGTACATTAATGACTGCTCACTGAAATAGAAACTTCTTTGAATTTGGTCTACAGTAACACTGATGTGTGGTTATAAACACAAATATTAGAAAGTAGTTTGAAAACATGAATGTTCGACAAAAGCAATTACAGTAGGTTTCCCCCTGAGGCCTATGACCTCCCTGGTTACAAACTTTTGAAACATGCTTAAAGTTACCAAGCATGAACTCCATCTTGTGGAGCAGGCTACAAAACCAATTATAAAGTGGATGGTTGCTTCTATAGCAATCATGCCAGTATTGCACCAGTAGGCATCTCTTGCCTGGTGGGTCAGTATTGTAGCATTTGGAATCCAATGCTTGTTAAGGACATTGGTTTCTTTTCTCCCACAACACCTGCACTAGCACCTTTTGGCAGTCTGAAAGTCACCCACCAGGGAGGGAGTTTTCTGGTCAGTTCGAGATTGATTTTCTATGTACCGGATCCCAAGTAGTATGGCATAATAGCATCTTATCATCTAGCAATAAAAATAATGGCAATGCGCTGGGTCCTTGCACCTCATCAGAGAGGAGGACCCAGAGGAGAGTTTGGCATGCACATTAAAGGATGCTCCGGGGATGGGGGGAGGCATTGGGGGATGGGGAGGGAGAGGGAGAGGAGAGGGGAGCAGGAGGGTGGGGAGGGTGGAGGGAGGGAGAGGACTGTTAAGTTCGTATGAGCGGAAATAATTTAAAAAAAAGAAATATATCAATATGATTCAGAATGTATATTGAATGTATTTCAGGTGTAAAGGACTCCCAAAATAAAATTGATATTTTAATCATTAAAAAAATAACAACAATGGCCTGTATTTTGATTTTCTTTGAGGTATCCCTGACCAGTAACACATAGGGAAGTATCCTGTGCTTGGCACTGAGATTTTATTTAATAACCTATATCTTTTGTGGGTAGGACCCAAGTCTTATCATAGAAGACACCTTTGTTCAAACTCCTTTTAAAAAATAAATACACTTTGCGGAAGAGGGGGCGGTAAGAGTGTAAGAGCAAAAGGATGGGAGGAGCAACGATTTGCAAGATACTCCACACAAGTTAGGGCCGAAGCAATCATAATTGGACATTGCATGCCCGGCGCAATGTGCAACACACTACTGACCTCACAAAGTCTAGCATCTGCTAAAGGCACCAAGATCCTTGGAGGCAAGGGATTGACAGCCACAGTAGTGTTCCTATGCTTAAGGGGAACACAGGCAAGGGTTCAGGGAAATGCCACTGGGTCCTTGTACGTCATCGGAGAGGAGGGCCCAGAGGAGAGTCAGGCATGCACAAGAAAGGACTCTGGGAATTGGGGCGGGAGGCATGGGGGGATGGGGCGGGAGGGGTGAGGGGAGGAGGAGCAGGGGGTTCGGGGGGGAGGAGGAGGAGGGAGGGTGGGAGGGAGGGAACTGGTGTACCTATTAAGTTTGTATGAGCTGAAATAAAAAATGTATTAAAAATAAATAAATAAATAAATAAATAAATACACTGGACTGGAGAGATGATTCAGGGGTTAAAGCCTTTGCCTTGCAAGCAAAAGGACCTGAATTCAGATTCAAGATCCCATGTAAAATTGCCAGGCAGAAATGGTAGTAACCTGTACTTTTGGCCCTAAAAGGCAGAGCCTGCTAAACCCCAGAGCAAAGCAATAAGGAGGTAGAGCCATCCAGGATGTTTTCCCATATCACCCTTGGGCCTCCATAGGCACACATATTCAAGTGAATATATATATACACACATACACATATAGTATTTTTCTATTTACTTTGCCTATGAATAAAGAAGTATTCGTTTTCTACAGCGATTTTCATTTTTTCATTTTTGTACTCTGATTTCAGATAGCCTCATTATTTCCCATGTATGTTGTAGGATACATTGAGCCAAACAAATTTCAGAAGATCCTTTACGCAAACATGGTAACAATTTTAATATTTATAAAATTTATATATCTCCTTTTTGGAAGTATTTAAGACATATTATGATGATAGAGAGAATACTAGAAATGCATATTTGAGACACTATATATAGTGCTTTATACTTTCAAATTATTATAGACATACTGCATCCTCTAAATTTTTAGGTTTTTATTTTTATGTTTTGTTGTCATTAATTTAAAAATTTTTTTCTTTATACATGAAGTTTTTTTACTTTGTATAATCATGACATTCTACAAATGAAATTTCATACTGCTGCAGTTCTGTTTTTGTCTTAGTTCTCAAACTTGTCTTCCTTAAAACATAAAAAGACAATAAACCAAAATTTATAAATGATAGAAATCATGAGGTAATTAAAAATCACATTAGGGAAGCTAATATCTATCAATATTTTCCTTATGTTATTTCATTATTCAAATGATAGAGATCATAGTCTTACAAGACTTTTCTTCTCCAGGTAGCAGATGGAGAAATATTTTAATTCTGTGTGCTTAATTTATGGTCTTGAACTTTAATTTTAGAACCTAGCAGTGACTTCAAATTCTGTCTTCATTTGCCTGTAATCTAATGATGTTAATACCAATAACATTTGTTTTATCAATGGCATCTGACATGATCAAAATGAATGTTATGCTTCTATGAAAATGTCATAATTAAAGTCATTATTATGTATAATGAACATGCACTAATAAAATGCTAAAGGTGAATGTTTATCTGCCTCTTCAGTGTGTACAAAGAAATAACTATGAACATGTCTATTGTGTTTACTTTTCAGGTTTCAGTTTTCTGTTGTTTTATTTTGATGTTTGGAAATCCAATGTATTTAACTTCTTACTATTCTTCATGTTTGTTAGTGACATGGGTAAGTGTAAAAGTTATTTTTTAATTACTGCCACCAAACACTTGACAGAAACACCTAGAGGAAAGATTTCCATTTTTTGTTTTTTTTGTCAGATAGTTTCAGAGATCTCAGTCCATGATCAATTGGCTCAATATGATATTGAGCTTCATGAGTACTAACATTTACTTTCTCTGAAGAGCCACTCTGCAGAAAATATTCACCATTACTTTAGCATGGTGTTAGTATGCTTCCAGAAGGCAACATCTTAGTATAAAAGCATTTACCTCTCACTTCAAGCAAATTATCTTATCCAAAGTTTGAAAATTCAGTAATCAAAAAGGAAAATGACAGGAAGCAGCTGAGATGGGAGGGTATGACTGATGCGAACACTCATTGCACTTATTTTATTTCTATCCTATATATTTTAGGCAATAATTAGGAAGAAAAATAAACTTCAAAGATTGAGATTATCTGAAATCAATATGTGGGTAAGAGTCACTGTATATAATGAAGTTCTGTAAATTTATTTTTTAATTTATAAAAGCAAAATGAGTGTATTTCTTTACTACACCACACACATAAAAAATTGTTTTCTGCTTTTGGAAGAGTCTCCTGTCTCCTTTTCGGATGAAAATAAAAGGGGGTGATTTGACAGTTCTCATATGTGGTATATTTCATTTTGGAAAAACTGGCAATTTGATAAAATGAAAAAATCAAGAGTTCACTTTGTAAACTATTGAAAAAAAAATAAATGGAGCATTGTCCATGGACATTTAGGGAATTCTGCTGAGCTGCACATGCACAATAAATGAAAATTTAATCTTAACCACATTTTTTAGTGGACCAGAATAAAAAAGAAAATAATGGCTAATTAATATAAGCTGAAGAATGTCAAGAAACAAAGCATATTTACCTATAAAAGATTGGGCAACAGTAAAAGTGATACTATATGAATAAATGTAACAAAATGATAAAATAACATTTTTTTAATTTTTAAAAAAGTAATATCTAATCAAACGGAAATAAAAACTATTTTTATATAGTTTATATAATGTCAGCTCTCCCTGGTTGATGGTTAAAGTCATTCCAACAAGATTGCTGATGTGAACTGCAGCTAATTTCCTCTGCACTTCCTCCCAGATATAGGTGTTAACTTGACAATGATGTCCTGAGTTCTGGATACAGTTGTGAAGATTTAGTAATTGAGTAGAAGAATTAGGAGTTGACAGTCTCCTGAGTAAGCCTGCAGGAGATTGTCTAGTTTGCCAGGGAGGCCTAGCCAATGTTGGGTGAGACTAGTCAAGGCAGGTGGAGGGAGCTTGTTAAAAAAGTTGGCTTTTTTTTAGTGTGCGTATGTGTGTGTGTATGTGTGTGTGTGTGTGTGTGTGTGTGTGTGTGTGTGTGTGTGTGTGTGTGTACTTGACCAGATATGTTGTTCTGGCAAGTGAGGATTGTCCCTTTCAGCAGTCCTGTGGGTTTGGTATAGCCAGTTAGTTCCCTCAACCCCTGGTGTTGGAATGAACTCTCCTGCCCAACTGGACTGAGAACTGTTTCAATCATAAGCCAAAATAAAACCCTTTGTTCCCATAAACCAATTTGCCATGAATTTATCAGCAACCATGCAGAGTAACTGCTACAGAAAGGAATACTAAAGTTTCCAATTACAAATTTTCCTTCCTTAAAGGACTCATATTTCAAGAAGAACTGTAGAAAAAATTAATATAGCATTTTAAAAACGGAATTTTCTCTGAGGAATATTATTTTGAAATAGCACTGTATTTCTGTATTTGGACAACTTGAAAGAAGTATTTTTGAAACATTCTTTAAAAATGTTGATGATTTTACATATGTATGCAATGTTCTGTGAATATATGTACTCCATTACCTTCCCATAATCCCTTCCTGCTCCTTCAGACCCCCCTCAAGTCTTCCCCTTTGCAGTTCTTTTTTTTTTTTTTTTTTTTTGGTGCAGGTTTTGTGCAGATAGTTACAGCTGCTGTTTGTGGGGAATTTTTTTTTTTTTGCAATTAGCTTTAAATGTAAGATCTATGATCCAGTATTGTTAGACAATTGACAACGGGGCCATCTGAGTTAATCATTTTCCAAGAAAAAGACTTTTTAAAATATATTTTTTATTTTTTCCTAGTTTTACTTGATATTGAGTACTACCTTCCTTTCCTTCCCCACTCCCTTTCCTCCCTCCCTTCCTTTCATCACTCCATCCCACTCCCCCACCCCCCACACTCTCCTGCCTGTCCACAATAAGCAGGTTTTTGAAAGTAACATTTATTCTCTTGGGTCTAACTCTCTATCCTATACTACCTATCTCACATGGTTTTATGTGCATATGTAACTCACTATTCTAAACTCCGATTCTATTTTTTTTCTAGCTAATTCAAGGATGTGCTTGGTGGAGTGGAACAATTCTTTTGAAATTTCTGACATCTAAAATCTTTGGAGTTTCAGACCACGTAAGTACTTTCTAGTTAAAACACTGATGATTGTAAAATACACAACCAGACAAAAAATTTAAAATGGGCTACTCTTACCTCTTCATTTTGGAGATATTCCTGTTTGTTCAATCTTCCAAGCAAGTTGTTGTCAGAGTTAATAATAAACTTCTATAGTTTTATATATAAATATATATAATGTATTTATATAATATATCCTATTTTCTATTACAGTGAATGCTAGGTAAAAAGTGTAAATAACAAAAATTACATTGCAATTACAATTTTATAAAATTATTAAAAAGTTTTCCCTCTTTTCACTTTGTAGTAAATGTATGCAAGCTTTTATCTTTTATATGACATTTCCGTTCATTTTAAGGTGAATGTCTTGGAAATAGTACTTTGATCGTCATAAATGGTGTGTAAAAAAGGACACGTGAGTGTGTGTCACTTCAAGAGTCATCCCAGATTGATCTACCTTCTTATTGCTTTGCTATGGGATTTCTCAGGTTGTGCCTTCCAGGGACACAATTACAGGTCACTAACATTTCTGTCTGCAGGCACTTTTGCTTAAGTCATCTTTCCAGTCTGATAATGGGCCTTTTCAAGTCCCAATTCTTTTCTTAACAAGTAATTTAAGGAAAAGAAATAGTGCATGATGAACTAGGATGAATGTCTGTTAAGAAATGAGCTCACATGATTCTGTCATGTCAAAATGTAGAAAGAAGCTTGCTTTATATTGTCCAGTGTGAGCCCTGTTCAGAATGAGATCATGCTAACTTAAACAAGTATTTATGAGCTTCTTCTCTAAAAGATTAAAAATGGTATCTGCTCATGCTCAGTACAATTTCTACATGTAAGCATTTGTTTAATACTTATCAATAATATTAATAATAATATCATCTGCTGCTGTTGTTCTTTAGGTGCCAGACAAGTTCCTCCTTTTTCCTTCTTTATTATTCTTTGCTTTTTATTTAGTTAGGGATATATTTTATTTAACATTATGCCATCATTCTACATTATTGGTTTTATTTCTTGCCTTGCTCTATATTGTCATATGAATGACATGCATCACTGTAAAATGTAGAAATAAAGGAATTAAAAATTTTCATGATGAATGGCTTGATTATGAAATCCTATAATTAAATGCATGGTAGTAGTCCAAGGTAGTTTCTCTGAGGGATGTCTGTGAGTGAGACAGAAATTCCAGTGGTTTGAGAATACTTTCAGAGTCAAGAACAATTCCAAATCTCAGTATTAGTTAGTTAGAGGACCTGTGGGTAAATGAAAAACTACGGTAGTCATCAAAGTTGTTAGAAAACAATCTCTATGCCTCTCAAATATTTTTAATTAAGGTTTTACATGCCAATTTTTTTCCTCTTTTCAACCTTCTGAAGATACAGTGGAAAATAATTGTTTCACATCGTAAAGAGTGGGAGATGTACACTGGGTGTGAGTTGTGTGAAGCTTGAAAGCCTAAGATGAAGTAACTAAATCAAAGTAATAAGTATGATGGTTGGGGTTTTCAGGAGAGGTGTTTAATGGCATGAATGGATGTCTGATATGGTCAGCAAGTACCAAGCCATGAGGCTCTTATGAAAGTTTCTTTATAATTTCTGGAGTACGGTTAAAATTGAATTGAAATTGTCTTTTAATGCTAAGTTACCTAAGTAATAAATGTCACATATGTCAACACTACATGGTGGTTTCTTCTAGGTAATGTTGACTTCAGCTTTATCATCTTTTCTGCTTAATTTTTGAGCTTATTCTTCTTTCCTGTCTTCTCTGTATTTCTTTTTTCAGTTGACTTTGATAAGTCATGATAAACATGATACACTTTGGTTCACAACATTTGCTTTTATGATTTTGAGTCTCATCTACGCACCTTGGATTTGTGTGCTTTGTAGGCATCTACACTCTTAGATCAAATTATTTTTTACTGACTATAATCATGTGCATGATTTTAAATAGTTTACTTAATTTTCTTCCAGATTCGCCTGAGTGACCTTATTGCAGCCCGAATCTTAAGGTACACAGATTTTGATACTTTAATATACACCTGTGCTCCTGAATTCGACTTCATGGAACAAGCGGTATGAACTTCTTTATTTTTTCCTTCTTTTCAACTGTGATGATTTTTTTGTAATATAATTTGTTCATTATTCTGAAACTCAAAACTTTTACTCAGAAATACTTAAGTTACTTATTTTACTATAACATTTGTCACCTATTTATCTGTTCATTTTTCATTGTGGCTAAATAAAGCCTTACTTTATTTATATATACGTTTTCTTTATACACATATATACTTATTATTTATATTATATTATATATTTATAGTATACATATTTATATTATATATACATATATTCTTTCTTTATATACATATATATACATTTTCTTTATCCATGCTTTTGTTACTTGATCTTCTGACAGATCCAATTATTTAAACTATTTCAGTAATTAACATATATATGTTAGGAGCCAGCAAGACACTCAGTGGGTGAAGTAACTGATTGAAAAGTTGGTGACATAAGTTCAATTCCCAGAGAACACATGGTGGAAAGAGATAAATGACTTCCAAAAGTTCCTCTGGCTTCTACTGGTGTGCATGGCATGTATATTGCGTGCATATTATTTCTCTCTCTCTCTCTCTCTTTCTCTCTCTCCCTCCCCCCTCTGTTTTTTTTTTTCCAAATAAGAAACCATGTATATATGTTTGTGATGTGTTGGCTTAGAGTCTTCTGAGGATATTCCCAGGAGTGGCATGTCTGGTTATTATGGTAGTTCTATTTTCAGCTTTTGAGGAATCTCTTCATTGAATCCTGATTTCCATAGTGGCTGCACAAGTTTACAGTCTCACCAGTTTGTATAGGGATTTGTTGTCATTTATTAGCTTGTAGGAGACATGGTGTATTTTGTGATTTTATGATTTGACTTAGGCATCTTGTGTTAGGTCTTTATCTGCTTTCTTTAGTATATGTTCTGTCTCTCTTGAGTCAGATAAGGTGCCTGAGAAAAAGCTTTCCTGGGTTTATATGGAATGTTGTTGTTTAAGGGCTAGTCTAGGATGACTTGGTGCTGTGTTGTGGGTGTGATAGCTGAAGTGTACTTTGGTATATAAGCTCAACTCTGCTTTGGAGATGAAAGTGTTTGCAATCTAATTTTAGTTAGGAAGTTTAGGATTGGGAGCTTAGTCTAGTGGGTGAGTTTTGGCTTAAGAGTCAGACCAGTTACCAGAGGGTAGGATATGATGGGTTTAGTAATTAGGAATAGGGAAATTACAGTTGAGGATGAGGTGAAATTTTTAAAGTTTATTAGGGGTGTGATATGGTAAATGACTTAAGGACAGTGGGATAGATATATGAGGCATAGGTTGGGTATTGGGGGGGTCTTAAGAAGAAGTGACTGTCTCTTGGGAACAAACGGGAAACACAAAAGGGGGTTACTTATCTTTTGACTGTGTGATATGGCTGTCCCCTGTTGAATAGAGAGTGATTCTTGTGCCTTTATTAGCTGAGGTTGGTCTGCCAACACCTGAGTAGCTTGGGTCACCTGGCTGGGGCTTGGGCAGGTCAGCTGTTATCTGATGCCAGTTCTGCCTGGGGTGACATGTAATTTTGAGGCATCTTTAATTCACAGATTCCTGATGACTTCAGATATCAAACTTTTTAAATAAATTTATTTTTTCCACTCATACAAACTTAATAGGTACCCTGGTCCCCTCCCTCCCTCCACCCCTCCCTGGACTCCCTTGCTCTCTGCCCCCTTTTCTCTTTCCTTTCCCCCTCATTTCCTTTCTTCCCTCCCCCTATCCCTGCAACATGCTTTAATGAGTATGTCACAGATCCTTTGGGACCTCCTCTCTGATGAGGTATAAGGACCCAGTGGCATTTCCTAGAAGTCTTTCTTCTGTTCCCCTTGAGTATAGGGACACTATTGTGGCTGTTAATCCCTTGCTTCTAAGGATCCTAGTGCCTTTAATCCATGCTAGACTTTGAGGGGTCAATGATATGTTGGTCATTGTGCAGATCATGCAAAGTCCTATTATGATTACTTCGGCCCTAACTTGTGTGGAGCATCTTGCATATCATTGCTCCTCCCCATCTTTAGGCTCTTACAATCTTACCACCCCCTCTTCCACCAATTTCCCTGAGCTTCAGGGTGGGGAGAGATTAGGCTGGCCTGGTTCCAGGTGGTTGATATAGAATCTATGATGTTGTGAATTATGGTTTGTTGATTTTTTTTTCAGTTTTGCCACTCCTGCAACGTCCTTGGCTCCATCCTGATGGGTATTGGATGTCATCCTCTGGCCAGAGAGGAAAAGCTGTTAAAATAGAGTCTTATTATAAGAGTAGATTCAAAGGTAGATGGAATAAGAGTAGGAGACCATGATGAGGGAGTTCAATCTCCCATTTTCAAAATGGTTACCTTCTATCTGCCAGACTGTATGCCCTCTCTTTCTGGTGAGATCATACCCCATCAGTTGCAAGTGACCAGGAAGGAAAGTGTGTTAACCTAACCAGATGTCTCATTACTTACTTGCAGTCTTTGATGGTGGCGTTCTTTCTCTGATGTAGCATGATCCCCTCTCTCCTTATTTCTGGAAGGGCCCTCCTTCCCATTCCGTCCTGTTTATAATTTTTGCAATTACTGTAAGTATTACAGAGATTTATTTTTGAGTGTGTCTCTAAGTGGGTTTGGTACTAGGATCCACCTATTAGGGAGTATATACGGTGCTTAATTTCTGTGTCTGGTATATTTCATTCAACACAATTGTTTCTAATTCCACCCATTTCCCAGCAAATTTCATTAATTCATTATTTTTAATGGCTGAGTAGTATTCCATTGTATAAATGTACCACATTTCCTTATCTACTTGTCAACTGTTGGACATTTGGGTTGATTCCATGACTTTGCTATTGTAAACAGTGCTGCTGTGAACATGGTCGTGCTTGTGCTAACAAGGTGAATTTTTGCTGTATGAGGAATTATTCCCAAAAGTGGAATAGCAGGGTCATATGGCATTTCAATCTTTAACTTTTTAAAGAATCACCAGATGGCTAGCCAGAGTGGTTGTATGAGCCTGCATTCCCACCAACAATGTAGAAGAGTTCCCTTCTCACCATATCCTCTCTAGCATTTGGTGGTTTTTGTATTGTGGATTTTTGCCATCCTGACAGGGGGGAGATGATATCTCAGGGAGGTTTTGATTTGCATTTCCCTGATGGCTAAGGATCTGGAGCATTTTTTAAGTTCCAAGGCCCATTTTTTAATTGGGCCATTTGTGTCCTTGGTGTTTAGTTTTCTAAGTTCTTTGTGCACTCTGGATAATAGAGCTCTATCAGATATATGGTTAGTGAAGATTTTCTCCCATTCTGTCGGTTGCCTTTGTGCTCAAGTTACAATCTTTTTATCTGAACAGAAGCGCTTTAATTTCATAAGATCCCATCTGTTGAGTGTTGGTTGTATTGACTGTGCTATTGGATTTCCGATTAGGAAATGTTGGCTTAGCCCAATCAGCTCGATGGAGTTCCCTATCCTTTCAACTAAGGTTTTTATAGTCTCTGGCCTTATATTGAGGTCTTCGATCCATTTGGAATTAAGTCTTTTACATGGTGACAAGTACGGGTCCAGTTTTAATCTTCTGCATGTGGATACCCAGTTTTTCCAGCACCATTTGTTGAAGATGCTGTTCTTTTTCCATTGGATTTTTGAGCCCCTTTGTCAAAGATCAAATGGCTGTAATTTTGTGGGCTTATATCTGGGTCTTCAATTCTTATCCATTGATCTGTGTGTCTACTTTGGAGCCAGTACCAGGCTGTTTTTATAACTATGGATTTGTAGTATAGACTAAGGTTTGATATGGTGATACCTCCAGCCGTGTTTTTGTTACTCAGGATTGTTTTTGCTATCCTGGGTCTTTTGTGCCTCCATATGAATTTTGAGATTGTTTGGTCAACTTCTTTAAAGAATTGCTTTGGGATGTTAATTGGTATAGCATTGAATCTGGATATTGCCTTTGGTAGGATGGTCATTTTTATGATGTTGATTCTGCCAATCCAGGAACATGGGAGGTCTTTCCACCTTCTGGTGTCTTCTGCAATTTCTTTCTTTAGGGTTTTAAAGTTTTCATTGTAAAGGTCTTTTATCTCCTTGGTTAGGTTTATACCAAGGTATTTCATTTATTAGGGGCTATAGTAAATGGGATTGTTTCTCTCAGGGCTTTTTCACTTTTTTCATTCTGGGCATATAGGAAAAGCACTGATTTTTGTACGTTTATTTTGTATCCTGCCACCCTGCTGAACTTCCGTATTAGTTCCAGGAGTTTTCTGGTGAAGTTTTTGGGATCATTCAGGTATAAGATCATGTCATCTGCAAATAGAGATAGCTTGACTTCTTCCTTGCTGATTTCAATCCCTTTTAGGTCCCTTTCTTATCTTATGGCCTCAACTAAGACTTCAAGTACAATATTGAATAGAAGTGGTGAGAGAGGACAGCCTCGTCTAGTTCATGATCAAAGCAGGAATGCTTCACGTTTTTCCCCATTGAGTATAATCCTTGCTGTAGGCTTGTTGTATACAGCTTTTATTATATTGATATAGGTTCCTTTCATTCCAACCGTCTCTAGGGTTTTGATCATAAAGCAATGTTGGATCTTGTCAAAAGCTTTTACTGATGTATTGAGAGTATCATGTGGTCTTGGATTTTGGACTGGTTTATATGGTGAATTACATTTATTGATTTGCGTATGTTGAACCTTGTGTGCCTGGGATAAAGCCTACTTGATCCCCATGAATGATCTTTTTGGTATGTTTTTGAATCCAAATTGCTAAGACTTAGTCGAGAATCTTTGCATCTGTGTTCATCAGAGATTGACCTACAGTTTTCTTTTTTAAGTGTATCTTTATTAGGTTTTAGGATTAAGAGGATATTAGCTTCATAGAAAGAATTTGGTAGTGTTCCTTCCTTTGCTATTTGATGGAATAGTTTAAGGAGTATTGGTGTTATTAGCTCTTTAAATGTCTGGTAGAACTCTATGCTCAACCTATCTGGTCCAGGACATTTTTGGTGGGAAGATTTGAGATTACTTCTTCAATTTCCTCATATGTTATAGGACTATTTAAATAATTCACAACTTCCTGATTCAATTTCGGTAAGTTGTGCTTACTTAGGAATTCTTTTGTGTTGTCAAATTTCACAGAGTATAAGTTTTGTTTTTTTAAAATTTTTTTATTATCATTTATTCAATTGTGCATGTATAGTGTGTGCGCATGTGTGCATGTATGTGTGTGTGTGTAGAGCCACTGACGAATTCGGGAACCACCATGGACGCCTCCACCTCCTTGTTTACTCTGCCCCGGGATTCACAGGATTCACCCTACCAGGACCAGAAACGTAGGCCGCCCGCGATTCCGACCGGCGTCTATATGTGGGGTCTAGGATCTGATCTCAGGACCTTCTGCCTGCAAGGCAGAGGCTTAACCCTTGAGCCACCTCTCCAGCCCCAGACTATAAGTTTTTGAAATATGATGTTATAATTCTCTGAATTTCTTGGGTATTGGTAGTGATAACTTCCTTTTCATTTCTAATTCATTAATTTGGGTTTTCTCTCTCTTGCTTTTGGTTAATTTAGCTGGGGGTGTATCAATCTTATTGATTTTTTTCAAAGAACCAGCTTTTTGACTGGTTGATTCTTTGTATCATTTTTCTTATTTCAATTTTGGATACTTCTCCCCTTATTTTGCTAATATCCTCTCTTCTACTGCTTTTAGGATTGGATTGCTCTAGTGTCTCTAAAGCTTTTAGGTGCGTTGTTAATTTATTTATTTGAGATGTTTCTATTTTTTTGATGTAGCCTTTAAGAGCTATGAATTTACCTCTTAGGACAGCTTTCATTGTGTCCCAAAGATTTTGATAAGATGTATTTTCATTATTGTTTGTTTCCAGGAAATCTTGAATTTCCTTTGTAATTTCTTCCTGAATCCAATTCTCATTCAGCATCATAGTGTTAAGTTTCCAGGAGTTAGTGTATTTCCTGTTGTTTGTTGTGTTGTGGCTGTCAAGCTTTAGACTATGGTTGTCTGATAAGGTACAGGCTAGAATTTCAACTTTCCTGTATATGTGTAGATTCATTTTGTGGCCCAATATATGGTCTATTTTGGAGAAAGTTCCTTGTGCTGCTGAGAAAAATGTGTATTCTTTGGTGCGTGGATGAAAAGTTCGATAGAGATCTGCAAGGTCCATTTCTTTCAGGGTTTGATTAAGTTCCAATGTGTCTCTGTTAATTTTTTGACCTGTTGATCTATCCCATGTTGAGAGGGTGGTGTTGAAATCCCCATGAATTATGATTTGGGGGTTGATTTCTCGCTTTAGACTCCATAGGACTTGCTTAATGAATGTGGAGGAGCCTGTATTAGGTGCATATGTGTTCAGTATTGTGAAGTCTTCCTGGAGAATTGTACCTGTGACTAAAATGTAGTATCCATCTGTGTGTCTTATGATTTTTTTTGGTTTGAAGTCCACTTTGTCTGATAGTATCATAGCTACCCCTGTCTGTTTCCTGGTTCCATTAGCTTGCAGAATTTTTGACCAGCCTTTTATTTTTAGGATGTGCCTATCCTTTGTGGTGAGATGAGTTTCCTGAAGGTAGCAGATGTATGGGTTGTGATTTTTAATCCAAGTTTGTAATCTATTTCTCTTCATTGATGAGTTAATTCCATTGACATTTAATGTTATAATGGATAAATTACTTTTAATTCTGTACACTTTTTATGTTTAGTGGCTTTCGTAAGTGAATTATTTGACTTTAGGTTTTGGTGGTATTATACTTCCCTTCTGTCCTCCTGGATATGCTTGTTTTTATCTTCAAGCTGGAGTATCATTTCTAGCATTTTTTGAAGGCCTGGTTTGGTAAACATATAAGCCTTCAAGTTGTCTTTGTGCTGGAAAACTTTTCTTTCCCCCTCAATCATGACAGATAGTTTTGCAGGGTATATCAGCCTGAGTTGACATTTTTGCTCATTCAATACTTGAAGTACGTCTGTCCAAGCTCTTCTTGCTTTTACTGTTTCCATTGAGAAGTCATTTGTTATTTTAATAGTTTTGCCTTTAAAAGTGACTTGTGTTTTTTTTTTTTTTTTCCTTTGCAGCTCTCAGCACCATTTCTTTCTCTTGAATGTGGAGTTTTTAACTATTATTTGCTGTGGCGAGTTTCTGTTTTGGTCATATCTGCTTGAGGTGTGGACCTCTTGTATTTGGATGGGCCTCTGTTTTTTTAGATGAGGAAAGTTTTCCTTGATGATTGAAAAATTTCCTCAGTTGTGGTATTTTGGGATTCTTGCTCTGGTATTCCATGAATACGCATCTTGGGCTTCTTCAGGGTATCCATAACTCTTGCATATTTCTCTCAGGTGTCTTTTTGGCTTTAACCTCTTCCATTGAGGTGGTTAATACTACCACTTTGTCTTCAAGGTCTGAAATTCTATTTTCTGCTTCATTTGATCTGCTGATAAGACTCTGTTGAGTTCTGGGTTGAGGATTAACTTGTTTTCAACTTTGCTTGAGGATGTTTTAACAGCTCTATGCCTATTTTTGTTTCTTGAACTGTTTTTCTCAACTTCTCCAGGTGTCTGTTGTGTTCCTCTTCAAAGTGGTTGATGCAGTTATTTAACTCCTCTTGGATTTCCTCTTTCATAATGATCATGCTTTGAAAGTCGTTATCTTGGGTCAGGCTGTTTTGGCTATTTTCTGTGAATTTTTTCTGGTTGGAGTCTATCATTACAGGGCTAATTCTTTTGGTAGGAGATTTGTTTTCTTGGGTTTTGTTTCTCATGGATTTGCACTTTGACTTGGGCGTTGTTGCTTTATCTCTTAAGACCTTCTTTCAATTTCTGCTTGTTTTTTTTTTTTTTGGTCAACAAATGTTTATTAAATTATTTGATGCATTAACTATAAAATGTCTTCTCTACATTTTATTTATTTTTTATATTAAACATTTTTATTATTATTCCCGCTCATATAAACTTAGTAGGTACACCAGTTCCCTCCCTCCCTCCTCCTCCCCCCCAATCCTCCTACTCCCCCTCCCCTTACCCCTCCCTCCCCATCCTCCAGTGCCTCCCCCCGAATCTCCGGAGAATCCTTTAATGTGCCTGCCAGTCTCTCCTCTGGGCTCTCCACTCCGATGATATACAAGGACCCAGTGGCATTCCCCTGAATCCTTTCCTGTGTTCCCCTTAAGCACAGGAACACTACTGTGGCTACCAATCCCTTGCCTTCAAGGATCTTGGTGCCTTTAGCAAATGCTAGATTTTGTGGGGTAAATAGTGTGTTGGACATTGCACAGGGCATGCAAAGTCCAATTGTGATTGCTTCGGCCCTAACTTGTGTGGAGTATCTTGCATATCATTGCTCCTTCCATCCTTGTGCCCTTACAATCTTACCGCCCCCTCTTCCGCAAATTTCCCTGAGCTTCAGGATGGGGAGAGATTAAGCTGGCCCAGTTCCAGGTGGTTGATATAGAGTCTCTGAAGTTCTAGGTTATGGTTTGTTTATTTTCTTTTGCGTTTTGCTGCTCCTGAAATGCCCTTCACTCCATCCTGATGGGTATTGTATGTCACTCCCTGGCCAGAGACAAAAAGCTGTTAAAGTCTTGTTATAAGAGCCCATTCCAAGGTAGATGTAATAAAAGTAGGAAGCCACAGTGAGGGAGAGGTCAATCCCCCATTTGCAAAATGGTTACTTTTTATCTGACAGACTATATGCCCTCCCCTTCTGGTGAATCATACCCCCTTAGTGTACACTACAAATCCATAGTTATAAAAACAGCCTGGTACTGGCTCCAAAATAGACACACAGATCAATGGATAAGGGTTGAAGACCCAGATATAAGCCCACAAAATTACAGCCATTTGGTCTTTGACAAAGGGGCTCAAAAAATTCAATGGAAAAAGAACAGCATCTTCAACAAGTGGTGCTGGCAAAACTGAATCTCCACATGCAGAAGTAGACTAAGGTTTGGCATGGTGATACCTCCAGCCGTGTTTTTGTTACTCAGGATTGTTTTTGCTATCCTGGATCTTTTATGCCTCCATATGAATTTGAGATTGTTTGGTCAACTTATTTAAAGAATTGCTTTGGGATTTTAATTGGTATAGCATTGAATTTGTATATTGCCTTTGGTAGGATGGTCACTTTTATGATGTTGATTCTGCCAATCCAGGAACATGGGAGGTCTTTCCATCTTCTGGTGTCTTCTGCAATTTCTTTCTTTAGGGTTTTAAAGTTTTCATTGTAAAGGTCTTTTACCTTCTTGGTTAGGTTTATACCAAGGTATTTCATTTTTTTAGGGGCTATATTAAATGGGATTGTTTCTCTCAAAGGTTTTTCACTTCTTTCATTCTGGTATATAGGAAGGCCACTGATTTTTGTACATTTATTTTTTATCCTGCCACCCTGCTGAACTTCTCAATTAGTTCCAGGAGCTTCCTGCTGGAGTTTTTCAGATCACTCAGGTATAAGATCATGTCATCTGCAAACAGGGATAGCTTGACTTCTTCCTTGCTGATTTGAATCCGTCTTATCTTATCCCTTTCTTATCTTATGGCTTCAGCTAAGATTTCAAGTACAATATTGAATAGAGGTGGTGAGAGTGGACAGCCTCGTCTAGTTCCTGATCGAAGTGGGAATGCTTCCAATTGTTCCCCATTGAGCATAATCCTTGCTCTGGTCTTGTTGTATACAGCTTTTTTTATATTCCTACTGTCTCTAGCGTTTTGATCATAAAAGGCTGTTGGATCTTGTCAAAAGCTTTTTCTGCATCTATCGAGAGTATCATGTGGTCTTGGGATTTGGACTGGTTTATATGATGAATTACATTTATTGATTTGCGTATGTTGAACCAACCTTGTGTGCCAGGGATGAAGCGTACTTGGTCCCCGTGAATGATCTTTTTGATATATTTTTGAATCCGATTTGCTAGGACTTTGTTGAGAATCTTTGCATCTGTGTTCATCAGAGAGATTGGCCTATAGTTTTCTTTTCTAAGTGAATATTAGGTTTGGGATTAAGAGGATATTAGCTTCATAGAAAGAATTTAGTAGTGTTCCTTCCTTTGCTATTTGATGGAACAGTTTAAGGAGTATTGGTGTTATTAACTCCTTAAATGTCTGGTAGAACTCTGTGCTGAATCCATCTGGTCCAGGACATTTTTTGGTAGGAAGATTCAAGATTACTTCTTCAATTTCCTCATGTGTTATAGGACTATTTAAATAATTCACAACTTCCTGATTCAATTTAGGTAAGTTGTGTTTACTTAGAAATTCATCCATCTCTTTTTCGTTGTCAGACTTCACAGAGTATAAATTTTTGAAATATGATGTTATAATTCTCTTGATTTCTTGGGTATCAGTAGTGATAACTCCATGTTCATTTCTAATTTTGTTAATTTGGGTTTTCTCTCTCTTACTTTTGATTAATTTAGCTAAGGGTGTATCAATCTTATTGATTTTTTCAAAGAACCAGCTTTTTGGTTGGTTGATTTTCTCTATTGTTTTCCTAATCTCGATATCAGATATTTCTCCTCTTATTTTGCTAATCTCCTGTCTTCTACTACTTTTGGGATCAGATTGCTCTAGTTTCTCTAAAGCTTTAAGCTGCATTGTTAAGTTGTTTATTTCTGATGTTTCCATTTTTTTGATGTAGGCATTAAGAGCTATGAACTTACCTCTTAGGACAGCTTTCATTTGTCCCAGAGATTTTGGTAGGTTGTATTTTCATTATCATTCACTTTCAGGAAATCTTGAATTTCTTTTTTAATTTCTTCCTGAATCCAGTTCTCATTCAGCATCATAGTGTTAAGTTTCCAGGAGTTAGCGTATTTTCTCTTGTTTGTTGTGTTGTGGATGTCCAGCTTTAGGCTGTGGTGATCTGATAGGGCACAGGTTAGAATTTCAACTTTTTTGTATATGTGTAGATTCATTTTGTGGCCCAATATGTGATCTATTTTGGAGAACGTTCCATGTGCTGCTGAGAAAAATGTGTATTCTTTGGTGCGTGGATGAAAAGTTCGATAGAGATCTGTAAGGTCCATTTCTTTCAGGGTTTGATTAAGTTCCAAAGTGTCTCTGTTAAGCTTTTGACCTGTTGATCTATCCCATGTTGAGAGGGCGGTGTTGAAGTCCCCAAGAATTATCTTTTGAGGGTTGATTTCTTGCTTTAGACAATGTAGGGTTTTCTTAATGAATGTGGAGGGGCCCATATTGGGTGCATATATGTTCAGTATTGTGAGGTCTTCCTGGTGAATTGTACCTGTGACTAAAATGTAGTATCCATCTGTGTCTCATGATTTTCTTTTGTTTGAAGTCCACTTTGTCTGAAAGCATAATTGCTACCCCTGCCTGTTTCCTGGTTCCATTAGCTTGCAAGATTTTGGACCAGCCTTTCATTTTTAGGATGTGCCTAACTTTTGTGGTGAGATGAGTTTCCTGAAGGCAGCAGATTGTTGAATTGTGGTTTTTAATCCAAGTTTGTAATCTTTGTCTCTTAATCGGTGAGTTAATACCATTGACATTTAATGTTATAATGGAGAAATTATTTTTAATTCTGGAAATTTTTTATGTTTAGTGGATTTTGTAAGTGTATTGTTTGATATTTATGTTTTGGTGGTATTATACTTTCCTTCTGTCCTCCTGGATACGCTTGTTCTTTTCTTCAAGCTTGAGTATCATTCTAGCATTTTTTGAAGGCCTGGTTTGGTAGACATGTATTCCTTCAAGTTTTTTGTGCTGGAAAACTTTTATTTCTCCCTCCATCATGACAGATAGTTTCGCCGGGTATATCAGTCTGGGTTGACTTTTTTGCTCATTAAATACTTGAAGTATGTCTCTCCAAGTCTTCTTGCTTTTACTGTTTCCATTGAGTAGTCATTTGTTATTCTAATAGGTTTACCTTTAAAAGTGACTTGCTTTTTTTCTCTTGAAGCTCTCTCAGCACCTTTTCTTTGTCTTGAATGTGGAGTGTTTTGACTATCATTTGCCGTGGCGAGTTTCTATTTTGGTCATATCTGTTTGGAGTGTGAGATGCTTCTTGTATTTGGATGGGCCTCTCACTCTTTAGTTGTGGGAAGTTTTCATTTATGATGATTTGTAAAATTTCCTCAGGTGTGGTATTTTCGGATTCTTGCTCTGGTATTCCATGAATGCACATGTTAGGCTTCTTCAGGGTGTCCCATATCTCTTGAATGTTCCTCTCAAGTATCTTTTTTGCTTTAACAATCTCTTCCATTGAGCTGGTTACTTCTCCCACTTTTTCTTCAAGATCTGAAATTCTATTTTCTGCTTCATTTGTTCTGCTGATAAGACTCTCTGTTGAGTTTTGGGTTGAAGATAACTTGTCTTGTAGCTCAGTTTTAATCTCTGCCTGAGACTGTTTAAACTGCTCTATGCCTATTTTTGTTTCTTGAACTATTTTTCTCAACTCCTCCAATTGCCTGTTGTGTTCCTGTTCAAAGTGGTTGATTTGGTTGTTTAACTCTTCTCGGATTTCCTCTTTCATAGTATTAATCATGGTAATGATCATACTCTCAAAGTAGTTATGTTGGTTCTGGCTTTCTTGGCTATTTTCTGTGAATTTGTTCTGGTCGGAATCCATCATTATGGGGTTAATTCTTTTTGTGGGAGATTGGTCTTCTTGGTTTTGTTTCTCATGGGTCTGCACTTTGACTTGGGCATTGTTGTTTTGTTTCTTAGGACCTTTCAGTTTCTGTGTGTTTTTCACTGAACTGATTTAGTTGGTATTATTACACTTGTCAGTTATTACTAGTGCTTGCCTTGGATTGGGTATGTTTGTCTATTGTTATTGTAATTTCCTAGATGAGGCTATTAGGCTGTTAGTACATCAGTTAAGTCAGGTTAAGTAGACAAGGAGTGAATATTAGTATGGTATTTTGCGATTTAGTATCTTGGTGATATGTGAGGGTGAGTGGTGTACTCCCTAGAGTTGTGTATGTTTTGGGGGTGGCTGTATGGAAGAGTTGATCTACAGCAATTGATACTAGAAAGGATCAGTAAGGTGAAAAAAAAAGGTTTACTTATCTTTGGGCTGCATGTGAAGAATCTCTCCCACGTGATAGTATGATTGTAGAGAACTCCAGGTGTATGACCTTTGTCCCTTAGAGCTTTGCTTGAGTTTCCTTTGGACTCTATTGAATTCTGAGTAGCAGTGTGTCTTCTGTAGACCATGTGCGTAGGTTCCCCGTGAGCCGGAGAGTCAGAGGGTCTGATGTTGATGGCAGAATTCTTCACCTGGGACCTGGGACTTGGCTTAGGGCCCACCCAAGCTCCAGGGATGGAGGAATGTGAGTAAGTTCTGTCTGGTGGAGGCGCAGGCCATAGGAAGAAAGGGGCTGTGGTCTGGGGCGGGGCCCAGGCAAAGCTGGAGGCTGCCTGGGTGCCGCTGGGAGACGGGGGCACAGGCTGGGGGGTGGGCGGACTGGACTCACATGGGACCTGGGACCTGGCGGGCGGACTCTGCTTGTTTTTTACTGAACTGAATTAGTTGGTATCACTACTTTGGGGCAGTTTTTATAGTGTTTGCCTTGGTGTTGATTACACTTGTTATTATTTCCTAGATGAGAGTATTAGACAGTACAGGGGATAGACAACAGGTGAATATTAGTATGGTAGTGCACTTTTACGATTTAGCACCTTGGTGATATGTAAGGGTGAGTGATATAGTCCCTGAAGTTGTATATGTTTTGGGGGTGGCTATATGAAAAAGTTACTCTACAGTAACTAATAATTTAAAAGACCAGATGGCAAAAAGGGGGTTTACTTATCTTTGGGATAGATGTGGACAATCTCTCCCATATGATAGGATGAATTTAGAAGATTTCAGATGTGTGGCCTTTGTCCCCTAGAGCTTTGCTTGGGTGTTTTTTGGACTCTGTTGTATTCTGATGAGCAGTGTGTCCTCACTGGAATGGGGCGCCGTGTGCCCTTGCTGTATTTCACGCAGCCTGAGCAGGCAGGGCGAAAAGGGCAGAGGGGCTGGTACAATTAACCTGGGGACCTGGGTTTTGGCCCAGGGGTCCTCCTTAGCCTGGAGCAGCGCCTGTTCCGACTGGCTGGTGGGAAGAGCTGGGCCGAGTGGGTTACCTGGAGCTTGGGGATGAGCAGGGGGTGTTTACCTAGGGTGCAGTGTGTCCTCTCTGGACTGCGCACGTCGGGGGCGGGCAGTCAGGCGGAAAGGGATATTAAACATTTTTTCACTATTCATTAACCCACTCATGTTGTTTTGTTTTGAGACTCAGTTCATTGGCCTTTTCATTGATTAGATGTTTTGGTACTCATTTCTTGCTTTTTTTAAAATAAATTCTTGATGTTAAGCTGTTATCTGATGTATATTGACTAAGAGGTTTTTCCAGTTTTGGAAGTTTTTTCCCAACTTTGCTGTGCAGACAATTTTAGCTTTTCACGTAATCCAATGGACAGTGCCTTGTTTTGAACCTTTTTTGCTTCCATTTTCCTCTATTGACTTCAACGTTTCAGGTTCATCATTAAAGGTCAATTTTGAATTAATTTATTTGTAGGGTGAAAGAAATGAATCCAGTTCCATTCTTCTACAAGTGGAAATGCAGTTTTCCCAACATTTGTTAAAGAGGCTCTCTTTTAAACAATGTAACTTTTTTATGCCTTTCTCAAAAATTAGGTGACTGTAGGTGCCATAGTGATAGCTCAATCAGTAAAATGCTTGCCTTGAAACTAAGAAGACCTGAGTTTAATCCCCCAGAGCACTAAATAAAGAGCAGTCATGACAGAGTACAAGGAGGCTCCCTGATGTACTCTGACTAGTCAGATTGCCTTCATTGGTGAGTTTCATGCCAATGAAAGATCCTATCTCTAAATGCACCTGAGAAATAACAGCCATGATTGTCCTCTAGTCTCTGCATGCATGAACATGCACACCTTCACACATGCCTATATACACAGCACACACACACATACACGTCTGTATTTCTAAGTCCTTTACTGTGTTCCATTCATCTGTGCCTGCTTTGTACCATATGGTTTTATTACTATGGTTCTGTAGTTGCTTTCTGCTTGGGATTGTTTTGGTCATTTAGGTGCTTCTAATTGAACTTTTCAATCATGTTTTCCAGTTCTGTGAAGATTGCCATTGGGATTTTGCTAATCTGTGGGTCACTCTCAATAACAGAACCATCTTCCTCATATAAGCATGTGTGGTTTTTTCATTGTCTAGTATCTTCAATTTATTTCTTAATGTCAAACTTTCCATGTGGGAGGGCTTTTGATTCCTTCATTGGCTTTATTTCTAGGTATTTTTAAAGTTATTAAGAATGGGATTTATTTATGTGTGTGTGAAAGTGTATGTGTGTGTGTGTGTGTGTGTGTGTGTGTGTGAGAGAGAGAGAGAGAGAGAGAGAGAAAGAGAGAGAGAGAGGACATTGTATGTCCCTCTGGAGGACCAAGTGTAAGTTTGGAATCACCTTAGTTTGCTTCTACCTCCTTTTTACTTTGTTCTGGATTTCCTAAGTTCCACCTACCAGGGCCAGAAGTGCAGACCATTACTGTTTACACCTGGCGTTTTTACATGGGATCTGTGTTCTGAACTCAGGACTTTCTGCTTTCAAGGCCAAGTCTTAATCCCTGAGCCATCTCTCCAGCCTAGGAGTGGAGTTTTTTCCCTTAGGTTTCTTTCTTATAAAGTTCATTATTAGTATCTGAAAAACTATTCATTTTTCTGCGGTGATTTTTATATTCTCTGACTGTGTTGAAAGTGTTCATCAAATTTGAAAATTCTCTGTTAAATTCTTTGAGATTAGACTGCAAATGAGGATATTCTGACTATTTCTTCTTATTTATATCCCTTTCATCTCTTTTACTTCAGTTAAGTTTGTCAAGCTTGATTTTTTTTCAAGGAAATGACACTTTCATTGTATGTATTATTCTTTTACTCTCCATTTCTTTAATTTCTGCTATGACATTTATTATTTTTTGTGCTCTGCTCTTTTGAGATTTGGACTATTCTTGCTTTTTTAAGATACTGAGGTAGATCATTAAAGCTTCCTTTGAGATCTCTCTAAATTTTAAAAATAAATAGTTATAACTATAAGCTTTCTTAGAACTGTCATGCCTTTGCTGTTCCCCCATTGTTACAATAAATTTTGGGGTCATTTTCATTTGATTTTAGGAACTTTGTGCCTTTCTTTATGATTTCTTCCATTCAAGATTATCTTGTTCAGTTTTCAGGCTGTGATTTATGATTTTTCTGTGATTTGTCTTTATCTTTGATTCATGTTGAATGTACGACCTAAATAATTTAAGAGAAGGAAAACATTTATTCCAGCTTATGATTTCAAGTTGAAGACCATTATTACCACCAGGGGCTGAGGAAACTGACCACACCATATTGCTGGGAAGATCCCTGAGAATGAGGCAAAGATCAAAACATGTTCTCTAGCTTGCTAGTCTTCCAAATTTTAACTAGTTGTTTCTCCACCTTATCTACATGCCCAAGAAGTGGTCCCACCAACCATGGGCTGGGTCTTCATACATCAGTTACACAATTAAACAATCTTCTACATGCATTCTAAGAGATCTGCCAAAACTAAAAAATTCTTCCACTGTGATATGATAGGATACAAGGAATTCTTTCAGCTCTTTCACATATAATAAGATTTGCCTTGTGGCTTGTAATGTGATCTGTTTCAGAGAAATTTTCATGGGTTGATGAGCAGAATATGTATTCTGAATCTATGGAGTGGAATATCCTATAGAATATGTTAAGTCCAATTGATCTATGATCTAGTTTAACCCTGAAGATTATACTTTGGTTTTTAGCTTTGAGACTCATCTAAAGATGACATTGGAATGAATATTAAAATCATCCATTATTGTTTTAGGACCTATGTGACCTTTCATGTTCTTTATTGTTTTCTTTCTAAAAATAGGAACTCTAAAATTTGGCTTGTGTTTATTTATGATTTTTATACTTATTGATGAATTATTCCCTTTAATAACATCATGATCTCTATTTCTTTTAATTAATTTTAGTTTAATGTCTACTTTATCAAAAATGGAAACAGATATACCAGTTTGTTTTCCACTTCCATTTTATTGATGGATTGGTGTTCATCCTCTGACTTCAAATCTGTGGTGTCTTTGTCAATGAAGGACATTTCTTTCTTTCTTTATTTTTCTCCCACATTTTATTTTTTTCCTAATCATACAAGCTCAATAGGTACCCCGTGCTCTCCCTCTCTTCTCTCCTCTGCAGTCATCCCCCACTGCACTCTCACCCTGGTGAAAGACGTTTTCTGAAAACAACAGTTAGATGATTTTTTTGAACAGGAAAAAAAAACTGACATTTTTATCAATTTTATCAATACTGTTACATTTTGGGCATTTATGTATACTAAAAAATAAGCAATGTCATCTTCTATTATTTATTAATGATTATGGCACTTCTTTTTTTATAGCTAGCACCAAAACAGGTTTCTTTTGGACATTTTATAGATAATGAGATTGGTCGAATCCCCCCCCCCATTTCTTGCCCCTTTGCTGCCTGTACCTTTCCTCCTTCAGTATTCCTTATCCTACTTTCATGTCAGAATTATCCTATTTTTGCCCTCCCCAACCATTCTTTTTCTCATATGTTTTTGTGTATGGGACAATGTACCTGTGCAGACACGCATGTATACATACATGTATAGAAGGCTGAAGATGAGTATTATTCTTGATCATTGTTCTACTTTATTATTTTGTGGTTCTAATTAAACTCGGGGCTCACTGATAATATAAATCTGGTTAGCCTGCTGTTCTGAGGATTCCCAGGCTTCAGCTTCAGTGAATTACAGATGGGCTGCCACAAATACCCAGCACTTCACTGGGGATCCAATCTCTGCTCCTTTTTACTTTAACCTCTAAGATATCATCCCAGTGTACAACCCTGTTCCTTAGAGTAATGTGTTCTCCTCTCATGTGTCTCATGACTTCTATACAAATATTCACTCACACACAAATGTACACATAAAAATCATTTAAGAGAAAAAAATGAGGTATTTGGCATTCATTTCCCAGTTATATCAATTTTCCTGCCAATAGTAAAATTCATTGCATATATGTATCAAATTTTTGTTATCCATTCATTTGTCCATGAGCATCTTGACTGACTTCATTTCCATTCTTTTGTGCATAGAGCAACAATAAGCATGGCTGTGTTAGGACTTAGAATTAGTTTTGTACATGCTCAGGAATGGGATAGATAGATTGTGCAATAGCTCTGTTCTTAGTTTCTTGAGGAACCTCTATTTCATTTTGATTTTCATAATGACTGGAGAATACTCCCAAGAAATAAAGGTTTCTCTTTCCCCACATCCTTACTAGCACTTGTTTTCTTGATAATAGTCTTTGGCCACAGGTGAGATGACTTTTTCCACCATGTTACTAATTTTTTTCATCTACTTTGTTGATCTTTCTTCTTGTTGTTGACTTTCATCTTCAGGTTTTCAACTAGATTCATGTTTGGCATTTTGTTTAGAGGACTCTGATAATTTGTATTGGTCAATCTTCATCTGACATTTTGCCTATTTTAGTATCTTTAAGTTCAGTAGTTGAGGCATTATGATATGATCTTTTCAGTGATTTGCATTGCTTTACTTTTTAATATTTCTTGTGTTTCTGTGTTTGCAGTCTATATATCTCTTCTGGTTGTATTGTAGTTTGTTTTTTCTTTTAATGATCAGACTACTCTTAAGTTGTCTTGATTTCTAGTCCTACTATGAGAGGAGAAAATAAACTTGTAGCAACAGCAACAACATATAATAGAAGACACAGAAAAACAATTTTAATTGTGAAATTTTTACTCATACATTACTGATGGCCATAAAATATAAAATGACAAACTAATTAAGAATGTATTGAAATTAAAAATTATAAATAGTAAATGTGGAAGTGATATCTAAATAAAGTAAGTAATTGTGCTGGAAAGGCGAGAACAGAGGTTAGATAAAAGAAAAGAATGGGGAGATGAGGAGTTGAGATAAATACTGTGGAGAGGAAGACTAAAAAGAAGCACATTAGAAAAAAATGAAAACAAAAAAGATTTCCCAATGAGAAAGCTTGGTTAAAAATTTCAATAAGGGCTGGAGAGATGACTCATGGGTTAAGTCTTCTGTTTCCCAGGCAGAAGGTTCTGAGTTCAGATCTCAGCCTCAAATAGAAACATCAGACAGAAATGGTGGTGACCTGCACTTCTAGCTCTCATGGGCAGAGAATGGGAAATCCCAGAGTGAAGCAAAAAGGAGGTAGAAGCAATCAAGGATGATTCTCAAAGTCACCCTTGATCCTCCAAAGGGACACATATGGACATGTACACACACACACACACACACACACACACACACACACACACACACATTTAAAAATTAAAAATTTAGATAAATGTTACAAAGAGAATAAAAAAATAAGAGCTTTACAAAAACCTGTAAGACACATGTACCCAAATACAAAGCACAAATATACGTGCATACACAAAAACCCTATAAGATTTTAAAATCAAAATATTACTAGACGTTTAGAAGAATAAAAAAAGGCAAAGAAGAAAGATTTCTCAGCAATGAAAATGTGTCAATAAAACTAGGTAAATGTATGAAGAGAAATAAAAACATAAAATTGGTAAAGTGAAAATGCTATAAATCATGTAGTGTCATAGTTAAGCACAGGTGTCAACTTGACTGTTGAGATTTGAGCTCTGGGCACAGTTGTAGAGAGTTGATGGTTGAGTTAAGCCCGGAGCAAATCTGAAGGAGATTGTCTAGCTGATGGGGAAGACCCAGCCCATGATGGGTGGGATTAGGCCCTGGATAAATCACAGAGAGCTGGTTGAGAGAGTTGGCATCCTTGTGTTCACTTGGCCAGACATACTGGTCTGGCAAATAAGGATTGTCCTTCTCTCAGCTGTTATGCAGTGATAGCGACCAGTTGCCTCAGCCCTTGTATTGGTGTGTTCTATCCCATCAAGCTGCACTGAGAACTGTAACTAGACTATCGTAAGGAAATAAACCCCTTGTTCCCTTAAGCCGTTTGATGGTCATTTATCAGCAATGTTGCAGGCTGACTGCAACATGTAGTAAAAAGGGAACATGGGGGAAAATCAGGAAAAAAGAAAACAGAAGCATTGGAGCAGTTTCTCTGTGTCGTCAAGAAGCTACCAGGTATATGCACAGTAGGTGAAGAGCATTAGTTGAGCATGTGGAAACTTTTCTTTCCTATGATTCATGCCATATTGAGCTTGTACTGGATAAATGTCCAATATCCGTCAAACCTGTCCTCACCATATTATTCCAGTGTGGAGGATTGATCTCCCAAGTTTTTGGCCTTGTAAGACACAGTCACAGGACTGCCATCTCTGCATATGAAGGACATGTCAGTGTTCTTTCCAAATCCTCCCAAGTATTTATTTCCTGTTTTCAGGTCTCCAGGGTAGATCAGTTTTAAATAATAGACACTCTCAGAAGGGCACCTGACATCTGTCTCTCTTCTGAGTCAGAGAGAGAAAAAATGGAATTCCTCTCCACTGCTATCCAGCTTGTGAAGGAGGTGCATTCTTCTAACCCTGAAATGAGGTGTGAGTTGTGTGAGGACTGTGTGCTTATCTTGCATACGTGAAGGTAGGACTGCCAATTTTTTTTTTAATCTGCTCATACAAACTTAACAGGTACACCAGTCCCCTCCCTCCCCCCACCCCCCAACCCCTCTTCTCCTCCCTTTCCTCCTTCCTCCCTCCCCATCCCCCAGTGCCTCCCTCTCCCATCCCCAGAGCATCCTTTAATGTGCATGCCAAATTCTCCTCTGGGTCCTCTTCTCAGACGAGGTGCAAGGACCCAGCGGCATTTCCCAGAACCCTTTCCTATGTTCCCCTTAAGCATAGGAACACTACAGTGGCTGTCAATCCCTAGTCTCCAAGGATCCTACTAGTGCCTTTAGTCCATGCTAGACTTTATGAGGTCAATAATGTGTTTTTTTAAACCAGAGGCAGCTAGTTTTGGAAAATGGTAGGTTGGAACTTGGCTTGCATTCTTGATCTTCGTCTGTATCTTCCATGTGTTCTTGCACTATCTTTGTGAATATCTGAAATTCTTCCTTTCTCTCTCTCTCTCTCTCTCTCTCTCTCTCTCTCTCTCTCTCTCTCTCTCTCTCTCTTCTCTCTCTCTCTCTCTCTCGGGAAGAATCTGTACTTTCTTAAACTGACTTTCTCTTAACCATGTCACATGGAAACACCTCTTACTCTGTCATCTTACCTGGATGCTGGGTCTAACCATTGCAGTAATTTGATTCTTGAGTTAGAATGTTAAAGTTAGCAAATACACATTCTGCTGATGACAATGATTTCACCTTTACTTTTAACAAGTATAATTGTGGCACTCCATTTGACAGATTTTTATTGCTTGAATGTAAAATTTAATAATTAACTCTTATGAATCATTTGCTATATTTCAGACTCCAGTGAGATACATAAAGACATTACTGCTACCACTTGTTATGGTGATTAGTTATTTTATCCTTAAAAAGGTAATGATTTTTAAAGCACTTATTCCTAGGTTCAAGATAAGGATTACAGTAGATTGATATAAATTGCTCAGAATTACTCTTATTTTTAAAGAGTAATTCTTTTTATCAGTTTAATTTTATTTGAGTCTTTCACCTAAAGTAATTTCACCTTCTTACTGCATATCTGTAATCTCAGGATTTAGGAGTTAGAGGCAGAAGGAATGAAAAATTCTAGAGAAGTCTGGCCCAGAGAAAACCCTTTGTTTCTAAAAACAAGAATAGTAAAGTTAGGAAAAGAAATTTCTTTCTATGGGGAATTTATAATAATGAATCTGAGATTATGATATGTCATAATATACCTTAGAAAAGTCTCATTGGTTTGATTCTATTCACAGATTTTCCATGACGTTTTGTATGTCTTATCTACAAACACTCAGCTAAGGTAATTATATCACTGATGTTTTAAAAATCATTACTGCAGGACTTATAACTTATAGAAATATTAATAATTTTTCAAATGAATGTACATAAACTATCTTTGTGATTAACAAAGAAGATGGAAATCAAATTTGGATATTTTCCTTAAAAATTTGTTCTTGATGAATTTTGTCTACCTATTAGAACTAGCTTTACAGATATTTGCATTTAAAAAATAGCTGAAGAGTAAAGTTTACTTAAGCATATTAGCAGATTTAAAGTCAGTGAGCAGAAGTAAGGTAAATTTTGGTTGGATCACAATTATTTGGTTAGTTTCAGTAAAGTTTCTGGAACCAGCAAAATACAACATGGCTCATGTCATAAAGAAATTCCTACAAATCACAAGAAGTAAGTACTGAAAGAGACCATCTTCTTAGGAAATGTCTCAAATTAAATTTATGTTTATAGCTATATCACAGAATTTGATAGCATTTAATTTTTAGACAAGTTTATACTCACAGAAAATTTTGACTATAATACAAAAGGTTCCATAAATATTATTATACCTACAGAGAATTCTATAAATATTATTACATCTATTAATACACCTATGCTTGTATATTCAGTTTTGTGTTGCTGTCAGAATAGCTAAAATAAGTGCATTTACTGAAAAAATTTTCCAAAGCAAAGGTGTTAATTAGTCCACTCTACATTGTTCTGGTCAAATGAAAGCTAAAGGAAGTGTCTTGTCATTCTTAAAGAGGGTACTGAGAACTCTGGTATCAACTACTATAAAGAATATATGAAGGAACTTGGGATGTTTCACTGGATAATATACAATTAAGGAATGAACACAATTGATTTTATATATTTGAGAGAGTAGCCTAGAGAGAAATGGTTTGCGTGGGCTGGTGGATGGAAGAGACTTAGTTCAATAGTCTTTCTTATTAATTACATGGCCAAAAGTGAAGCGTCTCAGTCTATGTTTATATGGGCAGAGAGAACTTTAATGTCACATGCACAATACCTTCTTGTGGAAACAAACAAAGAAAAAAACAGTTCATTAAGAAAAGAGAATGTTTTATCTTAGATCTTCTCATAGGGCTAATTATAAGCATTTTGAATGTATCATTCTAATATATATAAATACCATTCCTCCAATTGTATCAAATTACCTATTCTACTTCTTGTTACTTTATACGCATGTCATGGAGATTTGCCTAGATCTATCTCAAGTTTTTTAATACTCTTGATATTTTATGCTTGCTATCATGAATGCCTATCATGTATTTAACCATTTCCCCATATCTGTGAATGTTACTTATGATCAGTGTGATAAATAATTAACATTCTTATAGACATATCTTTACATCCCTATAGTATTTTATAGCATTGCTATATGCTAAGAAACTGATGAATCAAAAAGTATGAGAATTTTACAATAAATACAAAAAGAAAAAGTTATGAGAATGCAAGAAACTGAATGATACACTTGTGACTCCTGAGCTTAGAGCCCTTATGACTTTAGACCCCAGAGACACCTGCACATCCACGTTTATTGATACACCATTCAGAATACCATGTCATGTGTAAATGATATGAAAGTGTCATGTGTAAATGATATGAAAGTGTCATGTGTAAATGATATGAAAGTTTATTTCTAGTTTGCTGTAGAATCTACTCTGTTTTAACTCTGTTTAACTCAGAACATTCAAAGACACTAAAAATTATCAGACTCCTAATTTTTGTATTTCTTGTCTGATTTTTGTATTTCACACTTTCTCTTTTTTAAGAGTCATGGGATTCATGTTCAAATGCTCTGTTTCAGAAAGAATGTGGAGGTGGCAGTTTTAAGTGCATTCTTGTCTGAAAACATACTTGTTTACCCTCTGATTCAATGATGGATTGTTTAGTTGAGATATGTGGCTTTTATTCAGCATTTTATGTACAGTGCTTTGTTTCTAGCATTGAACATTACAGATAATAAAAGTATAAAGAAAGTTTTTCTTCCCAGGAATTTATAAGGTTTGTAGATATGTGTGTGTATGCATGTGTGTGTGTGTGTGTGTGTGTGTGTGTGTGTATGTGTGCATGTGCTTGTGAATGAGTGTGTGTGTATGCGTATGGATGCTTGTGAGCTTGTATGTAGTGATTATTGTTAGCTCATGGGATATTTTCATCTGATCATTCAGATACTAATCAGTGCTAATAGGATAGCTACAAAATAATCACCTGCCTGTCAGACCTTTCCCTGCATGCAGCAGCTTACTGTGATAGTCTGTTGTGACTGAAAGACTTTGGGATAAGTGTGTAAACCCTTCCCTTGACTACAAACATAACAAAAGAGCTACAGGAGTGCTAGGGTACTTCCATGCCTCCTCTGCTATCTGGAAACCTTCTCTGGCCATTTTTTTTAAGTGCCACCAGGTCTACATAAATTTGAAATTCTTTGAACAATATTTTATTTCCCTCTTCTTCCCCCAAATCTAAACTAGTAAGGTGCCTTCTTCCTATAAAAAATTTCTGCTCTATAAGCATGAGAATTATTTCTACACTATTCATCTTGTCATCACTGAACATTGTCGAGTGTACAGTATGTCTTATGAGTATTCAGTACATTGGTACCACTTTTTAGGAACTAAAAATATTTAGATGCCTTATCTGCTAATGTTTCCTCCAGATAGATCTGATCCTAAGCATATACATATAGAGGTATTCGTGTGGTTTCAAATCATGAAAAATTAACTTCCAACAGTAAATGTATAAAGTACCATTTTATTGTATGTAGCTTAAATATTTAAAAGAAAATCTATCTCTTCATTTATCCTTCTAGAGGAACAATCCAGAAAACAGCAGTAAAACATTTACCTTAATGCCATAGTTAGGTACAGGTGTCAACTTGACAGTTGAGGGTTTGAGCTCTGGGCATATTTGTAAAGAATTAGTTGTTGAGTTAAGCCCAGAGCAAACCTGCAGGAGATTGTCTAGCTGATAGGGAAGACCCAGCCCATGGTGGATGCGACTAGGCTCTGGAATAAAATACAGAGAACCAATTGAGGAAGTTGGCATCCTTGTGTATACTTGGGCAGACATGCTGGTCTGGCAAGTAAGGATCGTCCCCCTCTCAGCCGTTATGTGGTGATGGTGTGGTTGGTTCCCTTGGCCTTGGTGTTGGTGTGAGCTCCCCGTCAAGCTCAACTATGAACTGTAACTGGACTATCATAAGAGAATAAACCCCTTGTTTCCTTAACCCCTTTGATGGTGATTTTATCAATAACCATGCAGGTGAACTGCTACACTTAATAAAAGAACAAGTTTTCTTTTCTTTTTTTTTTTGTTTATTCAATTGTGCATGTGTGTGCGCGCGTGTGTGTAGAACCACGGGCAAATTTGAGAACCACCATGAACTGTGCTTTTTTTTTTTTTCTAAAACTCAATTCCTTCATTTTTTCTCAATTACATTCCTGTGTAACTATATAATGACCACTTTCACCCTGTCACCCTTTGATTACTCTTATGCTCTAACTGACTCTTCTGTCCTTCTACCTAAGTCCTTTCCTGCCCCCATGTCTTCCTTTAGTGAATTTGTGTGTGAGTGTTGCAGTCTGCCTGCATGGTTGCTGATAAATGACCATCAAACAGTTTAAGGGAACAAGGGTTTATGCTCTGATTCCTGGTTACAGTTCTCAGTCCAGCTTGATGGGAGAGCATGCACCAACACCAGGGCCAAAGGAACTGGCCACACCATCACCACATAACAGCTGAAAGAGGGACAATCCTTACTTGTCAGACCAGCATGTCTAGCCAAGTGTACAGAAGGATGTCACCTCTCTCAACCAGCTCTCCATGATTTATTCCAGGGCCTAATCCCACCCACCATGGGCTGGGTCTTCCCCAGCAGCTAGACAATCTCCTTTAGGTTTGCTCTGGGCTTAACTCAACCATCAACTCTCTACAACTGTGCCCAGAGCCCAAGCCCTCAAGAGTCAAGTTGACACCTGTGCTTAACTATGACACTCCTCCCCTTGTCAATTTGACACAAAAACAATAGCACTTTTAAACTATAACCTTTCCTTGTCCCCACAGATGTTAAAAGTTATCTTAAAAATACAAACACATTTCATGGACAAATTTTAAATGTTTTCTCATTAAAACTTCATTCCAACATTTTAAAAGTTCAAAGTTCTTTAACCTTAAGAGTACTAAGTCAGAATAAGTTGAATACTTTAAAACAGATAAAACATTAAACATAAGGATCTTAAACAATAAGAAAACATTAAAAAGATCAAGTTCCAGAAAATCAAATACCGCATCCTTCACTTCAATGTCCATCTTCTGTTGCTCATCAACATAGTCAAGGTGGTGCAAAGATTCTAAGGCATTCCCAGTCCCTGTTTGCAGCTCAAAGTTATAAAAACAGACTTCTTTGAACCAGGCTGAATCTCCACTTGAAGTCGTCCTCAGCAGCAGTCCCATAGTTCTGACATCTCAAACACCATTCTGGGTTCTCCTCTGCAGCTTTAAGCTTCACCATCTCTTGCAGGAACTCTACGCCTGCCACTTGGTGCCAAGCTTTTGCTGCTCTCCATGAACCCCTCAGTAGTTCACCCAAACCAGTATCACCTGAGGGACGCTGCCAGATTCCGAAGCAAGTTAGAAACGTAGCTTGGTCCATTGGAGCTATAGCTGCACCAAATCTTGTCCTCTGATGCTGGAAAAGCCTATTCCAGGCAGCTAAACTTCCAAAGGGCAAGAAACGGCTTTAACTTGGGCTTTTGGCCCCTGAAGGAATCTGGATTTTCAAACCACAAACTTGCCATACGGTGGTATTCACCTCCTCCACCGTCCCAGTGCAAGTCACTAGGTTTTCCTTCATTGATGTTCATTTCTTCAATAACAGCAGATATTCTGCTGCCTGCCCTTTCCTCATCCAGAGCGTCACAGTCATCAACACAGCTCTCCTCAATCAAGCAAACCAGTCCATTGTCTCTCAATTCAACTTTACCAAAGTCCTTGTTCACCTCCTCCGAAACTGGCCCCAAACAATTCATTATGCTCTCAGCATCACAATTTTCCAAACTCTGCAGAACGGTATTGGTAATCCACAAAGTCAAAATCTTCAAACATTTCAAACTTTGTCCAGTGAAACCATTCAAAAGCCATAGAGTCCACATAGATTTATCAGCAACGCCCCACTTCCTGGGTACCAAATTCTGTTGCAGTCCATCTGCATGGTTGCTGATAAATGACCATCACACAGCTTAAGGGAACAAGGAGTTTACTTTCTTACAATAGTCCAGTTACAGTTCATAGTCCAGCTTGACGGGAGAGCACACACCAACACCAGGGCTGAGGGAACTGGCCACTATAATGGCTGAGAGATGGACAATCCTTACTTGCCAGACCAGCATGTCTGGCCAAGTATACAGAAGGATGCCAACTCTCTCAACCAGCTCTCTGTGATTTATCCAGGGCCTAATCCCACCCACCATGGGCTGGGTCTTCCCCATCAGCTAGACAATCTCCTTCAGGTTTGCTCTGGGTTTAACTCAACCATCAACTCTCCACAACTGTGCCCAGAGCCCAAACCCTCAAGAGTCAAGTTGACACCTGTGCTTAACTATGACAAGTGTTATATGATATTTTGAAATATATATTTTGTATAGTTCAAATAAAATTAAATTCTAAAACCCTAAGAACAAATAAGTGAATTGATCCCTATAAAATTATATTAAAGTTGGCATTCAATAAATATATTTCTTTTTATTTTCTTCCAGAAAACAGCTCCTTGAACATGGTGAGGTAAAAAATCTCATTTTCTGGTAGATTTATGTATTAAATCCTATTCCAAGGATAACTCACGAAAGAGAAGTCTAACTGCTGATCTGAATCAGTGGTGCAAATTGTTTTATTGGTAATTATTTCTGTTGAGCCTTCTTTTTCCAAGCTCATGGATAATTGACTAGTAATAAGGATTTAAAAGCCAACTTGGAAAACTGCATAATAGTAGCAAGAAGTAACACATAAACTTTTCATATGTTTTCCTACTGTATCATACTTTTACCTTACGCAAATACAGATTTTCATAGAATAATTTTCTGCATATACACAGTTCTATAAACTAAATAGTTTCAATTCCAAGAAGTGCCCTTTTAATATCAATGTTTTAGTGACAGTTTTCCTGGAGAATGGCAATAATTTGTTGTTTATTCCTCTATATTTAGTTACGAAGCTCATTTCCTATTTGGGGTCTTGAAATAAAATCTGGGAAATAATGTTTTCAGTTCACCTTTGTGCTTAGACTATTCCTTAGCTAAATTCTGAGAATGAACACTTAAGTCAAAGGAACTAATTATTTTCTAGGATACTGAGAAACTTTTTGAAGCTACATAAATTTATCAATTTAATATTTTAATGTTTGTTTAATTTCCTTCTCTCTAATACTCAATATTAGTGTATTTATCTTTTGATAAATGAAAATATATCATATTTTTGACATTTATGTTGTTTATGTTATTTGCTATTAATGAGTTGGGACAAATATTTATCTACCATTTACTTTTTGTTGAGTTAATTATTGTTCAATGTTCTCGTAAGAAGTTGATAATTTTATGCATGTTTTCATTAGAAAAGTTTTGACTGAAATCTGTGCTCAGTGGACTCCCAGCATTTTTAAGCTGGGATGTATTGATAATTAATTTATATAATTCTACTATTAAAATGGGTTGCACATGTGTGAAGCTTTATGAGTATATTTTTATCCTTCTGTCTTTCTCTCACTTTGTGTGAATCCATGCTCAACTGTCACCTTTTCAATGAAGCCTAAGATGATGATCTTACTTAAAATAGACTTTCTCCCACCCATGGCCTCTCCCTCACTGTGTGCTGTATAGTCAGATACCTGGTGTGTATTATTCTTAGTTGAATGAATAGATGCATATTAGTAATCTCAATGTTATGAAAGAGGAGCTGCATCTTCCCATTTAATAATGGTCTAAAGGTACTTCATCTTTACTTGTCAATTTCAAAATATACAAAGGGAAAGGTCATTTGTTTTGTGTTTTGGCAGCTGGCTTTTCACATGTTGCAGCTGTTGGCATTTGCCGCCCTTGCCGTGTTGATTATGAGACTGAAGCTGTTTTTGACCCCACACTTGTGCATCATGGCTTCCTTGATCTGCTCCAGACGGGTAAGGTGTCCGTTTATGACTACATTGTAACCATAGGAACTACAAGAAAGGGGTCATGGTTTTGTTAAGGAACCTAAAGCACACAACCCACAAGTATTTTTAAATTAGTTAAGGTAACTAATTTTAGATGCTACTTAATGGCTCACTACTGGTAAGAAAAGAGGCTTTGAAATTATTACTAGATTGCAATGATGTAATGATGTTTGCATATTGATGAGCAGTCAGATAAGGTTTCTGATAATCTGTCAGTATTATACCCATAAGCATAATCTTTTGGAATTTAAATTTATGCAGGTGTTTCCTAGCCCATTCAAGCCACCCTGCACTGCCTTTCCAATACTGACCCAGGATGTTGCTGTAGTGTGGTCCTTCATGGATCTGAGAGTCCCTTCACTATGTCTAATATATGCAAAAGTTATTTAAATTTAGCCAGACATTTGGTGCTTGAAGAAAAGACATATTTGGTTTTGAAAATGTGTTAGTGACTGTTTTCCTGACAGGAATGTGCATGTAAATAGTAGTAAAGTTCCCCTACTTATTCAAGACATTCATAAAATGAACCAGTATTAAAGTTCAAACTGTGATTCACTAAATCTCAACACCCAGCCGTATAACAGAAACTAGAAGATCAAGAGTCTTTTCTTCTTTCATTCTTTTGAAAAGAAAGAAATGTCCATTAATAATCAGGCCTAGTCATTTCAACATTGCTCTTGTTTTTAAATAATGGATGATGAAAACTCTGTATATTTTTGCACTTGAAGTCAGATGGTAATCCACTTTGGTTTCAATGACAGTGTGGGAATGTACATTTGTGTGTGTGGGGGGGGGTGCCTGTGGAGGTGTGCCCAAAGGTGATATGGAGAATCATCCTGGACTGCTCTATTTCCTTATTGCTTTTTTGCTGTGTCTTTGCAGGCTCTACATTCCAGAGCCAGAAGTATAGTCTACTGCCAGTCCCGCATGGCATTTTTTACTTGGGATCTGGGATCTGAACTCAGTTCTTTTGCTTGTGAGGCAAAGCTTCTAATCTGAGTCATCTCTCCATCCTGAGAATTTAGTTTTTTAAAATTTATTTTATTTATTTTTGTGGGGTGGGGGGCTCTGTGTCGGAGGACAGTGTGTATCCCTGTGGAGAACCAAGGATGATTTCAAGAATCATTCTACATTGTTTTTTGCTTCACTCTGGGATTTTCCAGGCTCTGCCTTCCAGAACTGAAAGTACAAGATACTGCCATTTCTGCCTAGTTCTTTTTATGTGGGATCTGGGATCCGAATTCAGGACCTTCTACTTGTGAGGCAGAGACTTAACCTCTGAACCCCTGGGAATATACTGCTGAACCAGTATTACTCTTCATATAAGCAATACAAATAAAAGTTTCTGTTTGTTTGTTTCAGCTCTTTGGCTGGCTTTTTTGCCGAATTCATTTTGAGAATGTCGTCTTTGGTGTTCTAACACTGATGTCAATACAAGGTTGTGCAAACCTTCATAATCAGTGGAGCATAATAGGAGAGTTCACTAATTTGCCTCAGGAAGAACTTATACAGTGGATCAAATACAATACCAGACCAGGTATGATGTTTTACATATATTAGGTAGTTATATGGAGCCCACATACAGCTCACGTTCTATACAGATGTGTATGTGGATAATCCTAACATCAGTTGATCAGTTTGCCTTACAGCTTGTTAATTTTACAGTGGCGTGGAAGAGCATGCCTGGAGTAGAAACTGTGCTGTGGGTCTGACTTGTGGTCTTTTTTCCAGGCTAACCATGATATAGTCATGCAATACTGGCAGTAAGGGACTGGACTCCTCAGCGCTCCACAGCACACTATGACACATGCATTCATTGATGCCATGTTTTCCTTCAACTACATTTAGATTTCTTCAGTGTATTGGTGATATATTTTAAAGAACTTGAATAAAATGCCTTGTGTCCATTGCTGATGTTTATTATGTTAAGTAGAAATTGTACTTATGTAAACCTTATTACATAAAAGTTTCAAGAAGTAAAAATTTGGTTTTTGGTCCTCCAAGACATGAAAGTAAAGCTACATACAGCCAAATATTGACTGAAAGTAACATATGATGTGATAAAATGTGCACATAATATGACCCTAAATGGCAACAGAGAAAGCTTAATGGTAGATATTTAATAATTATTTGAAGAAAGCAATAATGTTTTATTCCAACACATGTAAGCATCTACAAGTCATAACAGAAAAAAATTTGGAAAAATATTTTTTAAAAGATAGCTTTTGATATAGTTCACAGGAAAATTGGAATTTTTTCCTTTTCTAGTTTTGTCTCTGTAGTACTGGCTCTTAGCAAATTGTGGTGGCTAAAGTGTGACTCAAAAGGGTGAGCTCTGAAGTGTTTCCAATACACAGATGTAAGGGACTTAGTTTTCTGTGACTCTGTTTTTTTATTCTACACAGTTAAAAAAATTCATAGAGTTATCCTACAAACTAAGTCATTGAATCTTAATTAAAAAAATATCATGGTTGAGCCACTGTGACAAAGGTTCAGAGATTTGGGCCTTTGAATAGAAAAAAAAAAAGCATCCCCAGATCCCAGTAAAATGCCTGATGGTCATGGCAGATTTCTGCAATTCTAGTTTTGGAAGGCACAGACAGAGAACCCCAGAGCAAGCTCCTTAGATAGATTAGCAGTATTGGCAAGCCTGGAGTTTTACTGGAGACCATGTTTCAAAAGAGAAAAGTGGAAGAATAATCAAAGGTGATTCCCGATGGCAACCTTGGATCTCAACATTCACTTTCACCCATCTGCACACACACACACACACACACACACACACACACACACACACACGCACACACACACACACACACACATACACACACACAATCTTGAGCCTCCACATGCATGTTAATCCATATTCAGATGCACCTCCCCCATACACACCATGCAAGAATGTTTTCACGTAAGCCTGTACCTTACCCAAACACACACACACATAAAAATGGATGAAGGAAAAGAAATATTATGCATAGTTCCTAGCACCAATATAACAAAAGTTAAATATTATGATAGGCAGCAAATAAATATTAAATGAATATAAATATGTCAGTGATTTTTACATAAGCATGTTTCATCTTTCTTCACTTGAATTTAAATATTAGGGGTATATCTAGTCTTTAAAATACTTCCTTGTTTTGCAGAGGCAGTTTTTGCAGGTGCCATGCCCACTATGGCAAGCATCAAACTGTCTACCCTTCATCCCATTGTGAACCACCCACATTATGAGGATGCAGACTTGAGGTAGGCAATCGGAATACATCCCAAGACATGCTCACTACTTGTTGCTGGCAGTTAGGGAAATAAGTATTTTATATACACATTTACATGTATTTGCACACTCACCTTCATATTCATTAATGAAAGTCACATAAAATGAAGCTGGGTGTGAGGTGCATACTAACAATCCCAGCACTAAAGAAGTTGAGACAGAAAATTGCTGTGAGCACTGTTGCCCTCATAAAGTCTAGCATCTGTTAAGGGCACCGAGACCCCTGGAGGCAAGGGATTGACAGCCATAGTAGTGATCTTATGCTTAAGGGGAACAAGAGAAAGGGCTTATGGAAATGCCACTGGGTCCTTATATGTCATCGGAGAGGAGGACCCAGAGGAGAGTTAGGCGTACACAATAAAGGACTCTCTGGGAATTGGGGGGGAGGCACTGGGGGAAAGGGAGGGGGAGAAGGGGGGAGGGGAGGGAAGTGGTAAAAAATTTTAAAATGTATAATTAAATTTTTAATAAAAAAAAGAAAATTGCTGTGAATATGGAGCCATTATCAGCTTTTTCCAAGTCTGTTTGTGCTACAGAGTGAGACCTTGTCTCAAATATATAGTTTTCTTCCAGAAATGACAAAAGGTACTTATTTCTTCTGAATGAGGTTTAATAACCCTCTGAAATCTGGGAAAAACACAAACAAAAACACATTTTAGGAGATGGGGACATGGCTCAGTTGAAAAAATCTGCCACACAGGAATGAGAAACTGAGTTCAGATAATCCCCAGGACCCAAGTAATAGTTGGGTACAATGGTTCCAATTGTCCAGAAGTTACGGGTGGTAGCAGAGACAGAGTCCCTAGAGCCAGTTGATCAGCTAGTCTAGTCAAATCCGTAAACTCTGCGCTCAATGAGAGACCCTATCTCAAAGAAGGAATTGGAGAACCATCAAGGAAAACGTTCATTGTGGCTCTCTGACCTCTGCACACATGTGCACACATACCCATGCATGAATCCATATGAATACATAATGAAAGAGAGAGAGAGAAAAAGAGAGAAAGGAAGTAAGAATGGAAGGATGAGAGGGGGGGAGGGAGGGAGGAAGGGAGGAAAAGAAAAAGAGAAAGAGGAAAAGAAAGGAAGGAAGGAGGGAAGGAGGGAAGGAGGGAAGGAGGGAAGGAGGAAGGAGGAAAGGAGGGAAGGAGGGAAGGAGGGAAGGAGGGAAGGAGGGAAGGAAGGAAGGAGGGAACAAGGAAAGAAAAGGAAATTCCTAATCCACCCAGTAGAAAGAGGGTGGATGGATTTGATTCATAGCTGTAGCTTTGTAGCTCTTGCTCTAAACTTCACAAGTCTCTTTGTCTCATTAAGAAATATTGCAGATCTTGGATATCAACAGATAGAAAAACTGAAAAATTTCCACTTTAATACTTTTATTGAAATTTAGGGTACTTTACTAGCTGCTTATAAAAATTCTAGTTTCCAATGCTATCCAACAGTCTGCTTTGGTTTTAAAGATTATTTTAGTTGAATTATCAAGGGACTCCTTTCCTCTTAATGTATGATATTATTGTTAGAGGGAAAAATTAGAATTTGCTTGAAGTCGTCTGTCTGATTGGAATTCTTGGACCCCCTGTGAGCACAAAATTATAAATGACATCTCATTTACTCAGGATTTCATAACTTCATGTTAAGGCCTAAAAGTTATGAAACCATATCTGTCTGGGTGACTATCACTATCATAGCTTCTTGAGATTCTGTACTGTGCTTTGCCTGTGCTATGATACCTAGATGCCCTCTTCAGTCAATTGTATTCAACTCTTCTCTAATTCTGAGCTTTTGCAGAGGATATTTCCTATTGAAATCTGCATCTTCATTCTGTTCAGTTTCTATGTAAATGCATTCTATTATGTAAATGTGTTATCACTTTGTAGGTTATGTAAAGCAAGTTTTATATCCTGAGTTATCACCCTGCCTTCCAGGTCAACTCTAGGATAGTTTATGTACTAGCAAGTATCATGTGTAAAACATAAGTAAAAATGTAGAAATTGCAGTCTTGAAAAGGAATTATATTATTTATAATCATATATATATATATTAGTTCTCCATCCATAAGGGTTGGGATATCAATTTCCCAGAATATTTTATTAATCCTTTATCATTTATTTTAAAATATGTTTGAAATTGTTGTTGCTTAAATTTAAAGGGCTCGAACAAAAATAGTTTATTCTGCATATAGTCGAAAACCTGCAATAGAAGTGCGAGAAAAATTGCTGAAATTACATGTGAATTATTATGTTCTAGAAGAGGCATGGTGTGTTGTAAGAACTAAGTAAGTATCAATAATGTGACACAAAATATGTTATATTTGAAAATAACAAATGTATCTCTTCTTTACACAGTAAGAAGATACTACCATATTATAGTTCTAGTATTTTAATATTAGTATTAATATTTTAAATACATTTCACTAAAATATTACCATAGGTTGTTGTTAAACTAATTCCATCTAGAGGAATCAAATTATGCTTTTAAGTAGAATAATTTAAAATTATAAGCTATTTTAATATCTGAATTTTCATGTAACATAGAAAAGAACTTATATACAGAAGCATAAACTTATATATGGAAGCATAAACTGTGCATATTAAGAATATATTATGACACATTAATACATTCTATAATGTTTAAAGCAGTTTAAAATACATATCTTAGGCTTACATAGTACATATTTTTATATATTCTATTTGTGTATTTTTTCATAATTTTTCTAATTTTATTAGATGTCTCGATTAAAGATTTAAATTTACAACAAAGTGAAATATTATGAATCTGCTACTGTCGTTGAATGATATGAGATTTATGAGCCTTAAAAGCTTCTCATAATTCAAAATAACATAATAACTAAAATATTTAAAATAATTAAAATTATTTAGAGTTTTAATGTTTAAAAATCAAAAATAACTAGTGGGTTCAAGTGAAGTCTCTTGAAGTCTTTCTTCACATTCCTCAGTGGACTTTTTTTTGCTGTGCAATATCCTGCAATATCAGTCAGAAAGTCAAAATAGTTTCAGGGTCATTACTGTGTTTATCTAGCATTCAGTTTGTAGTAAAAAATCATCAGACCTGCAAACAATAGGAAGATATGCCCAAAACTCTGAAAGAAAGAAGGTAGCAGTAACTGATTTTAAAAGGCCCAGATATTGGATTAAGCAGCCAGAGACTGTGTATAAAAAAAAAATCCAAAGATTAAGAGAAATGAGGTATGGGATATAGCTCAGGGGTACATCGTTTAGTTAGCATATGCATGGCACTGATTTCTACTCTCAGCACAATAAAAATAAGTGCCAAGAATTCAAGGAAGCATAGCACCAGTGAGTGAAGAGGCGTGATATCCCAACAGAGGCAAAGAAGCACACTTGCCTGGCAAATGGCTATGCTGAAATACTTGAAATGGAAGAAGGGCGGGACAATCACTCATTATGTTTGTATAAAGGAGAATTCTTTTTGTACATAATTGTTTTTTATTTATTTTTTTATTTACAAACAAAATAGGTTTATATCTTTGCCTCAACTCCTTCCCCCACCCACCTTTCTTCTCTCATGCCCTCCCTATCTACACAGTCTTCTCCCACCTTCTCCTTCCTTCATCAATCCTGCTGTGTTCCATCCCACCTCCTGCCCCTCTGCTTTTGTGGGTATCACAGGGATTCCCTTTGGGGTGCCTGTGTTCGTAAGAAAGTCAGATTTCTGTTGAACTATATGTGCTTTTCAATGGGCAAAGTTTTGAGTAGGGAGGTTCCTCTTCTCTTGTTCAGAACCTGCCCCTGAGACATTCTCTGAGAGTAGCTGTTTCTTCTAAATCTTAGTTCATGGTTGGGGGGAGGTTGATATGTCAGCCATTGTGTAGCTGTGGTAGTAGAAGTTCTCATTGCATTGAGCTTCTAGGTATAGCAGCCCAGTCATAAATGGAGTGTGTGGTCAGAAGTATCACCTCATCTTTTTTTATATACATTTTTTATTATTATTTCCACTCATACAAACTTAATAGGTACACCAGTTCCCTCCCTCCCTCCTCCTCCCCCGAACCCTCTATTTCCCCTCCCCTCACCCCTTCCTCCCCATCCCCCCGTGCCTCCGGCCCCAATTCCCAGAGAGTCCTTTCTTGTGCATGCTTGACTCTCCTCTGGGCCCTCCTCTCCGATGACGTACAAGGACCAGTGGCATTTCCCTGAACCCTTTCCTGTGTTCCCCTTAAGCATAGGAACACTACTGTGGCTGTCAATCCCTTGCCTCCAAGGATCTTGGTGCCTTTAGCAGATGCTAGACTTTGGTATCACCTCATCTTTAGCCTCTTACAATTTTGCTGCTCCCTTTTCCGCAAGATGCCCTGAGCCTTGGTGTTGGATAAGATTTTAATGGATTAATTAGGGCTAAGCATTCCAAATTATCTGATATAATGTACTCTGTCTTGATACGGTTTTCCTGCTTCATTAGTCTTCCATTGTAATAGGGTGCAATTTGATTGAACTCATTTTATTTTTTTCTTAATCATACAAGCTCAATGAGTATCCCCGTCTTCTCCCTCCCTCCTTTCCTCCCCAGTCCCCTCTCACACTCTCCTCCCTTTCCCCTTTCACTGCCCTCCCTCCCTCTCACTCTCCCAGTGCCTCCCACTTCCTCCCTCCCATCCCCTAGGACCATCTTTTTGTGTGAACACCAAACCTCACTCTGAGTCCTCCACCCTAGTGCAGTTTCAAGGACTCATTGGCATAACCAGGAGCCCCTTCTTGTGCTCCTGATTAGTATGGAAACTCTGTTATGACTGTTTAATCCCTTGTGTCTAAGGATTCTAGTGCCTGTGATCCATACTAGACTTTGGGGGGATCGTTGACATGTCAGCCATTGTGCAGGTCAGGCAAAGTTCAATTCTGGTTGCTGCAGCCCTAACTTGTGTGGAGTATCTTGCATATCTTTGGTCCTCCCCATCTTTAATCTCTTACAATCTTGCTGCCCCCTCTTCAGTGGGGTTCCCTGAACTTTAGGATGAGGAAAGATTTGGCTGGTCTGATTCCAGGTGATTAATGTAGGGTCTTTGGTATTCTGAATTATAGTTTGTTATTGATTTCAGTTTTACTTTTCCTGCACTGCCCTTGGCTGCATCCTGATTGGTATCAAAGGTCACCTCCTAACCAAAGATAAGAGACTATTTAAATGAAGATCTTAATGTAAGAGGAGACTTAAAGGTAGATGGAAGAATAGGAGTAGGACACAGCAGTGAGGGGGATCAGTGTCCCATTTGCAGGATGGTTACCATCTATCTGCCAGTCCCGATATTCTCCCTGATTGGTGAGAACAATACATGGTATTTTATTATCAAGTTTTATAATTAACACTGGGATAGCTAATCCTGTTTGTTCACTTCCCTTCTACTGTTATTTAGATAGTTTTACAGAATCAGACATGATTTCTCTGACATTAAGGGGTTTAGAACCCCTTTAGACAGCAGTTGCTGTCTCATGGGTCTTACACATCTCTGTTGCTCCCCTTAACTTTCCTCACCAGAGCCGTAGTGGCTTGCAGTGTTCACTAGGGTTAGGTCCTTGATCTCTTTTTCCTATGTGCTACTTGCCTCTATTTTTTTTAACCTCCATTACCCTATATTAAAACCCATTACCTAACTTCCCTTCTCTTACAGTCTTTTCTTCCATAATGGCCTTATTCATCTATTTACCTGTGTTCCTTTGTCTCCACTTCCTGAGAGTCTTCTTTTCCCTGCCCACGTTATATTCCTTTGCAGTTATAGCTGGTGTTACAAAAATTTTCCTTGAGTATATCATTTTGAAGACTGAATGCTAGGTTCCACTTACAAGACAGAACATGAAATGTCTGTCTTTCTGTCTGGGATAATTCACTCAGTGCAATTTCCTCTAACTCCATCCATTTACCAGTAAATTTCATTAATTAATTTTTCTCGATAGCTGAATAAATATTCTATGTGTATATGTACCACATTTCGTTATCCATTCATCTGTTAATGGGCATTTCGGCTGATTCCATGTCTTTACTATTGTGAATAGAGTTGCAATGAAATCAGATATACATGTGTCTCTTAGTAAGATGCAGCATTCTTTGGGAATATTCCCAGGAGTGGTATAACTGGATCATATGGTGTTTTGGAACCTCCACACTGATCTTCAGAGCAGTTGTACAAGTTTTTATCTCCACCAACATCCTCTCCAGCATTTGTTTATTTGTGGTTTAGAATTTATCCATTTTGACCTGGACAATATGATATTTCAGGATGGTTTTGATTTGCATTTCCCTAATGTCTAGGGAGGTAGGACATTTTTTAAGATATTTGTCAGACATTTTAATTTTGACCTGGGAAAAGTTTCTTTTAAGTTCCATGTCCCGTTTTCTAATTGGGTTGTTTAACTCCTTGTTTTTGTTTTGTTTTTTTGTTTTGTTTTGTTTTGTTTTTTGAGTACTTTGTGCATTCTGGATATTAGTCCTTTATCAAATGTATGGTTAGTTAAGATTTTCTCAGATTATGTAAGTTGTCTTTTTGCTCAGTTAGCAATATCTTTTGCTGAACAGAAGCATTTTAATGTTATTAAATGGCACTTATTGAGTGTTGGGGTCCTATTCAGAAAATGTTGGACGAGGCAAATCAGTTTGAGGGAATTCCCTATTAAATCCTGTTTGCTAAAATTTGTTGAGGATCTGTGTACCCGTGTTAGTCAATGAGATTTTTTTTTATTTATTGTGTCTTTATTTGGTTTTGGGATAAGTGTAATAATGGTTTCATAGAGTTTGAAAGTGTTTCTTCTTTTGCTGTTTTATGGAATAGTTTAAGGAGCAGTGATGTTGTTCTTTAAATGTTTGGTGAATTCTACACTGAATCCATCCAGTCTTGGGCTTTTTTTTTTGATGGGAACATTTGTAATTACTTCTTTAACTTTGTCACTTTTTATGTAATTATTTAAATACTTCAATTCATCCAAATTTAATTTTGGTAAGTTGTGTCTACTTAGAAATTCATTCATTTCTTTCTGATTGTCTCTTTTGTGGAGTATAAATTCTTAAAGTGTGATTCTCTGAATTTGTTTGGTATCAGTTGTAATAGTTCCATTTTCATCTCTAATTTTATTAATTTTGGTTCTCTTTCTTTTGGTTTGATTAATTTGGCTAAGGATTTATCAATCTTGATTTTTTTCAAATAACCAGCTCTTTGATTTTTTATATTGTTTTCTTTGTCTAAATTTTAGATATATCACTCCTGATTTTACTAATCTCTGCTCATCTACTGTTTTGGGAGCTGGTTTGTTCTTGTTTCTCTAAATGTTTCAGTCATATTGTTTTTTATGTTTTTTTATTTTTAATACATTTTTATTATTATTTCAGCTCATACAAACTTAATAGGTACACCAGTTCTCTCCCTCCCTCCTCCTTCCCCCGAATCCCCTGCTGTCCCTCCCCTCACCCCTCCTGCCCCATTCCCCCGTGCCTCCCACCCCAATTCCCAGAGTCCTTTCTTGTGCATGCCTGACTCTCCTCTGGGCCCTCCTCTCTGATGACGTACAAGGACCCAGTGGCATTTCCCTGAACCCTTTCCTGTGTTCCCCTTAAGCATAGGAACACTACTGTGGCTGTCAATCCCTTGCCTTCAAGGATCATATTGTTATTTACTTGTGATAATTCCAGTTTTTTGATATGGCTATTGAGTGATATAAACTTCCCTCTTAGGACTGCCTTTATTGTGTCCCAGAAATGTTGATATGTCATGTTTTCATTATCATTAAGTGCTAGGAATTTTTAAATTTCCATTTTTACTTCTGTCTATACCCAATCCTTGCTCAGTGTCATGGTGTCTAGTTTCCAAGAATTTGTGGATATTTAACTTTATTCTATAGTGATCAGATGAAATACAAGATATAATTTCAACTTTCCTGTATATGCAGAGGCTTGTTTTGCGGCCTAATATATGGTCTATTTTTGAGAAAGTTCTATGGACTTCTGAAAGTGTGTGTATTCCTTGGTGTTAGGATGAAAAGTTTAGTAGAAGTCGGTCAGGTCCATTTACTTTATGGTTGGATTTATTTCCAGTGTATCTCCATTCAATTTTTGACCTGTTGACTGTTGTTGGGAGTGGGTTGTTGAAATCTGGTACTATTATTGTGTTCAGGTTGATTTGTTGTTTTAGATGTTGTGGCATTTGCTTAATTAATGTGGCTGAGCCCATATTGAGTGAATATATATTCAGGATTGTAAATCTTCTTGATGGGTTGTTCCTTTGACAAGCATATAATGACCTTCTGTATCTCTTTATGATTTGTTTTTGTTTGAAATCTATTTTGTCAGATATTAGAATTTTCACTCCTGCTTGTTTCCTTGTTCCATTGGTTTGCAGTACCTTTGACAAGCCCTTTCCCCTGACATTGTGCCTATCTTTCATGGTGAAATGTATTTCTTCAAGGACAACAGGTTGATGTGTTGTAATTTTTAATCCATGTTTGTAGCCTATGCTTCTTGATTGGAGCTTAAGTCCATTGATGTTTAGGGTTATAAATGAAAAATGTTTGCTGATTCCTATAATTTTTCTGAGGTTTATAGTTTTTATATGTGTATTTTTTTTTTTTTTGGTTCAGTAGTTGTGCGGGTATTGTTTTTCTCCTCTGTCCTTTTGGGTATGTTTATCCTTTTCTTTGGACATAAGTATTTTTTCTAGTATCTTCTGCAGGCTTGGTTTGGTGGTCATGCAGGCCTTCAATTTATCTTATTGTGGAAAATTTATCTTTTCCCTTTAATCATGACTGATAGTTTTGATGGATATAGCAGCCTGGGTTGGTATTTGTGATTATTCATAACTTGTAAGCTCATTTGGCTTTTACCATTTCTACTGAAAAATCAGCTATTATTCTAATGGGCTTACCTTTAAATGTGACTTGTTTTTTTTCTCTTGAGACTCTCAAAACATTCCCTTTATCTTGTATCTTCAGGGCTTTGACTGTTATTTGCCATTACGAATTTCTATATTAGTCATATCTGATTAGTGTGCAATATGCCTCTTATACTTGGATGGGAGCTCTCTCCTGAAGTGTGGAAAATTTTTGTTTATTATAGTGAGAAAAATCTCTCTGGTATTTTTTTTTAGTTTCTTGTTCTGAGATTCTATGAATGCGCAAGTTTTGCTTCTTCCATGTGCCCCTTAACTCTTGAAGTTATTTCTCAAGTATTTCCTTTAACTTTTTCAGTCTCTTCAATAGAACAATTTTATTCTGCAAACTTGTCTTCTAGTTCTGATGTTTTATTTTATGCTTCATAAATTCTGTTGGTGGGAATCTGTTAAATTTTGGATTGTACTAACTTATTTTTTATTTCAAATTTAATCTTCGCATGAAATTTTTCATCTACTTTATACTTAGTTTTGTTTCTTCAACTGCATTTTTTCACCTTATCTAGGTGTGTATTATTTTCTTATTCATATTTGTTTATGCAATTATTCATCTTCTCTCAAAGCTCCTCTTGTGTTTCATCATATTAATAATCAATCTTTGAAAATCATTATCTTGGTTATTGATTTCTTGGCTAATATCTAAGAAGTTATTGTGGTTGGAATTTATCAATGTTTTTTGTAGGTTTTTGTTATGTGGCTTTGCAGTGTAACTTGGGCATTTTGTGTTTAGTCTTTCTTTCTTTGGTATTTGTTTCTAGTCTTTTGAATCAGATAGAATTTTCACTCTTAAACAGTTGTTACAACAGCTTTCCTGGATAAGAAAGGAGTCAGTCCAGGGTTGCTTAGTGCTGTTTTGTGGGTAAGGTTATTGCAGTTCCCAAGAGGTGTGTAAGCTCATCTGTGATTTATTTAGGGGTTGACAGGGTTTTTGGTATAGTTTTAGCTGAGATATTTATGATTGGATATCAGAGTTTGTTTGGTGAGATTTGGGTTAAGTATTGTAACAGTTGTAAGATGATAACATAGTAGTCAGGAGTTGTAATTAAGAGGAATATAGCATCTTTTAGATTGTTAGAAGTAGATGAGGGTGAATGGCTAAGATCCTGAAAGGGTAGACATATGGAGTATGTATACACTGTATAGATATTTTAAGCTGTAGTGACTATTATTTGAGGTTAAATGGAAAATAAGAAGAATGAGTAACTTATCTTAGGGTTAGGTGCAATGGTTCTCTTCCATTGAATGGTAAGATTCTTGGAGTCCTCAATTGTACAGAGTTGGTTCACTGATTCCAAGCCTATGGTTTCTGTTAAATTATTAAATTTAATAGCCTCTATTAAATTATTGGAGGTTAATGAAGTAATGAGGAGGCTAGGTGAGGTCAGGTGAGAGTTGGAGGCAATGGCTATGGGGTGAGGCCATGCCAGTCATCTGATCCAGCTGCAGGAAAGAGAAATTGAAGCCTCCTTTAGAGGTGTGCAGGCTGCAGGGTGGGGCTGTAGCAGCAGCCCAGTACAGCTGTGGAAAATCAGGAGAATTCTTAATTTTTTAAAAGAAAATTCTTAAATGCTCAATGACAGACTAGACATGAAAAATGAGAAAAGTTGGTGAATTTGAATCCAGAATAGTACCCAATCAAAACACATACTTTGAATTGAAAAACTGAAGAACACATACAACATGATTAAGGAATTAAACACATGGAAAATTTGAGTTTTGTTTCAGTGCTTGGATAAAATCCAAAGTCCTTAATTACATTATCAGAAGGAATAAAAAGAAAAACAGTGACAGAAAGTAGCAATTCCAAAATGTTGGCTAAATTTCTGAGGTTTAGTAAAAGCTATTGATTGATTGCTCCATTAAGTCAACAAACTCAATTGGGACAAACCCAGGAAACCACAGTGAAGCATTCCATAGTCCAAGTGATGAAATAAAAAAAAGAGAATATATTGAAAAGAACAAATAGATTAAAATTCTCTGTGAAAACTTCTGAATTCTCAGTAGAAATGGCCAGTCATTAGACACTGGGATAATTATAGTGTTGAATAAAAAGAATCAAGAATTCCAAATTAAGTGGAAGTATATTTCCAAAATGAGGGTTAATAAAGATATTTCAGATCAATAAAGTATCCGGTATCATCTTGCTAAGAGCCCTACACTTCAAGAAGGAATGGTAGTTCTCTATGTGGTTAAGAAATGATACCAGATGGGGCTGGAGAGATGGCTCAGGGGCTAAGCCTCTGCCTTGCAGGCAGAAGGTCCTGAGTTCGGATCCTAGACCACATGTATAGACGCCGGGCAGAAGCAGGGGCAGCCTTCGTTTCTGACCCTGGTAGGGCGGAGCCTGTGAATCCCGGGGCAGAGTAAACAAGAGGAGGTGGAGGCGTCCATGGTGGTTCCCAAATTCGTCCGTTGTTCTATACACACACAAACACACGCATACATGCACAATTGAATAAATAATAAACAAATTTTTAAAAAATGATACCAGATGTTACTCAGATGCACAAGTATAGGAGCAATAGTATGGAAATATGTAGAAGTCAATCTGTGTATTTTTCTTGTTTGAAGATATTTTAAACATATTATTAAATAGAAGATTTCAACACGTTTTTGAGTTTTAATAAAAATTAAGTTATATGCATATGATGATAATAGAAAAGGAAGTATACAAAAACATAATGTATGGTTTACTGTAAGTTACTCAATTTTAATGTTCAATAAAAAGTGATACATTGACGATTTTTTTGTTTATAGCCCATAAACAACCACTGAAATATACAATATTAAAAAATAAAATTTTAAATGAAGCAATAGATTAATTTAATAGTAATAGTACGATCATTGTACTTAGCTTTAAAGAAGGCAGGGAAGGAGGATAGGGAGAGAGTTCAGTCAGCAAAGTTCTTGTTATGCCAGTAGAGAACTTAAGTTCCATCCCCACCACCAACGTTAAAAGCCAGAAGTGGTGGCTTTTAATGTGCTTGTAATCTTAACCTTGGGAAGATGGAGACAGGAAGATCCCTAAGCTCATTGGCCAGCCTGCTGACAAATCTAAGCCCCAGATTCCTAAGAGAGTTAAAGTAAAATCTTAAAATCAAAGCAATTAACCCTTGAGGTCTGACACTCATGTTTACTTTTGCCTTCCACATAAATATGCACACTTGTGCCCCTGCTCACACAATCACATGAACTCACACACACACACACACACACACACACACACACACACACACATATACACATATACACAGACATGTTAAAAAGTCCATCCCAGTAATCACAATTCACAGAAGTTGTATTCCTGGAAAGAATAGGATCTTGCTAAAATATAAACTTCCTGCCTTTTATAAACAGATAATTAAAATATAAATCACTATTGAAGAATAAAATTTTAAAGTCTCTGCTTAATAAAGTAACCTATCTACATGTATGAAGAACTCTCAACATTCAATAAAAAAACTCAATTAAAATGGACAAAATATTTTGACACTTCAACGTAGGAAATATATGAATAGCAAATAATCACATGAAAAGATGCTTCACATAATTTCCCCCTGTGAAATAACAATTAAGTCTGCAGTGAGAAACCCTTAAAAAGTTAATGCAGTGTCCAAATTGAAAAAGAAGCTGATTGGGCCAAATGTTGCTTATGTACGTACAACTTTTGTCCATCATTGGTGTGATTACAATGTGATACACTTGCTTTGTAGGAGAGTTCAGCAATTTCATAAGAAATCAAGCAAATGCCTACTGTGTGTATTCGCTTATGATAAAAGAAAGAATTTATACAAATTTATAATTGTATGTAAATGTTTATATCGATCATTTTCAGTAGCTCCCATACTCACATAGCTATCAATAAGTGACTCAATAACTACATTATTATATTTCAATAATATGTAGACAGCATTTACTATCAATAGAAAACAATGAATTATTGATAGATACAAGAACATGGATAAATCTAAAATAATTAGACTTAGAAAAATAAACCAGACTAAGAAAAAAGAAGAAAATGAAAATCCATAGTAAGAACAAGCAGATGCATAGTTACCTTTAAAGGGAGTTGATTGAACAGTAGAATAGAATAGAATCATAAGGGCATGAAGAAGTTCATGGAGAATAGGATTCTATTTTTGTGTGATTCCACACAAAAGGTATTGGATTGTATATTCAGATTGTACTGCTTTGAATAATTCTTTTTTTTTTATTTCCACTCATACAAACTGAACAGGTACACCGGTCCCTTCCCTCCCTCCAACCCCCCACCCCTCTGTGCTCTCCTCCCCTCTTTTTCCCTCCCCATCCCCCAGTGCCTCCCCCTCCCATCCCTGGAACATCCTTTAATGCATGCCAAACTCTACTCTGGGTCCTCCTCTCTGATGAGGTGCAAGGACCCAGAGGCATTGCCCAGAACCGTTTCCTGTGTTCCCCTTAAGCACAGGAACACTATTGTGGCTGTCAATCCCTTGCTGCCAAGGATCCTAGTGCCTTTAGCAAATGCTAGACTTTGTGGGGTCAATAGTGTGTTGGACATTGTGCAGGGCATGCAAAGTCCTATTATGATTGCTTCGGTCCTAACTTGTGTGGAGTATCTTGCATATCATTACTCTTCCCATCCTTGTGCTCTTACAATCTTACCGCCCCCTCCTCCGCAAATGTCCCTGAGCTTCAGGATGGGGAGAGATTAGGCTGGCCTAGTTCCAGGTGGTTGATATAGAGTCTCTGATGTTCTGGATTACGGTTTGTTGATTTTTTTTTTCAGTTTTGCTGCTCCTGCAATGCCCTTCACTCCATCCTGATGGGTACTGGATATCGCTCCCTGGCTAGAGATAAAAACCTGTTAAATTAAGAGTCTTGTTATAAGAGTATATTCAAGGGTAGATGTAATAAAAGTAGGAAACCTGCGGTGAGAGAGGGGTCAATCGCCCATTTGCAAACTGGTTACTTTCTATCTGCCAGACTATACACCCTCCCCTTCTGGTAAGATCATACCCCATCCGTTGTAAATGATCAGGAAGGAAAGTCTGTGAACATAACCAGATGTCTCATTACTTACTTGCAGTCCTTGATGGTGGCCTATTTGCTCTGCTGTAACATGGTCCCCTCTCTCCTTGTTACTGGTGTGTCCCTCTTTCCCCATTCCTCCTGTTCATAATCTTTGCAATTACTGTAGGTATTACAGAGATTTATCTTTGAGTGTCTCTAGGTGGGTTTGGTACTAGGAGCCATCTATTAGGGAGTACATATGGCGCTTAATTTTCTGTGTCTGGGATACTTCACTCAGTATAATTGTTTCTAATTTCATCCACTTCCCAGCAAATTCCATTAATTCATCATTTTTGATGGCTGAGAAGTACTCCATTGTATAGATATACCACATTTTCCTTATCCACTCATCAACTGTTGGACATTTGGGTTGATTCTATGACTTTTCTATTGTAAACAGTGCTGCTATGAACATGGTCGTGCTTGTGCTATCAAGGTGAATTTTTGCTGTATGGGGGGTTATTCCCAAAAGTGGAATCACAGGGTCATATGGCATTTCAATCTTTAATTTCTTTAAGAATCTCCAGACGGCTCGCCAGAGTGGCTATATGAGCCTGCATCCCCACCAGTAATGTAGGGGAGAGTTCCCTTCTCTCCACATCCTCTCCAGCATTTGTTGTTGTTTGTATTGTGAATTTTTGCCATCCTGACAGGGGTGAGATGATATCTCAGGTAAGTTTTGATTTGCATTTCCCTGATGGCTAAGGATATGGAGCATTTTTTCAGATATTTGTTAGAAATTTTAATTTCATCCCGAATAAAGTTTCTTTTAAGTTCCAGGGCCCATTTTTTAATTGGGCCATTAATTTCCTTGGTGTTTAGTTTTCTAAGTTCTTTGTGCACTCTGGATAATAGACCTCTATCAGATATGTGGTTAGTGAAGATTTTCTCCCATTCTGTGGGTTGCCTTTGAGCTTGCTTGGAATAATTCTTGATCATGTATTTCTTATTAAATCTAAAATATCTGACCAAACTGCAGAAATCTCCCATACTTCAGGTAACAAGAAGCAACACAAAATTTGGCAAAATGAACAGTCTACCAAAGAAAATTTTAATAACCTATAATATCATTAAAATCATGAAGATTGATCATGTCGAGTGGTAAAGCAAATGTGAACACATTTGGACTCATCAGCATTGTTCATAGAAATCATATTCACTTTGGAAAGGAATTCTCTCCAGAAAATAATTTTGAAGTTACTTATAAAGCTAAATGTGCACTTTACTATGAAAACACACAATCTCACCAGTTTCTATAAAGTAGCATGTGTCTATACAAAGTCTTTCTGTGAGATTTCATAGAATATTATTCATTGTCAATGAGACTTCAACATATCTCAAATGTTTATTAATTTTCAAATGAATAAAACAAATTGTAGTATCTCTATACCTTGAAATAATATTAGCAATAAACATGATGTCAAATGACAGTTATAGTAATAGACAAATGGATTCTAAAGTGCAGCATCAGTATTTTAAGATGCAAAGGTCAGTTGGAAAGAGCTCACACGATGTAGTTGCACAGAATTCTGAATGCTATAGTACATAAGGAAGGCACATATGTGTCTGGATCTTTTTTGGAAAAGTAGACAGCTTCTAAGAAGGACATGGCAAGTATAGATGACAGAAAATTTTCAATCTTGGTTGTAATGATCCTTCCACTTACACGTTTGGAGAAAACTAAGCTTCATATAGAAAATGAATTTTAATTTACCTTAGCCATTCCTCAGAATACATCTTAAAAAAATTTTTAAAGTTTTACTTTACTTGTTCCCATAAATGATTCCTTGGTAGGGTTATCTCTTAGCAAGAAATGTTATCTAATTATTTCCACTCTTACTGTCACTTGAAATAGGAAAGGGTCAAAGAAAACAGCTTCACATGAGAACCTCTTTTCTCTGCCTTATACTTGTTTGATGAGTAATCTGGAGCAATTAATGTCTAAAAATATGGAATTTATCAGGCCTTTGCCTAGTTCCCCTTTAGTTCTTATCATTCCACTGCAAATGCAGGTCACAAGTTGGTGATGATGGTTCCTAGAACTTATGCTTTGTTTTGAAAGTAAGTTTTTTGGTATTTGCATTTCTGATGTACATTTTACATTTATTGTTAGGTATCCTTAATGGGATGTGAAAATACAACATGCTTTAAAACTCATGATTTCTGAAGTAATTGTTTGAATTTTTTGATCAGTAACATAACAAATCAGCATGTGGAAACTTAGGAGATATTTCTTAATTGGCACATACAAATATGTTTTTGACATGCATATACTTACGTTCTTTTTCTTTTAGACCTGGGTGCAGTATGCTCGAAATCTGGGATGTAGAAGACCCTTCCAATGCAGCTAACACTCCCCTGTGCAGTATCCTGCTCAAGGATGCCAGGCCTTACTTTACCACAGTGTTTCAGAATAGTATGTACAAAGTACTGAAGGTTAACTGAGCATGAGGCCACCACCATGCTGCAGTACCAGAAATAAACTCTTCCTACAAAAACCATAAGCTTTGATAAGAGACACTCATAAATAAGATCAAACTGTTTAATGCTTTCTGAAAGTAAATGACTTTGCTGTTTCACTTGGAATGTCAGCCTGCCATACAAGTGATCAAGTCATTTCAAACTGCACCAACATGCTCAAGTTAGAGTTTACAAGAAATGTGTATGTAAAAGAACAGTGGGATTTAAGTAATCAAGAATATATATGCAAGACCTTTTCAATCCATCAAAGTGAACTGCTTCAGATTTTTGCCAATATTGGAAAACCAGCCCAAACTTCCTAAGCCACTTTGAAGAACATGGGCTCAAAGAGCCAGATACGGATGGGCCTTGACTCTTCCGGAGTACTGCAACCATGTCCCTGCTCAGGTGCCTTTACTCTACTGTCCCCAGGAAAGAGGTTCAATAGCTCTTGATCGCTTTAAATTCATTTCCAGTCCAAGGTATTTTTTAAAGCACCTTGCTTTGTAATGTTTTGAATGTCTCGAAGTTTATTATTCCAACCACATAATTCCCAAACTAAGCTCAAGATAAACTCACCTGTCTGTACTGATCCGAATTGTTTTCATATTCAGGAAGAATAAAGACTACAATAAGACACCACCACATTGGGAGGGGAGGGGCTAGGCATAATCAGCAAGGAAAATCTAGTTAAATTAACAAATGGGTTTCCAGGTTCTAGATATCCAATGAAGACAAGGCTTCACGATGGCTCTGTGGCTCTCTAGACAGTCTTCACTTCCGGCTGCCCATCTTTTGGTTACATATTTTAAGTCCTTATTTATTTCTGATTTATGATGAGGAAGGCAATATTTTATAAATTTTCTCTCTCAATAAAACCTACCCATCAATAACACTTTAAAAATTAACAGTCATGTATAGTTGTTAAATGCAAAGAGTAGCAATCTCTTTCTAGGCATAATATACATTAGGTAGGGAAGACCTGGAACATTTTAATGTACAGCTGTTCAAAGTTAATCATCTTGGGGTTTTTATACTTATACTCTCCTTGCATTTTGGTCCTTTACCTTTGTGATAGCAAACCAATTTCATTTAATAGGTTAGTTTACTTACATAAGTAGACAATTATATGCACAGAATAAAATTGTACAATTATTCACTACAGGATATAAAATAGCTAGGAACACATGCTATATTTGGCTTATTTTAACATACTGAAATATTGGTTTTGCTGTGAGTATGGAGCCAAAAGGAAGAGATTCAAACTTTCACAAAACTAAAGTAATGTGCTTGGAATGATGTCACCATAGGGGATAAAGTAATTACAGAATTCAACAAAAAGGAGTCATGCTGTACTAACTGATAAAATGTTCCAATTGAAATGCTTCATATGTATTTTGTTGCTTTACTGTACAATGCTTATTAAATAACTTGAAAAGTCCTTGAAGATTATCTGTTTTTGTTTCTGTCCTCATTCTTTGGTATATATTTTGAAATTAAGAAGAGCTTGAAAATCATTGGCTGCTGGATTTGTTTGTTAGGCTGACATTAATAATGACTTTCTTCAGCTATGAAAATGGTTCTTTATGGTCTCACTAGGGAGCCAGGAACTATGATAGAGATAGTGTGAAATTTGTGACAACATAGTTTGAACCCTGGTTCTTCCATACTGCCTTATCACCTATAACCTATTCAAAAGGTATGTATTGGTGCTTGTTATGCTTGTACCTAGCACTGGAGTAAGTTGGTGATTGTTATCTTGTGACCTTTAGTTGTTTCAGCAATAAATCAAGATCCACCTACATGCTGGGTATTTATACAAATAGCAGTATTAAAGTGTGTGGCACAGGAAGTTGATAAATCCTGAAGCCGGCTGCAGAGCGACGGTGGCGGAGCGGGTGTCCAGGCTGCTCTTCTGGGCGCTGAGCAGGGTCCTGAGTTCTCAGGCTTCTCTGAGCAAGGAGCTGCTCGGAAGCCCCGGATCATGGAAGAGAAAAAGCGCTCGAAGTTTATGATTTGATTCGAACTATCCGGGACCCAGAGAAGCCCAATACTCTAGAAGAACTGGATAGTGGTAACAGAGAGTTATGTGGAGGTTCAGAAGATAAATGAAGACGACTATCTGGTTACTATCAGGTTCACACCAATAGTACCTCATTGCTCTTTGGCAATTCTTACCGGGTTGTGTTTAAGAGTAAAACTTCAGCAGTGTTTGCCGTTCAAACACAAGTTGGAAATCTACATTTCTGAAGGAACCCACTCAACAGAAGAAGACATCAACAAGCAGATAAATGACAAAGAGCGGGTGGCAGCTGCGATGGAGAACCCCAGCCTCCGGGAGATCGTGGAGCCGGACTAGCGGCTATCCTTTAAACTCGGTCGGGAAAAACTCATGCTTAATGCAGGGTGATTTGTACCCAGAGCCTTTTTCAACGGATTATTTCTGAGCAAGTTTTAATTATAAGGTAGGACTTAATTTGTTCAGTGAATAACATTCCAGGATTTGTAAAACGTTATAGATCAGACAGAAAAAATATTTTCTAGTTATTATGTGTAAGATTAGTTACTATTTTTCTGACGCCCATTCTGATACAATTTTTCAATAACAAATGTCTCTTGTGCCCAAATGTATTAAATTTAAATCATTAAGCTAAAATAAATACATAATAAAAGCTAAATCATTAAGCTAAAATAAATATAATAAAAAAAAGTGTGTGGCAGCCCACTGCTAGTTCTTTCTGCTGCTGGGTCTTCACTGGCCTACCAAATAATCACTTCAGTAATAGAAAATTACATAGTGAAACCTGGCAAAATGTCTCAGTGGGTAAAGGCAATTATCATACAAGCCTGACCTCCACTTGTGTGCCATGTCTCAAACATGAGTATACACACACATGCATGTGTGCGCACACACGCGCACACACACACACACACACAATATTTTATAAAAGAAAATTATAGAGTGGGGTCAGATCATCTCAGAATCTGAGCAGTTCTACATTTATTTGGTATCTACAAAACAAGAATACTGAACTATGGCCCACATTCAAACGCATTAAGCTACTAGTTTCTACTCTGCCTATATTCTATTTTCTGTTTTCACTATTGGAGAGTATGTGTAAATGCTGTTATCTAAGCAATGGGCAGGTTTCCCCCTCTGAAGGGAACTTTTCTTCCTAGTTACCTTTAGTCTGAAAGCATGGTTAGAAGTGAGCTACTCCCAGCAATCCTCTAATGGCCCAGCTGCAGCTGCACGCAGCAATGCTTCCCCTCCCTTCCCCCCGCTGTAGGAGAGGCTGTGTGGCTTCAATAAGCAGCACATGTCTTCTTCCCCAGAAAAAGAGTATTCTCAATTCTAATAAATAATGATAAAGTTATGTTTGTATTTTCTGCTTCATTTTTACAGACTATTGAAAAATAGTTTTGAAAAAATATAATAAATTTAACAGAATTGGAAAATATTAGTAGGCTTTATTAACAGCTCATTATTTTCTTCTAGTCTTTATTTTAACCATATAGTTTTTTTTCTTTTAACATAGTTTAAAACTTTCTGTCTTTTTCAAAACATTTTCCTTAAAACATAAGTGCATTGCACAACTACACAGAAACTTTGTTTCCTATAATCATTTTTTCAATTTTTTATATTAAACTTTTAAAAACTAAGACATAAACCTAATGATTGGGCCATATGTAACAGGGTTAGGACCATCGCACCACTGTCTCCCTGGGACCTCACATGCTATCTGGGCTTGTCTGTAGAAAGTCTTCAGAGAGGGCATCACACAGGCAACCAGTTACTTCCCATTACAACACAGCAGCCTTCTCGAACCCTCCTGAAGGCCTTCCCAAGACGTTCTCTGACTTATCCTTCTTTTCAGAAAGGTAGCCATGAGGGATTGCTTGGTTTAGTTTTTTCCATCATAGATTGGTTTGTAAGTAGATAATGCATCATGGGCATTCTTCTGTAGTATGAAAATCTCTACTGGGATGGAATCCACATTCCAACATATTTTCAGGTGCTTTCTGCATTTGCAAAAGCTTCCACCAATCCCATTCATTGTGAATTTTCTTAGGGCTCTTCTTGGTGTCCTGAAGTTTCCTTTTCTCTAGCCTCTTCTTAAACTACGCAGTCCTGGCCCAATTCCAACAGCTCATCCAAGTTCACTTCAGTGGCCAGCCCATCCTCATCCAAGGGAGAACCGTGTGTGTGTGTACATACAAGAGAGCACTTTGTATGTGTTTATGGAGACCTAAGCTGGCTTTGCTCTGGAGTTTCCCAGGCTCTGCCTTCCAGAGATAGAATTATAGTCCACCACCACTTTTGCCCAGCTTTTTTGCATGGGATCTGGGAATCTGAACTCAGTCCCTTTTGCTTATGAGGAAAAGGCTTTAACCCTTGAGCCATCTTTCCAGACCACAATCTCATTCTCTAGAAAGGCAAAATATCTCTGAAATGCTGAATGCAACCATATTCTTTCATAAATGCAAGCAAGAATAGAGGATAAAGATAAAAAGAAATTTTTTCTTTTTGAAAATTCTGTTTAGCTACATGAAATATAAACTACAGGAATTTCATGAAATTGAAACAGAGGTGTAGATTGCAATAACTATGGAAAATAACCAGGTATTGTCTGATAAAATTTAAGACATGAATTCCCTTCAAATAACAATACTAAAAATGTTTGTGCAAATAGATTAAATAAAATAATTAATAGTGATATTCATGGAACCATTGTTTGTGCTTAAAGAGTCTAAAATGCTACCAAAAGAAAAGATAAAATAAAGTACTTCTTTACATTGGAATATTGTTCAGGAGTGAAAGCTTTCTGTGTTCACAAGTGTAAGATAATGTCTGTTCCAGAAGCTATGGGTTTTCAAACAATAACAACAACAAAAAATCCCAATGACAGATGTGGAATACCTTCTCTGACATATTGGTAGGGAAAGCTTCAGAGACTTTAAGAACAATCCAAGCTACTTGCATTGATCTCCTATTGCTAATAATACCACATACCTCTGAAATAAGTCATATAAACAGTACACATAGGAAGTCTTAATGAATATATGAAAATCAAAGCAATTTTCTTTTTCTCTGATTACAACAGAGTAAACGAAATCAACAGCAGAAAGATAGACTACAAAAAAAAAGAAAGGTAGACTACGGAACATATGCAAACTCATGGATATTAAAGGATGTGTTGGGTCATCAAGGAAACAAATAAGGAAACCATAATATCCCTACAATCAAATGAAATTGAAATCACAATACGTCAAAGTCTATTGGATGCAGTGAAAGTAGTCCTGAAAGTAAACCTGAAAACTGCATCCACATTAAAAGATCAGATCTCAGATAAATAACCTTAAGTGGTTGGATGAACCCAAAATCAGTAACAGGGAAGACATTATTAAGATCAGATCACAAATTAATGAAATGGAAACAAAAATGCAAAGAATTAATGAAACAAAAAGTTGGTTCTCTGAAAAGATGAACAAGATCAATAAACAAGATAACCAAAGAAAGCAAAGACCTAAACTACTAAAACTGAGATGAAAAATGAGATTCTACAACACATAGCAATGAATTTTAGAGAACAATTATGGAATACTTTTAAAACCTATATTTTAATAAATTTTAAAAAACTACAGAAAACATCAATTTCTCAACACATATAATCAATCAACCAAAATTGAGCCATGAGTTTATAAACATAAACTGACTCATAACAGAATTAAGTCAGACACTGTAATAAAATATCTCATAACTAAAGGCCAAACCCAAATGCATTCAGTCCTATTGCAATGAACCTTGAAAGAGGATCCAACACCAGTGCTTCTCAAGCAGTTCCATAAATTAGAAAATGAAGGAAAGATACCAAATTCTTTTAAATAAGTCAGCATAACCTTGATAAAAAAACTAGATAGAATAGAACACAATAAAAAAAGAAAATAAAAATCAATCTCCTCGTGAGCATAGATGCAAAAATTCCAATATCATACTTGCAAGTTAAATTAAAGGACAATTTAAAAAGATCATTCACCATGATCAAGTTGTCTTTATTCCAAAGAGGCAGAAAATTTTAACATATGTAATTAATAAACATATAAACTGGCTCATTCTCATATAGAGCAAAAAGATAGGAGGAGGAAATCAAAGTGATACATAGGAAAATAAGAAAGCCCTAAAAACTCAACAGATAATTCTTAGATCTGCTAAATACTTTTAGCAAAGTGGCAGGATAAAATTAACAAATGAAAATCAGTAGTCCTTCTTTCTATATGCCAATAGCAAACATTGAGGAGGAGAGTAGGCAAATAATCTCCTTTGCAGTTCCCATGGTGAAAGAAGTGGTGAATAAACCCAACCAAGGGAATTGAATAACTACACAATGAAAATTTTAAGACACTAACCAAAGAAGTTGAAGAAATTACATGGTGGAAAGGCATTTCAAGTGTATGAATTAAAAGGAGCAATACTGTGACATTGTCTATGCTACCAAATGCAAGTCTATGTCCCCATCAAATATTTAATGTTATTCCTTGCAGAAATAGAAAAAAATAAGAATCATGTGAAAGCCCAAAAAACTTCAGTTAGCCAGAGCAATCCAGAGCAAGAAGAGTAATGTTGGAGGTATCACCATACCTGCTTTCAAGTTCTACTACAACAGTCTAACAGAAGCAGCTTGGAACTGGCCCAAAATAATTGTATACATTAGAATAGAATAAAGGATTCGTGTACAAACCCATGTGCTAAAGTCACATTAATTTGACAAAGATACTCAAAATAGACAATGGAGAAAGACACCTTCTCTAACAAACAGTGCTAGGAAAGCTGGATATCCACATGTAGAAGAATGAAACCCCATCTCCATTATTCAACTCTGCATAAAACTTGATTAACCTAATCAAGGAGGTAAAAGACCTTTACAATGAAAACTTAAAAACCCTAAAGAAAGAAATAGCAGAAGACACCAGAAGGTGGAAAGACCTCCCTTGTTCCTGGATTGGCAGAATCAACATCGTAAAAATGACCATCCTACCAAAGGCAATATACAGATTCAATGTTATACCAATCAAAATCCCAAAGCAATTCTTCAAAGAAGTTGACCAAACAATCTCAAAGTTCATATGGAGGCACAAAAGACCCAGGATAGCAAAGACAATCCTGAGTAACAAAAACACAGCTGGAGGTATTGCCATACCAAACCTTAGTCTATACTAAAAAATCCATAGTTATAAAGACAGCCGGTACTGGCTCCAAAATAGACACACAGATCAATGGATAAGGATTGAAGACCCAGATATAAGCCCACAAAGTTACAGCCATTTGGTCTTTGACAAAGGGGCCCAGAGAATCCAATGGAAAAAGAACAGCATCTTCAACAAATGGTGCTGGCAAAACTGGATCTCCACAGGCAGAAGATTAAAGCTGGACCCGTACTTGTCACCATGTACAAGACTTAATTCCAAATGGATCAAGGACCTTGATTTAAGGCCAGAGACTTTAAAAACCATAGTTGAAAGGATAGGGAACTCCCTCGAGCTGATTGGGCTAGGCCAACAGTTTCTAAACAGACATCTAATGGCACAGTCACTGCTACCAACTCTAAACATTTGGGATCTTGTGAAATTAAAGAGCTTCTGTTCAGATAAAGAGATTATAAAGTGAGCTCAAAGGCAACCCACAGAATGGGAGAAAATCTTCACTAACCACACATCTGATAGAACTCTGCTGTCCAGAGTGCACAAAGAACTTAGAAAAGTAAACACCAAGGAAACCAATGGCCCAATTAAAAAATGGGCCCTGGAACTTAAAAGAAACTTTACCAGGGATTGAAATTAAAATGTCTAACAAATATCTGAAAAAATGCTCCACTTCCTTAGCCATCAGGGAAATGCAAATCAAAACTTCCCAGAGATATCATCTCACCCCGGTCAGGATGGCAAAAATCCACAACACAAACAACAACAAATGTTGGAGAGGATGTGGAGAGAGGGGAACTCTCCTACATTGCTGGTGGGAATGCAGGCTCATACAGCCACTCTGGTGAGCCGTCTGGAGATTCTTAAAGAAATTAAAGATTGAAATGCCATATGACCCTGCTATTCCACTTTTGGGAATAAACCCCCGTACAGCAGAGGTTCACCTCGATAGCACAAGTACGACCATGTTCATAGCAGCACTGTTTACAATAGCAAAGTCATGGAATCAGCCCAAATGTCCAACAGTTGACGAGTGGATAAGGAAACAGTGGTACATCTATACAATGGAGTACTACTCAGCCATCAAAAATGATGAATTACTGGAATTTGCTGGGAAATGGATGTCATTAGAAACAATTATATTAAGTGAAGTATCCCAGACCCAGAAAATTAAGTGCCGTATGTACTCCCTAATAGGTGGCTCCTAGTACCAAACCCACCCAGCCCACCTAGAGACAGTAATTCCAAGGATTATGAACAGGAGGGATGGGGTAGGAGGGCCACACCAGAAACAAGGAGAGAAGGGACCATGTTACAGCAGGGAAAATAGGCCTCTACCAAGGACCCAAATAAATAATGAGACATCTGATTAAGTTCACAGACTTTTGTTCCTGATCATTTACTACTGAGGGGGTGTGATCTCACCAGAAGAGGAGGGCATATAGTCTGGCAGATAAAAAGTAACCATTTTGCAAATGGGTGATAGACCCCTCCCTTAGTATGGTTTCCCACTTTTATTACATCTACCTTTGAATGTGCTTTTATCACAAGACTCTAACAGCTTTTTGTCTCTGGCGTGCGCGGGGGAGGGGGGGATGGGGGGGGGGACGGACGGACATACAATGCCCACCAGGATGGAGTAAAGGGCATTGCAGGAGAAGCAAAACTGCAAAAGAAAATCAACAAACCACAATCCAGAACTTCAGAGACTCTATATCAACCACCTAGAACTAGGCCAGCTTAGTCTCTCCCCATCTTGAAGCTCAGGGAAATTTGCGGAAGAGGGGGCGGTAAGAGTGTAAGAGCAAAAGGATGGGAGGAGCAATGATATGTAAGATACTCTATACTAGTTAGGGCTGAAGCAATCATAATTGGACTTTGCATGCCCTGCGCATTGTCCAACACACTGTTGACCTCACAAAGTCTAGCATCTGCTAAAGGCACCAAGATCCTTGGAGGCAAAGGATTGGCAGCCACAGCAGTGTTCCTATACCTAAGGGGAACACGGGAAAGGGTTCAGGGAAAGGCCACTGGGTCCATGTACATCATCAGAGAGGAGGGCCCAGAGGAAAATCAGAGGTGCACAAGAAAGGACTCTCTGGGAATTGGGGTGAGAGGCACTGGGGGATGGGGAGGGAGAGAGGTGGGGAGGGGGAGCAGGGGGTACGGGGGGAGGAGGAGGGAGGGAGGGAACTGGTGTACCTAATAAGTTTGTATGAGCTGAAAAAAAAAACTTGATTGTCAATAGATCAAGATTTTAATGTAACTAAGGAAAATGCCATCAAGATCTAGGCCTTAGGGATGGGGTTTCTGAATAGTATTTCTGGCTCTCAGGAAATTATATCAATTAACAATGGGACCTCATAAAGTTGAAAAGCTTCTGTATAGCAAAACAGTCAAGAGACAACTTATGAAATGGGAGAAAATCTTTGTTAGCTGTACCTCTGACAGGATTATTATCTAGAATATTCAAAGAAATAAAGTATGAAATCAATTCAATTAATACATGGGTATATAAAATGAACAGAGTTCCCCAAAATGAAATTCAAATGACCGATAGGTATGAAAAATGCTCAAACTTACTATCAGTGAAATACAAATTAAAGCCACGTTGAGATTTCATGCATCCAGTCAATATGGCAGTCTTCAAGAAAACAAATAATGATAAATGTTGATGAGGCTGTCAACAAATAGAAACCCCAATGCACTGCTGGTGGGAATGTAAACTAGTCTAGTCACTATAGAAATCACTATCGAGGTTCCTCTAAAAACTGAAAATAGGTCTACTATATTACTTAGCTCTACAACTACTGAGCATTTTCCTAACAGAACAGAACATAAAAATACTTTTACATTAGCATTTATTGAAGTCACAATAGCTAAGTAAGGGAACCAACACAGGTGTCTATCAACAGAAATGGAAGAAAACTTAGCGATGAGCACACTAGAGATTTTTTTAGCAATACAACAAAATGTAATTATATGGCTTGCAAAAAAAATGGAAAAAACGGAAGACGATCAAATTAAAAGAATTTCCTTGGAAAGACAAATATTAGATGTGTTCTCCCTTTTGTGGTTATTACATTTTATAAAGATATTTAAAACCATGTGCATATATGTGTGTATATATGAAATGAAAATAGAAGTAGAACTAAGGGAACAAAGGAGACTAACAGGAGTTTGGAGGAGAATGGAGTATTATGGTATAGTATTATATATATTATGTATATTATGCATATTTTTGTCTTTTAAAAAAAGCCCCGTTGTCTAGATTGCAGCAATATATAGTAGGAAACATGACTTTTTAGTGGAAACGTGACTATTTTTGAGCAAAATGTAATCAAGTTTTAATGCTTAATAACTTCTTTCTTTGTCCCACAACTCTTTGAGTCTACTCTCTTTTCTCCTATTCAACATACTCCATCTTCCAACTGTATAGACACAATAGGGAGACATTTGTTCTTGTTCTCTTTATTTTTTTAATTTTTTTATTATTTATTATTTATTCAATTGTGCATGTATGCGTGTGTGTATGTATGTTTGTATGTGTAGAACCACGGACGAATTCGGAAACCACCATGGACCACCTCCATCTCCTCCTTGTTTACTCTACCCAGGGATTCACAGGCTCCGCCCTACCAGGACCAGAAACGCAGGCTGCCCCAGCTTCCACCTGGCGTCTATACATGGGGTCTAGAATCCGAACTCAGGACCTTCCGCCTACAAGGCAGAGGCTTAACCCCTGAGCCACCTCTCCAGCCCCTGTTCTTGTTCTCTTTAAAGGGACTTTTTCAAATACTTTGACTTTCCTAGAAGTTGGTGGTGAACATCACTGTGATTAGTGCTGGGACACTTTGACACGTATCTTCATAGAAGAAGAAGCAAAAAAAATGGAAGCATCATCCAAGGACCAGGAACTAGAGTATACTAAGCAGATCATCGCAGGAAGGATGCATGGTGGTCCAGTGAAAACACGTATGTAGCAGTATTTTTGCATAGACTGGAGAGAGAGAGGATATAAAGCAGGTCCCAAGAGAGAGAAGGGGAAGATGGTACAAGTATCACTTAACTCCAAATCTGTTTCTTCTGTCTCACAAGTGAGAAGTCTCAATAACTGATCCATGTGTAGGTATGGTGTGAAGTGTTCCATTTTAATACTACAGAAGACATTGGGCCATCTTTGAGTTGGATGTTCATAAAAGGTAGTATTGAGTAATCCAAAAGAGCATGTAAGAACACTCGCACTTGACTCTGAGTATGTCAGTGTCCTCTCAGATGTTTGTTTCCATATTGTGCTCTCCTGAAGTTAACATACACTTTCATTCTTTGAACCCCCTGACCTTTGTCTTTTCTGTTAAACTTTACATGATTCCTTAACTCATGCAGAGGTACTGAGATAACTCAGACCCCGAATTAACTTCTTTGTGAAAAGCACCTTAGCTCTGGAGAAGGAGTCAGGTGATGCTGTTTTATTAGAAATGCTTAAGACATGTAAAGTTGCAAACACGGGTCATTTAACTTGGATGGTGAGCAGAGCACACGTCTCCATTTCCTTTCAGAAAGCACTTGCTGTCCATCTGCAGGACGCACAACTAATGGACTGGAAGTAAGGCAAGACTTGGTGGGAGTCCTTGACCTATTCCTCCTGTCAGAGGTGTCAGGTCTGCTGTGAACCTAAAGGTCCTCACCACTGAATCTCAGTCGCCACATCCCCTGTCTTAACAACTGCATCCTTTCCTAATTTGGCCTTTGAATCCCTTTCTGTGAATTTCTCTGACCACCCAGACATGGGAGCATTAACGTCCCTAGTAATCTTACAAACTTACCAGGACATCCCCTTCCCTGGGAAATCCCTCGAAGGCACTGAATCCCTTGGCAGGAAAGGGGACCTTGGACTTAAGAGATGCCCGTCCTATCTCACGGTTCCAGGCTCTAAACAGCAGCTGACCTTCCTAGAACAAAGAGAAGTCTGTTAACAAGAACAGAGGCTGAGAGCTCACACCTTTGATAGGTCACAACACACTGCATACTTCAATGGAAAGTTACATATTGGTGTCAAATTAGCCAATTCCAGCTCTTCTAGAATAAATATGGGATGTTTATTACCAGTATTTAGCTGAATAACAGAAAGAGAGAGAGAGAGAGAGAGAGAGAGAGAGAGAGAGAGAGAGAGAAGAGAAAGAGAGAGAGAGAATTATAAAAAATCTTTGTATTTCATTTTAAATGGATAGTGAAATAAAAAATTGTTAGCTACAAAATATTCTTTTATGTGTCCTTAGTGCCATCTGCTGGCCACACAGTATTATACTTGCTAGGATGCTGCTGTACAATCTGCCTGAAGAGAAAACTGAAGGAACAACAGCAAAAAGCCTCAGGACATGAACTATGCTCATTTTTCAACTGTGGTGGCTTCAGGGTGCAACTGTTTCCTCAGTTCCTCACCCACCCTCCTCTGTTCTCCCTCCCCTGGTATCTCAGGAGGTCTTTTCCCCTTGCACCCTACTCCTCCCATACTCTCCACATCACACTCCTCTCATCAGCAACAGTGAATTGCTTGAAACCCCCTCCTAAGCTTACCAGGTTTTCCAGTTTCCTCCCTTCTACATCTCTGCTCACAGTCGTCTCCGGCCAGAAGTCAGCCCCAACCCTCCTTGGGCCATCTGTTAATGCCTCTCCTCATCACATTGTTTGGCTATGAGAAATATGTGTAACTGAAAAATGGCTGTGCTGGAGAGGCAAAAAGAGGTGATTCCTAGGGTTCACTGGACAGTTATCCAAATCTCCTTGGTGAGTTCCAGCTTATCAGGAAAGTCTGTCTCATAAAACAGGTGAGAAACACCCAGGGTTGTTCTCTGTTCTCTAAATTGTATGAATATATGTAAATACATACACATCTATGCATTTCCACTTGCATTTCCATGAACATTCTCATATACAAGTGCACATACACACATATACACAAATCTATTTATATTTGTGTTTCTCTGATGGCTAAAAGTATTGAACATCTCAGTCAGAATAGGTAACTTTAAAGAAACAAAGGACAATAAATGTTGATAAGACTGTAGGGAAAGAAACAGTTTCATTCTCTGCTGGTGGAAAGTAAACATGCACTACTTGGAAATCAGCGTGAAAGTTACCAAAAATAGTATCAAAAGAGAGCTACTCCATGTCTTCGCTATATCACTCCTAGATCCCAAAAGACTTCCAAGTCCCAGCATAGAGACATTGACACACCCATGTGCATTGCTGCACCATTGCAACAGCTAAGATGCCAGGGCACAGATTTAAAAAAATTCAAACACACTGTGGAATTTTACTCAGCTGTGCAAGAAAATAAAATCATGATATTTGCAGAAAAATGAAGGGAACTTGAGATTATTATGTTAAGACAAATAAACCAGACTCAGAAAGACAAAGATTGCATCTTTTCTCTAATTTGCAGTTCCTAGATACTTAATTTTTTTATTTATTCAATTGTGTTTGTATGCATGTGTGTGCGCGCACGCGCACGTGTGTGTGTGTTTGTGTGTGTGTGTGTGTGTAGAACCACGGACAAATTCAGGAACCACCATGGACCGCCTCCACCTCCTCCTTGTTTACTCTGCCCCGGGATTCACAGGCGCCGCCCTACCAGGACCAGAAACGCAGGCCGCCCCCGCTTCTGCCCGGTGTCTATACGTAGGGTCTAGGATCCGAACTCAGGGCCTTCTGCCTGGAAGGCAGAAGCTTAACCCCTGAGCCACCTCTCCAGCCCCTAGATATTATTTTTTATGGATGTGTACATGTGTATGGAAGGATATAGGTCATGAACTGGGAAGAGGATCATGAGGAGAGGACAAGAAGTCTTAAGGAGGGAAGGAGGAAGAGGGTAACAGAATAAATGAGGCACCCATACAGAAAGGAGACAATTGGGGAAGAAGGGATCAGAAGGAGAGAGAAAGAAGAGCAACATGAACAAAGTGACGTAAAAAAGTCTTGATGAAGTTCTCTATGTCAAGTATCATTGAGCTGTGAACCACTTACACACAAGTGTGTTGTTCATGTCTGTTCCCTGTCGAGGAAGGTGTCTTACATTAGTAAGTACTCAGCAATGTTTTATGAAGGAAGAATGTGGAAAATGATTTTAAATTTGGAGAGTTTTAAAGAAGATAAGGCTGGCAATCCTTTATAAAATGTTTTACTTATTAGAAAGAGAGAGTGAAAGAGAGAGAGAGAGGACACACCTGTGCCACAGTGTGCACGTGGAGGCCAGAGCCAACTCTCAGAAGTCAGTTCTCTCCTCCTGTCACATGGGCTCTGACATCAATTCAGGTCTCCAGACCTGCATACAGATGCCTTTACCGGCTGACCCAACTCACTGGACCTCCTTTTGTTTGTTTCTGTCATTTTTGTTTGTTTTTCCTGTTGTATGGCTGAATTGTTGCCCAAGCAGATGAGCGTTTTCTCAGTTCTTAAGCATCCAACACCATCGGGAACCCAGTGGTTCAAATCTAAGTATTAATATGGGATTAAGACTGGATCTGAATCCCTGCTCTAGCTGAGCAACTTATTAAAATTCAAAATTTTCACAAACAGAAGAGTCGGGATCCTAAATGTATCTGCCTGAAAATGTTTTGAAGATTAAAAAAAAAAATCGGATAACATTTGCAAGGCACCAAAGACAGTGTTATGCCCTGACTGTTTGCTATTGCTGACGTCCAAGAACTGACTATGAAAAGCAGCATGCAGCAGCTGCTGTTTCCATTCCTAGAATGGAGGAAAGTGGGGTGCCGTGCTCCGCTCAGCACCGTCTGTTGCTTGTGGCATCTGTCATCAATACGCTATGCTGCCTTGGGAAGCCTTATCTCTGCGCCGTTTCTCTAACAAGAGTTAATTTCTATTTTGAACTTCAGGTTTTTGTTTGCTTCTTTATGTTAAGTTGGTGGGGGAAAGGAGTTGAGGTCCATTACAAAGACATAACACTAGGGAGAGATTTAAGATATTCGAGTTTATCAAACCTGAGGGCTTGGTGGCCAAGGGGACCACAGTTTAGCCTTGAGGTGGGAAAGCATTAGAACGGAAGAGATAGCTCAAAGTCAGAGAGGATAGGGAGAGAGCCACTACGAGCTGTCATGCTAGAGGAAGTCTAAAGAGGGCCCTGTATGGAGGAGAGAGCTAAGGACCCTTGGACAGATTTTTTTAGGGTCTTCAGACATCGCTAAAGAGTTGCTAGGGAAGCAGGGCAGTGCAGGGTGGGGAATGAGAGAATGGTCCTCTTTCAAGATCCTTGGACTGATAATGGTCATGTATGTGGATGTGTGGTCAGTTTCAGGAATCACCACATTCCATCCATGGTGGAGGAGTTTTTACAAAGTGGCCTGGTTATGGCTAACAACTTACAAATCTACATTTATTTATTTGTGAGCATATGTGTGCATGCACATGCGTGTGTGTGTTCACATACAACCGTATCTGTGCAGGTCAGAAGGTAACTTTTGGGAGCTGATTCATGCCTTTCTACATCATTGAGGCAGGGTTCCTCTTGCTATTTCTGCCACTTAGCACATATTCCAGGCTAGCTGATCCATGAGCTTCTGACCAGCTTGCCTGTCTCTCCCTCCCACTATACAATGCGGACGCTGGGATTACTAATATGTGCTGCTGCATCCTGTTAGTTGTGTATTTGTTTTTAAAACAAATAGGTTCTAGGATCAAACTCAGGTTATCAGGCTACTGCTTCTGCTCACTGACCCATCTTCCTGGCTGTATATAGACTTTTTAAGTCATATTGCAATTAGGAACTGTATCCAACCTAACTATATGAATGGAAAGCTGACACTAAAAAGTGACTGTTTTCTATAGCCTGGTGTTATCATATGGCTTTAAATTTTAAAATAAGTTCATATTTTCTAGCAAGGGCTTGCCCACGGGTATAAAGCAGAAAACCCATTCACCAGTCCCCAGAGTCTGGCTTCTCACAAGGATGGCAAACAAATCTAAAAGGATAAATATCTGTTTCTCAACTGGAAATGAAGCCAGACACCAAGAGAGAGCTGGTGTCTATGTACAAATGTTAGCTAATGTTCAAGCCAGATTGCCAGAAGGATGGGAAAAGGTGGTTGATTCTGTTTACTTTTAGAGTTTGTAAATGTTTCCTAAAGTTCCTAATTTTATGGCAAAGTCGACAGTGATAAAGACTCAGAAGACAGATGTTAGCACTAGCAAAGGACTGAGGCTCCTGGTCTGTAATAAGGGGACCCATGTACTGCCTGTAGCAAAGCTAGGAAAAGAGGGAGAGGTTCAGTAAATGTAAAGAAGTGGAGAGAAGATAGACAATAGTTGTCTACCTGCTGCCTGCTGAATGGCTAGCTAGGCCCTGAGTTTCTGAAGTGGGAAGAGTTGTAATGTGCTCAGTGATATTGCTAGGGATCAGGCTAGACTATATCTCCAGTTTCCCTAGTAACACAAAAACCTTTAAATTAGTTGGTTCAGGCATCTGGCTAAGATTCCTACTCCCCAAGGCATTCTATCTACTTGGCAATATGCCAAAGAGATGGGAAGAGTCTGCTTTGCCCTCTCAATACTCTCTCTCTCAGCACCCCCAACTCTCAGAAGGTGCAAGCAAGAGCAAGAAAAATATTCCAATATATGATCTGTAAGCCACATGCTCTTTGAACTTTGAAGTTTCTCTCTCCCCCTCCCCCTTCCCCCTTTACCCCTCTTGCCTCTTCCGCCCCCCTTCCCTTCCTTCTCTTCCTCCCCCCTCCCTCTCCCTCTCTCCCTCTCTCTCTCTCCCTTTCTCTCTCTCCTTCTCTCCCTCCCCCTCTCTGTGTTTTTGACTAAACTTTAAATATTTGAGGCTTTTTGTAGTTTCTTCAAAGATTCTAATTTTTTACCATATAACCACTTGCCTATCTCAAAGTGTGCCTTCCCGGCAGCAACTGCTTGCATCCTCAAATCCTGTGGTCCTATCATTTTATTCTAAAATGAATATATTTCCAGCTCTTCTCCTACTTAAGAATTCATTATTATATGGAGAAACAAACACAAAATCTAGACTCAAATCAGTATCGGGACCAGGATTATAGGCCCAAACTTCCAGGTTGGGGACTGTGTCCCAACCAGTCTGGCTTCCCCATCTTTGGAAATGACTAAAGCTTTACTCAATATATAGGTGACTTTTCCTAATCTATTCCCCTCTGTTACTACCTGAGAAAGAAAGCTTCACTTTCAGAGCATTTTATCCAGTGTAATCTTCTCATTCTAGGTTATTTATAATTACAGATTTATACTACATAAAATCATATGCCTTGTAAAATACTATTTTGTGTGGGAGGGTAGTATATGTGTATCAAAGGTTACTGTGTGTGCCTATAGAGGCCAAAGCTTGATATTGGGAATCATCCTGGGTTTTTTCCAGGCTCTGTCTTCCAGGGTCAGAAGTACAGGTCACCACCATTTCTACAGTATTTTTAATGTAGGATCTGGGATCTGAAATCAATACCCTTCACTTCCAAGATAGAGACTCATTCCCTGAGCCATCTCTCTGCCCCATAGAATATCTTTATATTTTGTTAGGTACTTCAGACTCTGATAAACAACCCTATTCATATTCAGTATGCCCAATCCCTTCTGGAATCAAAGTCAGGTCATCATACATTGCTACATAGAAATTAAAAAAAAAAACCTCAAAATAAAGATCCTTTCCTTGAAGACCATCCCTTCCCGTAGGAAAATTAATATATTTACCATGTATGTTATAATTCCAGGAAAGAAATCTGACATGAAGCGTTTTTTTCCTGAAGAGACATGGCATAAACAAACATCTACTCCCCCAGATAAGCAACCAATAACAAACCAAAGGAATGATTATACTCAAGTCGTCCAGTTGAGAGAACATACTAGATGTCATACTTAGGCACAGGTGTTAACTTGATGGTTAAGGGTTTGAGCTCTGAGCACATTTGTGGAGAATTAGTGGTTGGGTTAAAGCCCAGAGCAAACCTGCAGGAGATTGTCTAGCTGATAGGAAAGGCCCAGTCTATGGTGGGTGGGACTAGGCCCTGAACAGGTGAATAAAATACTGAGAGCTGGTTGAGGAAATTGGTATCCTTCTGTACACTTGGTCAGACATGCTGGTCTGGCAAGTAAGGATTGTCCATCTCTCAGCTGTTATGCAGTGATGGTGTGGCCAGTTCCCTGGGCCCTGGTGAGCTGAATTAAGAACTGTAACCAGTAATCATAAGAGAATAAATGGCTTGTTCCTTTAAGCCATTTGATGGTCATTTATCAGCAACAATGCAAGCGAACTGCAACACTAGATAAAGAGAGAGATAGAAGAACAAAGGAGTCCTAGGCAGAGTTTTCCCAATGGTAGACTCCCCAAGACGACCAATGTGACTGTTCATTTCCTGGTTCTTCATCCCTGGAGATAAACAGGCTGTTTTTCTACCAGTGAGCTCTTTCTTCAACATGCCTTGGTATGTCTTGGATTCGTCTTAGACATGTGAAGGTCCATCTGCGAATGGACCAATCAGCCTATTCACTTTCATTCAGACCCAGGTGTCCCAAAGCGCCACACTTTGACAAAAACTCTGGCCGTTTGCTCCTCAGTGAGAAAGTTCTATGCTTGAGTGGAAAGTGGATTCCAACTCTGAGGAATCTGCTCTTTAACTCTTTGCTGCCTTACTTTTGCTTTAAAAATATAAACACTGACTTTACATATACTCTGAATTTTTCCTTTCTCATAATTCTTTATCTGATGAAAAAAAAAAAAAAAACCTGACTCAAGATTCCTAGGCAGTAACACAATTTAATGAACTAGTGAATTTATTGGGGGTACTTATGGAGTATGGGTGATGGGAGTATTGCAGTATAGAAGCGTGAATGACTCAGTGGTGGTTGAAGCACCAGAAAACCCACCCCAACCTGAGTGACATGAAAGCTGCATTCCCGGAGCTCTCTGCATGACTTTGCAGTAGAAGAGGATGAGGAAAATCAGGACGAGGAAGAGAAGAGGAGCATTTTGGCAGCATGCAAGACAAATTCTTTAAAATTTAGTTTAATTGCTCTGCAATCACATTCGTGGCATAATGACTGCCTTCTAGCTTAGACCTGCATGGGTGATATTTGGCATGAGCCATGCCTAAGAAACAGTGATAAACAACCCATTCCTGAAAAGAGACCATCCTCTTCTGTACTGAGAGAGAATGTCCACAGTTCACAGTTCATGGCAGAGTTCATGCTTAAGTTAATACTGCAGTGAAATTTATGCACTTATATTTTTTTTTAATTTTATTTATTTTGCATGTGTGTGTGTCCCTATGGAGGCCCAAGGGTGATTGGAAATCATCCTGGATTGTTTCTACCTTTTTGCTTAGCTCTGTGATTTCCCAGGCTCCACCCACCAGGGCCCAGGGCCAGAAGTACAGGCCACAACTGTTTCTGCCTGGCCAAACTCAGTACCTTCTGCTTGGGAGGCAGAGTCTTAACCCCTGAGCCATCTCTCCCACCCTATACACTTATATTTCTACAACATGTATCCAATAATTCCTAACTATTCTTCCACTATCTTTAAAAAGTTGAAGTAAAGATCCTTTGGAATTATAGATTGAATGCTTTGTCCTAGAGTTGTCACAATTCTAGAGTCTAGGCTGTTTTCCTGTTCAGATTCTTTGTGTGTGACCCCTGTATCACACAACTCAAAGGCTTTTCCTCCTAGAGAGTAGATGGGGACAAGCTCTGACCTAAAGACAAGTATTTTACCACTGATTACATTCAGAAAACCGTTTTAGATTCATTACAGTTCTCTGCTTTAACAAAGGAATCATTGGTGACATTGAGAAGCATAGTGCATCCTTTGAGTGTTTCAAATGTTTATTCTACTTTTTAGTAGATAAAGTGACTAGCCATTAGAATCCAATCACATATGGATTGATACAAGATGCTACAATTTACCTTTCGGTGAAGTTGTTTTTGAAGAATCTATGTTACACAATGTTGCTTTCTCATAAAAATAAATAAGGACTCGAGAAGTAGGAGAATGAGTAAGGTGAGAGAAATTCAAGAAGACCTATAATCTAGGATGAGTACCAAGTTCAGCTGACTTCATGCAGTAAGTCTGTATGTGAGAGTTTGGCCAATGGCTGGCTTTTTAAATCATGACTTGGAGATGTGTGATCAAATAAAATCAGTCTGAAGAGCACTGGGAACCAGCCAACACTCATGGAGGAAATAGGCAGATATTGCTAAAAATAATCATGCAGCCATTTATAGACTTCTCATGTGCTAGGCTCTTTGTATGTTATGTAATTGAATCTTCAGACCATCTTAGTAAAGTTGCTTTACAAATGAGAAATCAGGCCTCAGAGATGTTGATGGCTTTTCCTGGGGTCTCCTTAAAAGGAGCCAAGTCTTGTAATTTGATTTAGATCTGTCTGCTCTACTAATGCAATCAAAACTCTAAGTGCTCTGGATGCAAGTCATTTGTCTGTAGGGACATCTGCAAGGTAAGAGACTAGGGACTTGTCATTCCATTTATACAGCCTGGTGAAGGACAGTGATTACTGACTGAGAATGAAAGCTCTGCCAATTCTCCCAGAAAATACAAGGCGGAAACTCTGTAGAACTTCAGGTTCCAAATGGGAATCTCTAGAACTGTATCAGAAGTTGCTGACTTAGCACTTCACCTTCCTAGCCCAGCCTTCTCAGGCTTCCCAGGTTCCTGGCCTGAAGTCAGCACACTATGTGGTGGTGGCTAGGGTTGGGGTAGGAAAGGAAGCAAATGAACAGATTATTAATTAAGCCAAATTGATGAAGTATTACTGAAATATTCCTCCAGTCCTAGAGTCTCTGGCAAGGTCAAGGAAGTGAAGCATTCTGCAATCCAGTATGGGAATCTCCAATCCTAGATCAGCTCATGTAGACTGTTTCCCAGTAGAAGTCCTATATTTGAAATGTGTTCTGTAGGAGCTGGAGAGATGGCTCCAGAGTTAAACTTCTGCCTTGAAGCAGAAGGACCGAGTTCAGGTCCCAGTCTCGTGTAAAAACACTGGACAGAAATGAGAGAGCCCTGCACGTCTAGCCCTGGAAGTCTGAGCCTGTGAAATCCTAGCACAAAGTAAAAAGGAAGAAAATTAATCCTGAAGTCACCCATGGACTTCTAGGTACACAGTGCCCTATAATATATACATACATACACTGCACACATACACACACACACACACACACACACACACACACACACACACACCGGCATGGAAAAAAAGTGTGTCCTGTGTAATAGGTAAATAGTGTGCACTTAGAGGGATTTCAAATGGTCAAAACAATTTTGTGATACTGTGAAGTGTGAGTGAAACTCCCGAGCAGCCAGTTCTTCCTAGAACCATCATGAATGTGTTGGAGCTGTTTAGAACCTGCAGGAGGATGGCCAGTGGGACATGCAACTGAACTGGCTCAGAAAATAAGGTGAATCCTGCTTGTCTGTATTCCTATACAGCTGGATGGAAACGCCTTTGTTTTATTGTAACTAAAGGCTTTTGTTCCATGGGAAGATGGAAATGGTACCTCATGGAGAGTAGTGTTGGTAAAACACAGCTCAAACACATTTAATCTCAGAGGAAGTCAGTAAAACTATCCTAAAATGCTGTCTTAATGCATTTGAGGAGATTTGAAGGTACATGTTGAGCTGTCTTTTGTGCATCTGAGAGAACCAGAGCAGTAATGTCTGGGAAGGCTCTGATTCTCCATTCCAGTTCTTCATGACAGTTCATGACTTCCAAGTCTTCCTTCACCCATCTCTGAAGGTCAGACCCAATGTAGCATTTGTGTGTTGGTAAAAGATCAGCATTTGTCAAGTCAGAGAGGGCTGTGATTGCAGGATGGTTCTCTGAGATGTGCGTTGTGCTTTTATTACATGTATTCAATAAGACATAAAAAAATGCTATTCCTTATGCCAAGAATCTGAAGGTTAGTTTTAAAGCAAGGCAAATATTTAAAAATATATTATCTTATTCCTGTTCTGTACCGGACATTATGCTAGCGTTCTGAAGGCAGAGATAAAGGCTCAGTTCTCAAAGAGGAGCTAGGCATTGCATGAGTCAGATTATAATTTCTGCAACAAGATAGCATTGATAACTTGTTTTATGGCTTATTATGTACTATGCTTGGGCTTGTCGCAAGGTAGTACACTATGATGGGAACATGAGGAAACTGCTCACTTCATGGCAGCCAGGAAGCTTCCAATATCTTACTAAGCAGATCCTCTCAGCCATTTGTTACAATTATGGGAAGTTGACTAACACAAAACAATTCTAGAAATCCGTTCTAGAAAAATAGAAATAATAAATACTTCCTGTATAAGTCAGCATTTCTAGAAGAACAGAACTCATACAATAAATATAGAGAGGGAATTTATTGAGTTGGCTTATGAGATAAGATCTAAGTGGTGCAAATAATAGCTGCTTGGAGCTGCTCAGTTCAGGAGTTGAATGTCTCCACAGTCCCAGTCTGTTCTGTTGTTGATGCTGGAGGATTCCTGAAGATTCCTGGAAAATATTTGAACTTCAGTCATGTTGGATGATAGAAGAAGCTGGCTTCTGATGTCAGTGAAATATGGCAGCAGCAGGGAAGATTTGTGAGAAAGAGAGCATTTTTTGTGCATTTCCTTTTTTATCTAGTTTGCTACTGGAAGGTTCCATCCACATTTAGGATTTGTCTTTATGTCTAAAATGTCTTGATCCAGATAATCTCTTCAAGTGGTTTGTTGTTTAATCTGCTAGTCAATCCCAGGTCTAGTCAAACTGACAATCAAGATCAACATGATACTTCTCATCCTGTTTTACTAGGACAGAATTATCATGAATAAATACAGTTAATTTTAGGGAAAAATGCAAGACTGATTCAACATTTCAAAATCTATTAATGTAGCTTATAGCATTTATATATATGTATATAATGTAGCATTTATAGCATTCATAGGATAAGAAAGGAAATGATATCTTACTAGATATAAGAATTTAAAGTTTAATATCAATGATAAAAATCCTCTGCAAACTGGTCACAGAGCAAATTTTCTTAACTGATAAAGAATAAATCAAATGAATAACTTCATATTCCATGGAAAAGACTATTATATCCCTAAAATATAGAATGAGGTTACTTACTCCTGTCATTCTTGTACAGACTGTAATGGACATCCTAACTAATGAGATAAGGCAAGAAAAAGTAATAAATGACCAACACAGAAACAACATGACTCCTTAGAAAATGGAAAGAATTCTGCAGAAAGGGCTGCAAAGCAATAATAATGATTAATTAAAAAGTTGCTATAAAATTAAATTTAATATTGAAAAATTGTAAGTATGCTATAATTTATAAGCATGCACCATCAAATAAAATTCTAAGAAAAAACAATATTAATAGGATCTGTATGCTAAAACTGATAAATCCTGATTTAAAAATAATCTCAGTTGGGGTATTGTAGTAATATATACCTGTAATCGAAGCACTACATGGATAGAGTCAGAGAGATCAGCTCAAGATTATTCTCAATTACCTAATGAATTTGAAGCCAGCTACATGCCACCCTGTCCAAAACCATCAAAACATAACATATATATGAAAAAACTGATAAGTTAGAATTCATCAAAAATTAAGAATTTGCCCTGCAAAGATATTGCTGAAAGAACACAAAGAAAAATTTTATATTTGGCCAAAAAATTGTACATCAAGTAGGTGCCAAAAGATTTGTATCCTGAGTGCATAAGGTACCCTAAAATGCAATAGTATAAAAGCAATGAAATCCTAAAACATGTAGATAGATTTAAACACATCAACCAGAATATATGTAGATAACAAATTAGGCACATAAAAAGACAGTTATAATAGGCCATTAATGCCATAGAAATTAAATCTACAGTGGGTTACAACAACCCACCTATTAGGAATGCTAAGGTTCAGGCAAAATATAACCGTAGAAAATGCTAGTAAGGTCTCTGAGCCTTGGCAGGATTTGGGGAAGACAGTATGATAGCTTTCTAGTGAGGTCAAACTCATTCTTACTAGTGACCCAGCAACCTCAGATTTATCCAAAAGTAATAAAAAGTTGTGTTGACACAAAAACGTTTTGAAAATGTGATGAAGCAGCTTGCCTATAATGCCCTAAATCTGGAAAAATGTAGATGTACTTAGTGGATCGTTAAACAATGAATAGGCATATCAGCAATGCAGAGGGACAAACTGTTGATATAGGCAACAAGCCTAAATCTCAAATTCATTATGCTAAGTTTGAAAAGTTTGGCTTCAAAGCTGCATATGGTGAATCCATTAGCATGGCATCTTGGAAGAGGCAAAGCCACAGAGAGCAAATGAATGATTGCCAGGCACTCACAATGTGAGAAATGCTGAAATGAGTGAAAGCTAGAGGAGCATTTGGGCAGTGCTTTCACACAACATATTTGTAAGAGTCATTGCACCCAAAATATTTAGACATCATTTTTTGTCAATTTTGTGGTAATATAGGTCGATATTAGCCACAAGTTCTCAAAGCTAGAGGATCTTGAGTCTTGAGTCTTGGTTATGTAGTGAGACCCTTATATCAAAAAATAGGGAGGAGGTAGAAGAGAAAAAGGAGAAGGAGGAGGAGGAAAAGGAGGGAGAAGTGATGTATACCAAAATACTTTTTAGCATTTCTCACTTATAAGGTATTGTAAATAAATTTTCTGATTCAATTCTCATAATAAACCTATAAGCTAGGTGCATCTACTCTTGGATCACAAATTCAGGTTCAAAAAAGATTGAAACATTTATTTCCATAGAGTTGACAAGTGGCAGAGCAGAGCAGAGATGTACATCCCAAGTCTTCCAGAAGCAAGGTCTGAGAACTTTCTCCTGCATGGCTATCACCTGAATAGACCCACAAACAGTACAGAAACTCAGAAACTTAATTTAGCCATGTACATACCTAAAATTTCATGTCACACAGAATACAAACATACTTTCAAAGGCACATGCAGAGGGGGAGCTAAACAAAGTCAAGCATACTCTTTGTATGGGATGTTTCATTTCTCTTCCACTCTAGGATTTCGTCGAGCCTTGAGCATGCTAAATGAATTGTGGATCATCACAAGGGGAAGTTGGCCTTTCTTAAACCAATTTGAAAAATGACAGTCTTCCTTTGTAAAGCACTTATGAACATCTTAGTGAATTGGTGTCCTATGGAAAATGATTTGGGAAAATCTGCTCTGCGAATATCTCTGTCAGCCTCATTGCCTAATTAGCTGTAGCGGTATTTTCCTAAAAATAGTAACCCGGATTTACTATCTGGGAAGCTTCCCTACTCTCCATACCTTATTCCTTCCTCTCCTACCAAGATGGCTCAGTGGGTAAAGGGACTGGCATACAAATTTGACAACCTGAGATTGATCCCTGGAGTATGTAAGTGGAAGGAGGTAATGGACTTCCAAAAGTTGTTCTCTGATCTCCATGCTGTGTACCATGTGTGAATGACTCTCTCTCTCTCTCTCTCTCTCTCTCTCTCTCTCTCTCTCTCTCTCTCTCTCTCCTCTCTCTCTCCCTCCCTCCTCCCTCCCTCCTTCCCTTTTTCTCCTATCCTCCCCCCTTCTCTGTCTCACTCATCTCTCTGGAATTAATACCTTGAATAAAAGAAACCCAGAAACATAAGTATAACCTTGGTAGTGAGCCTTCTATGTGATCTTCGATTTCATGAAAAGAAAATATAACATAAATATTTGTTGACTTAATTCACTCAACATGTACCTCTTGAAGTGGCCTGACTTAGCCTTAAGCCCAGGGCCTCCTCGCTGCTGTTCGCTAGGGGGCGCCAATCGAATGGGCTTCTGAGTGAACAGTTCTCAGGCAGTCCAGCTTCGGAATGCTGGAACCGAATTCATTACTAGTAAAAGTGATTTTTTTTTATGTTTTTGGTGAGAATTTTTTTCCGTTAGAAAATCAAAGTTTAGAATTTTAGCAGGAATAATATTTCCTTAGGACAGAAGCTAAACAAACAAATAAAATCAGTGGGTTTCCAGCGCACACTTTCTTGTCCTGTGACCCCGTCAAACCTGTGTCCAGGGACTGGGTGTAATTTATCAGAAGCGAGCAACCCCGTGGGCGGGGTGAACGATCACACCTGCCCTCTGTGCAAGGCCGCCGTGCTCAGTTCCAAGCACAACCTATCAACACAGGGAAAAGAACTGGCAAGGAAACCAAGACAGGCAGCAGGCCTGGCGCGGCTGGGTGAAGCCAGAGCACCTACCTGCACACAGGGTGCTGCAGCCAGCTCCTGGAAACCAGCAGCCTTGGGTGCATCAGCCCTGCCTACACCCATTGGGGAGGAGCTGCTTGGGGGTGCAGGTGGAGACTACGGCTGGTGCAAAGTTTGTGCAATACCTTAACTTCCTCGAGTTTCCAGGGCACAATGGTTATGTGGTTAACTCTGCACCAAGTGTAAATTGATTCTAGCCAACTGGGGGAATCCCTGGGTTTTCTTGCAAAATCACTGTCTTGCAATCTGTGACACAACACCTGACTCTGAACTTAATGTCTTAAAACAGCAGCATGCGTGTGTTCTTTCCCTGTTTTAGGGGCTGACTGTGTGTGCTGCTATGGGTCTCTCACAAAGGCAGCCGGTGTCTAGAGTTAGAATGCTCTTGACAGTCTTTCATCTGCAAGACCTAGGGCCAGGATGGGAGCACAGCTGGGGCTGGACCGCCTGGGGTCTCCAGCACTTCCTCTACCACAGTGGGGTTCCCTCCTGTGAGCTTTCCAGCAGGTGACTCCAGGGTGGCTGGCAGGTCCAGAGGCTCCCGGTGGAATTGCCAGTTTCCTTTATGATGAGGCTGCCCTTGGTGACCAGCCCCACCAAGTCTTACAGTGGCCCTTCCAGGACATTTCATTCATGGAGGCATAAAAAATATTATCTGTGGCCCAGGGGAGGGACTGTGACCTCTCCTCCTGATGGACATGGTTCAAATAATCTAAAGGCATACCTTCAAACTTCTGAAAACCTCAGTTTCTCCCATACTAAAGGCAAGCAATACCTCCTGGGTTGGGTTTTTGGGGTGGTGGGGGAATGAAGGGTGGGATGCCAATTGAGTTATCGTAGATGGATCCATAGAGGAAACAATAACAGGTTGTTTGTATTAGTTACTCTTCTCTGTTGCTGTGAGACAACACTTGAACAACTTAAGGGAGAAAGGGAGACTTATTCGGCATATGGCTCTAGAGGGAAGACACAGTTCTTCACGGCAGGAAAGCTACGGCTGGCAGAAGCTGGAAGCAATTTATGTCACATCCATCACAGCTGGGAGCTATGAATTCCAAAAGAAGACTCACTAACTGCAGTCAGGCGGGGCTAGGCAACCTTAAGGCCCACCCACCCCACTCCCTGTGAAGCTGCCTTCCTCAAGAAAGGCTCCACCTCCTAAAGGTGCCATGATCGTCCCAAACAACTAAAGATGAACCTGTGTGGAGAAACTCACATTCAAACCATGATAATATCCAAGTATAGGAGACAGATCAGGAGGACACTCTGGTGTTTCCAGTTCTCCAGCTGCATTGAACCATGCAGAGGTGGAGAGTTACAATTTTCCCATTTGCAATGTAAAAATATGATTTTCCCCATAGAAGCAACAGTAAAGCCATTTTGAACAATCCATATTGTATGTAATGGTTTTGCTTTTTCTTAAATGTGCCCTTGATACAAATAAGGTCACCACCATTGCCTACTAGTGATCTCTGCCTCCAAATCTCACTATCTGGTAGGCATTGCCACATGTGAATTTTTGCAGGGAAAGAATTTGGAAGCAAGATTAAATTGTTGGCCAAGTTACTGTTAGGAGCAATTGAATTTGTATGAAATATGGAAAATATCCATTTCTAATGTCATATAGCTAATTAATTACAAATACTTTTAAAACTATTGGTTGAAAACATTAAAAAAAAAAAAACTCCACTGTAAGCAGACTTGCTCAGAAAGGACTAGAGTGCTGGGGTGTGCCTGGACTTCAGGAAGGGTCTGGAGCAAAAAACTGGCAGAGAGTGGCATTTGCTGATTTATTTACTCTCCATTCCACCTTCCTCTGTCCATCCCTCCCTCCTTTGTTTTCCCTCTTCTCCTTCACCGTGTGCTGTGTTCTACTATTTCTCAGCTGACATGACCCACAGAATTGGCTGCCCCATAATCTTTCTGTTGAGTCTTTTATTCCCTCAGTCTTTCCAGAACAAATGAGACCTCTTTTATTGAGAATATTTCATCTATAGACGAATTTGTGTACTTGCCTTTCCCACCCTCCCTTCCCTTCACAATCCAGCCATGTCCCTCCTGTCCGTTTGCCCCTTTGCATGTGTAGATCACAGAACTCCCTTAGGGGCACCTATTCTGATATGTAACTAGATTTTACATGTTTTGCTGTTCCACTTGGCTTGAGGGCAGGACTAGGCTTCATTCATATTTATCCTCAGGGTCAAGTCCACTGCCCAGCCCATAGTAATCTCTGAATCTACAAATAAATCCTTTGATCCATCACATTCCCCAAATAACAAGACCATCTACAGTCCCGGTGGAAACGAAGAATCTTGTCATAATTGGCACATGCTATGGTTTGAAAGTGAACTGCCCCCTCAGGCTCATGAGTTATAACCTTAGCTGATGTTAATAATAGGGAAGGTTGGGGCACTTTTAGGAGGTGGAGCCTCGCTGGAGACAGGCAGGTCACATGTAAAATAACCTCTTACTATTTGTCCTTCCCTAAGTTCCTGTCTACTGGGAACCAACTTCCTGCAGCTCAGCTGTATTGAGCAGCCTGACCCTCACTCACAGGGCCTGGACAGACTTCAGACCTACAACTTCAGTGGTTTCATGTGGAAACAGTTACATTCAGAAAGAATCTCAGGGGCAAGGTGCTGGACAAAAGAAAGAGGCAGGTCTTGAGATTAGCATCCCTGACTTGCTTCTGCTAATAGCTTGGTCTTATAGTTACTCCTTATTTCCTGTCCGTATGGCTGCAGTCACCTGAGCTACCTCCAGCTTCTATTGCCCTCTATTGCTATGGGATTCCCATCTTAATGGACTACGTCTTCCCTCTGGAAACATAAGCTAAATAAATCTTCCTTTCTTTCTTTAAGTTGTGTATGTGTGTTGTCTCACAACAGCAGAAAGTAACTGTAACTATACACAATTGAGATTGCCTCTGAAGTGCGTCTTTTAAAAAACATTTTATTTGAGGGGCTGGAGGGATGGCTCAGGGGTTAAGCCTCTGGTTTGCAAGTCCTGAATTTGGATCCCAGGTCCTATACAAACATGCCAGGTGGAAATGGTGGCAGCCTGCACTTACAGCTCTGGTGGACAGAGCCTGGGAAATCCCAGAGAGAAGCAAAAAGGAGGTAGAAGCAATTCAGGATGATTCCCGAAGTCACCATTGGTCCTCCACAGAGACACACAGTGATCTCTCTCTCTCTCTCTCTCTCTCTCATACACACACACACACATACACCAAATACACTAAAAATAAATAAAGTAGAAAATATTAAAAATGTTTTATTTGAGACAGAGAAAGGGGGAAAAGAGGAAGGCAGAGAGAGAGAGAGAGAGAGAGAGAGAGAGGAAGAGAGAGAGGCATGTATATCATGGCTGACGCACTGGCCCATGTGGAGGCCAGGAACACAAATCAGAAGTCATTTCTCTCCTTCTATTTGTGTAGGATTCTGGTGACAGAAACCAAGTGACCAGATTTGCATCCAAGTGCCCTTTACTCCCTAAGTCATCTCCCCAGCTCCAAAGTCCATCTTGGTCACGTGAAATCTAACTAAAAGGCACACGTGGATGTTTGGACTTCTCACGTCAACTTCTCTTCAATGGCATATCACAACACACTTCAGCTGTGAATGCACTGGGCAGAAGCAGCAGCATGATAAAATGGTGAGTTTGCAGCCATAGCATTTACACGTGCAGCTGTCATTTAGATGAATCAGTTGTATTCTGAATGACACTCAATGTCGACCTTAGTGCCTATTGTCCAGAGACACGCTGGGGCTCTGTGAAGATATCCTTTTAAATGAAAAGAAATACAATTTTGGGGGGGAGGCAAAGATTTCTGAAAGCAAAATGAAAGCAAGAGGCAATATGCAGTGACTATCTAGCAGTCAGAATGGTGCTTTTCAAGGTGCTTCACCCGCAGCCTCATTTGCATCAAAGTATTATAGAGAGATGGGTGGTTTTAGGGGTCCTATATCCCTTTCCCTCACAATAACATCCGAGCGACTTTATCCAAGTGACATAGCTGAGCAGGAACATCTAGGGACCAAGTGCTCAGTCCGTACAGTCCTGGGAACAGTGCTAAAGCCTTCCCTCCCAGAGGACACATTTGGACTTTCAGAGCACTCAGCAGCTGCTGCAGCCTCTGCCTCATGCCCTGGACCTGGGCACCATGGAACACGCCTGCAGCTTGCCTCTGCAAGACCCGCTGCAGCCCTGCAGGGCATTGCTCTGCTACCAAATACTTTTTTCTGGCCTTTTTCAGGAAGGCTCTGAGCCAGGAGGCTGACGCACTGCCAGTCTAGTTCTGTGCCTCAGCTCCCTTTTCCAACGCAGTTATAAAAATATCCTCCTGTTCAGGTTTATTTTCCAAGTCAGTGGTTCCCAGCCACGGTGGTATCACAACACTCTGGGGTGTTGCAATGGGCTGTCAGCAATGGAAAAGTCATTTGTTACTAACAATAGAACTCCAAAGTCTGCAGATGGCTTATTTATAAATACATAAATTAAAGAGAAGTCAAGTTAATCCCCGTGAAATGCCGCGCTCAGTTACACCGATGATTCTTGTGAAAGCCTGTGATTTGTAGTGAGCGATGACCACTATTTTCAAATATAGAAGCAATTTTTGAGTTCTTAAGGAAACCACGAAACATGGCATCTCCATAGAGAATGTCATATCTCCATAGAGAATGTCATATCTCCATAGAGAATGTCATAACGTCAAGGGCATAGGGATCCTTTTGTATCTATCCCTGAGTAGCTGTGAGACTTTGAATAAGCTATTCGGCCTCTCTGCACTCCTCTTCTGTACCAGGAATTCATGGGACTGGTGGGAGAATTACATGAGCTCAGGCATGTGAAAGTGTGCAAAAGTACCTGGGCCTGAGAAAGTCTAGCTTTGTAGGTGTATCACTGCTTAGCTACTTTTTTCCTGATGGTTGATCATCTACTTGTCACAAATCTGGAAAGAACAATCACATCCTTCTATGCTGTGCATACACACACACACACACACACACACACACACACACACACACACACACACAGAGAGAGAGAGAGATCGGCACCCCAAACCACCATCTCCTGTGTTCATATTTAAAATTCTTTGGGATTCTTCTTCCTTCAGTGCCTTATGGAATGTCCTGTGCTCCGCTGGGGCAAATGCAATTTGGCATAGGGAGTCTTTGTTTGAAATGTTTAGTTAGTGAGTCTCTGATTCTCTTGCCTCCGGATTCATTTCTCCCTGGATGCCTGTCACTTACAACCTCTTCCTGTTTCTAGCCTACTGGAGATGGGGGAGGGGTGCACTCCTGTTAAGGGTGGCCAGTTGCAACCCAGCTAGAGCTGCAGAATTCTTTTCAATCAATACTATGTATGCTGGACTCTGTGACTCAAATTAGCATTCATGACCTGATCCGAATGTTGGATAATCTCCAAAAGAACAACTCGAATAGAGATGGATGCCAGAACAGCAGCCTCCCGCAACTCAAGGCAGCTTCCCCCTGCTTTAGTTTATAGTCTGAGGGGCAACTGCATTGCTATAGTTCCAGGATAGTTCTCCAAAAATCCATGTGCTGGAGACATGGCTCTAGTATGATGATGTGAAAGTGATGGAACGTCTACAACCAAGGACCTGATAAGAGGTGCTGGGTCACTACGGGTTGTTGGCCTTGGAAAGAACTAACATGTGTAGTTCTCATATTATAGATTCTGCTGTCTTGGGAGAGTGACTTGTCATAAAGGGAACCACCCTGGTCACTGACTCTCCTACTTCCTGTCTTGGCAAGTGACTGTTCCTTCTCTCTGTTACTGTGGAGCCAACCGCCATGTGGTAATATAAGCAGAAGGAGCTCATTTGAGGCTGAATGGATCTTGGATTTTTAGTCTCTAAAACTGAGTTACTCATTTTCTTTATCAAATATCCAACCTTAGGTATTTTGTTCATGCTTTGCTATCTCACTAATCTCCTTTTGCTATACAGACCCTGTACTCATATGGTAAATAAACAAAACTAAACCCTGTCATACCATGAGGAACACAAATAGAGCTTATTTGTTCTTTTCCAAATGGTGGAGGTCTTAGCCTCTCCATTTGGCAAAACCATCCAGGGAACTTCTAAAAATACAGATGTCCTCCTTGCCTGACTTTATGGGTCTGGAGTGAGTTCCAAACACCATTTCCTCAAGCCTTCTAGGTATTTCTCACATTGCCAAAACTTATGAAATGAAGCACCGATTCTGTTTTTTTCTGTGATTATGGTAAAAATGTGCTTGTTTTCCCTGAATGTGTCCCTCATAAGTATGTGGACTATTAAATATTAATTAGGGAATTTGAGAAAATTATTTGCCCTCAAAAACACAAAATATGGGATTGGGGAGATAGCTCAGTGTGCTTGTCACACAAACAAGGGGACTGTAGTTTGGACCCCCAAATCTTAAGTAAGATGCGTGGAGGGTATGATGGCCTGTGTACAGTTCTAGCCTTGGAAGGTAGAATCCCCAGAGCAAGCTGTCTAGACACACTTGCCCTATGAACTGAGCTCTGGAGTTTCGGGTTTGATTAGAGACCCTTCTCAAGTGAATAAAGTAGAAGAGCAATTGAATGTGATTCTCAATATCAACCTCAGGCATGTATATACATACATACACTTGAACACGCATGCACACTCGCACATATGTGCCTACCTACAAGTGCATATGCATATGTACATGAACATACTCTACACATGCAAACATAAGAAAGCAGGAAAGAAAAATATGCATAACAGAAGCTCAAGATAAAAATAAAAGAACTTTCTGGGAAGTTGTGACCCCCAACATGAGGAACTGATTTCTTTACAGTAAATGAGGTTTAAAATAATGTCTTCTAGACAAACTCTTTGCAAGGTGAGGTCAGAAACCATTGTCCATACTTCCTTGGTGAGAAACTGACAAACTCCTTACTCTCTAGGGACAGAAGCTGATAAAGCCACATTCAATATTTTACTTATTTATTTGATGTGTGTGTGTGCGCGTGTCCCAGTGGAGGCCCCAAGAGTGACTTTGGGGATCATCCTGGATTACTTCTACCTCCTTCTTGCTTCCCTCTGGGATTTTCCAGGCTCTGCCTACCAAGGCCACAGCAGCCAGAGTTTCTGCCTGCTGTTTTTTTTTTAAGTAGGCTCTGGGATCCCAACTCGGGACCTTCTCCTTTCGAAGACAAAGTTTTAATTCCCGAACTATCTCTCCAGCTCAATTAAAACTACATTTTTAAAAGAGGATTAAGGTAGAGTTTATTAGAGGACAGAAAGAACAAATTCAGGAACTCCAGACATGGGGTGCCATGAGCAGCAGGCACCAAAGACGGCCTAAAGCCACATTTTAAACAAGCTTCCTAAGGATTTTGCTTGACTGATCTTTCCACAGCAGACATACCTTTAAACTAAAAGTATAGTTGCAAGGTATATCAAAGGAGGTGAAGGTGGAGCTCCTACCTAGAGGGGGCAGGGAAGAGCTCAGCAGATAACAAGTCCTGGGGCTTCAGAGAAGCTTCCCTGGGATACAGGAGAGTAACCTGCCCAGCTGTGGGAGAGACTGCAAACAGCAGCATGGCCTCTGCCCATGAGCTGCTCATCTCTTAACTTGTCCACTTCCTATCTGTCCATCTTATCTTCTTATGTCCTTAGGACTGTCCTCTACCCTCACCTTATTAGTCAATAGCTTCCCAATGTTTTATTTATTTATTTTTTATTCAATTGTGCATGTGTGCACGTGTGTGTGTGTGTGTGTGTGTGTGTGTGTGTGTGTGTGTGTGTGTGTGTATACGTAGAACCACGGGCGAATTGGGGAACCACCATGGACGCCTCCACCTCCTCCTTGTTACTCTGCCCCGGGATTCACAGGCTCTGCCCTACCAGGACCAGAAACGCAGGCCGCCCCCGCTTCTGCCCCGCATCTATACGTGGGGTCTAGGATCTGAACTCAGGACCTTCTGCCTACAAGGCAGAGGCTTAACCCCTGAGCCACCTCTCCAACCCCCCCCCCCAGTTTTCTTAAAAGGAGTTCCCAAAGAAACTCAGAACACATCTGAGTGCAGTAAGGCAAACTACCACTGAGCCTTTGCGTTTTGCACACTGAATAATCTGATGCACCAGAGCTTCCTCGTCACTGCACATCCACTGTGGCTACAGAGGCTTTCACATGTGCAGCTCTGCTCTGACCAGTCAGCACTGCTCTCACTTCAGGGAACTTGCACTAGACTGTCTGCATCTGTCTAACATTCGTGAAGAAAAACAAAATAATACTGCAGATTCAACTTTACAATAGATTCTGAAGGGATTATGTGTAATGTTATAAAGTCCCATTTGTGCTTATTTCATCATGGGAGAAGCAGAGAGGAGAGTGAACATGCTTCTGTGGGGGCTGCAGAGCTACAGCAAGGGGCCAAGGGAGCCTTGCGTCAGTCTGTGTCCGTTTACCCATGAATCGGCTTCAGGTCCCAGTGTGACTGAGCTCTGGATGCACCATGCAAAACGCAGCAGCATTTGGTCCAGTTACTAGGTGGGACTATTGTGTCATCTGTTCAGGGGAGTCCTGATTCTCTCCGACTTTCTGAGAAGGAGGGAAGTTCAGTCAAGGAGCAAACCATTCATGCCCACCCATCATTTCCATCTCACCTAAAAGCATTGGAGGTTCACCCCATGCACAATTACAGACTGAAGGTGGAGTTTGGGGACTTGTGCCCAGTAAATATCTTCCCTATTCCTCTGTGCCAAAGGAACAAACCCTTTCCCTTGGTCCCTCATTCATCTCACTGCTTTAGGGACGTGGCAATGGGGTTTCCATTCCTTTTAGACTGCCTGATGCATTCTTTCAAGGCTGCTGGGAGCCTAGCTGTGATTTTCCCTGCTCCATAAGCACCATCCCCTCACACATGAATTTAGCCTTGTGACTCAGCATTGACTCCTTCAGGCACAATAGCCATGGCCCAGGCACACACATCCCTGGTTAGAAACCCTTGCTAGAAAATTTCTCTGAAAGACAGTACTTCCCTGTTCCTCCTCCCCTTCTCTGTTGCTTGCTGCAAAACAGATGCTGTAGCTAAGTAGAGCTTTGCTTGCTACAAATGGATACTGTAGCTAAGAGGAACTTCCTGGCAAGCAGCAGTAAAAATGATGGTCACTCTGCCCATGGCTTGGAGGTGTATGCTTACGGTCCTCTCTCCTGCTTTTCTTTTATGCTTAGCTAGCAAAACTAAACGTGATTCTTGACACTAACTTAGTAAGTTAAACAATGAAATCTCCCAAATCTCATAATTTTAAAATAAGTCTGTAAGATTATTTAAAAATGAATAGTTTTGGGCTGGAGAGGTGGCTCAGGGGTTAAGCCTCTGCCTTGCAGGCGGAAGGTCCTGAGTTTGGATCCCAGATCCCACGTATAGATGCGGGGCAGAAGCGGGGGCGGCCTGCGTTTCTGGTCCTGGTAGGGCGGAGCCTGTGAATCCCAGGGCGGAGGAAGTGGAGGCGTCCATGGTTGTTCCCGAATTCGTCCGTCCGTGGTTCTACATACACAGACACGCGCGCGCACACATACATACGCACACACGCACAATTGAATAAATAAAAAAAAATTTTAAAAAATGAACAGTTTTGAAATGGACAGTGAATACTTCAGGAACATTGTGTACTAATCATTCAAAATGTGCATTAGAACTTGGTCAAATAAGACTTGATTCACTTTTACAACAAATACATAATATGAATCCCATCAGTCTTTTACTATGCATTATACTAATCAGCTTTTTATTATTATAACAACGGTCTGAGATAATCAGTGCATATAGAGAAAAACATTTATTTTGGCTCACTGTCTGGGGGATTTCAGTTCAGGATTGGTTGCTCTCTTGCTTTTAGGCCTGTGGCAAAGCTGTACGTTACAGTGGGAGCCTGGGGTAGAGCAAAAGCTGCTTGCTTACATCATGGCCAGGAAGTGACTTCGATGACAATAATCACTCTGTGTCAGATTGATGGGCAGTGAGAGAAGATGAACAAATTGTCTGGAGGTGCTGCTGAAGGCCATGATGGATTGTGGTGGAAAGAAATAGCAGCTGCTTGGGAGACAAAATCACCAGAATTCTTGATCAGTAGGTCTAAGGAGTCAAAGAGAGAAGTAAGATTGAGTCCTGACCATTTGCTGCAATAAGGATGCTAGAGAAAATGCAGTTGGGAGATCCAACTGTAATCATTGGATAGGCGGTGCATACTGGGATCTGAGTGTCAGGGAGGGGAACCAGGGACGTAGATTCAGAGACATCCAGCAACTCCAATGTGATCTTCAGTAACATTGTCAACTTAAACATGCTTAAAATCAAGGAGATGCTTAAGGTTCATTTCAGAGTGTATCTGTAATCACATTCTGCAAGCCGATTAACTGAGAGGGGAACATCTGCCCTTGAATATGGTCAGCACCATCTCATAGGCTGGAGGCCTGAACAGATAGAAACACAGAAAGGAGAAAACCAGTGAAGCGAGAGCTTTGCTTTGCTTTGCTTTCAGTGAGAACAGCTGGCCTCTGGCACGCACTTCCAGTGCTAGGACATTCTGCCCAAGCCTATGTGGCTCAGAAGTCCTGGATTAAGCCCTCCAAAACTGTGAGCCAGAATAAATCTCCCTTCCCTAAGCTTGTTTCTATTAGATATTTGGTCACAGCAACAAGAAAAGAAATGCACAGTCAAAACAATGCCTGGTTGGGGGGTGGGAAGGTGCATGGAATCAAAAGAAAAGAAGCCAGTTTCTGTGTATACGGAACATCACCGTTTGTGAACAAGGGGTACCTTCAGAGAAGTCAGGAAAAGAGCAGGCAGAAGACCTGAGAGTGTGTGGTTCAGAGGCACCAAAGGAAGTAAGTTGATCAGATGGCAAAATCAATGAAGACTGGTGTTCTGGTGAAGCTGGCGGTATGGAGGATTTCGTATTACCAAGAGAAGGTCTGCAGACTATGTAGCACAAGTGGCAGGATGCTGTGAGTTTTGGATGAAAAACGAGGAAGCAGGGAAAGGTGGTGGCTACAAGAATTCCCCTGAGAGTACTCATGGATGAGGGAGAGGAGGATGGTTGCCTTGGGGACATGCTGGTTTGGGAGAAGCTGCTAGTTAAGATAAAAGATATAAAAGCATGCTTGCAACTTTTAAAATCTAGTCCATAGAGTAAGATCGTGGGATGGCATAGATTATTCCTGGAAGAGAGGTTGGCTGCATGTGGCAGAGGGCTCTGTGACAGAAGACTTAGCAATTCCTTCAGAGAGTGTCCATGGATTAATAGGAGAAACCATCTTCTGGAGATAAGGGGCTTGACACATGGTACAGGTATCAGAGACCAGTGGACAGTTGTACCTGCAAGGAAGCCTGGGCCTAGAAGAGTATAAAAAGACAGCAGTCAGGGCCTAGTCACTGATGGAAGCTAAGACTCCATTGGGGTTCCCACCTTCCGTGTTGAGGAATTCGTCCAGCGTTCCTTTATAGCATGGGTGCAGATCTGGAGCTCTGTAGTGAAAGTTGCCATCCGATGAAATGGGACCATGTTGCCGAATCCCCCGCCAGGCCAGCTGGGGGGAAGAGGAGGAAATGGCGGGGCCTTTAGGCTGAGGAGAATGGGCAGGTCGGCTACGGGGTCACCACCAGAAACCGGGAATCAGGTGAGAAGCAAGCAGTGGACGAGTTGCCACAGATTCAAATCCATCAAGCATGTTTGGGCTTATATAGAGTTGGGGGTCCAATCAGGTGTTGCCGTCCCTCCTGGGGGAAGGGGCAGCCACCAGTCATTTGACTGTTTACTAGGTGTCCATTGCAGAGGCAGGTTAGATGGCCGCTTCCCATTGGTTGTTCATTCCTCCGCCTGCATGGTTCTCTATTGGGACATGTCCAGGCTTGTCTGTAGCCGGAAGCCTGGGCTAGGGCCTCCCTGAATCGGTAGTGCCACAGGACCATGTGGGAAGGAGGCTAGAATTCTGGCAGAGTTGAAGTGTTGGCCCTGGCATTGATGCAGAGCACCAGGGCTTGGGCTGCTTGGATTTTAAAGTGTAGAGGCAAAGCCAGACTGGGGTGGTGGCAAGGTGCACAGTGAGGGCATAAACTGGTCTGTAGCATGGATTAGGGGACATAAAGAGCTGAGAGGTTTGTCCTGCTGGAGCTGGGAGGACAGTGGATTGGGCTCATGGGGTTCTTCAAGGGTTCAAGTGTGTATGTGTGTGTGTGTGTGTGTGTGTGTCCCAATATCCTTTCCAAACTCATGTTTCCACTTACATACTTCCTCTAGCTAGGCCCACTTCCTAAAATTTCTATCACCTCGCAATTGAACCTCAGCTCTGGATCAAGCCTCTAACTTGTGACACTTGGTGAGACATTGCAGACCCAGACCAGTGTGATGGCGACGGGAGGTTAATCAGTTAATCTGATACAGCTGGCCCAAACTCTCTAGACAGCGAGAGAAAGCCTGAAGCTTCAGGCAAGCAGCTAGCAGAAACATGGTAAACTTTAGAAAGTTCAGGCAGTGGTTTCTGCTCTCCCATTATTTCTGTGGCACCCCTCAGTGTGGGTGGAACTCAACACCTTAGTGGAGCTATCTGATCTAGATAGATGTGGGGAGCTCTGAAATCCTCACCACAGGCCCAGAGTTTTCTGAGCATTTCATGGTCCACTTGTGAAGTTCATTTACTCACTCCAATTTCTTCCTTCATTCCCCAGACTTACATTAAGTATTATCTTCATTCCAAATAGGATTTCAGATGATCAAAATACACTCCATGTGTCAAATATTGACCCAGGGTTTCCAAAATAAAATATTCCCTGCTTACAAGGTCTTTTCCACATACCTTGCCATTCACACAGAATCTGTCTAGACCCCATTGTGGCTCGTCTTTCAAAACTCCTCAACCATGTCAGCAGTCCTCTCTTCCCCTTGGAATTTAGTTGCTGAAACATACATGATGCTATTTATCCACATTTTGTTCTATAATAACTTACTCTGCCTCTACAACTAAACTTTAATCTACTGGGGGATGGAGACTTACTATGTGAATCTTCAATGTCTCTAATATGTGCTGGGGCACTCAGATCCTAGTAGGCCTTCAAAAACTGGAATTTTATTGTAGATTATGAGACATGCCCCTCTGCTTCTTGACTCTTCACTGTAACTGAACCTGTAATGAAATCTCCAAGGAACATTCATTACTAGCTCGGCTGCCAGAAAGACCCAAGACTGACTATGAAATGCAATGAAGTATCAACGTACATTTGTTCTCCTCACCTGAAAGGGACACATCAGAACAATGCAAGCACACATTAACACAGGAGCTTCATTTGAAAGTTGTGTGCTACACAGACCCACTTTGTCACACCCACTATGGATTTCCAAGGAGTGGGAAGCTTTGCAGCTTCCTCCCTCAGTAGAAGCAACGGCTCAGCCATTCGACTCTCAGAATCTAGAACTCACTTTAGGGTACTTTTTAAAACAGAGCTCAAGTGATCGAGCTCAAGGGAAGAAGAAAGAAGTGCAGTGGATTTTTCAATTGTCTCTTACTGCAAGGGGGGAGGAAAAGGAACGCATCTGGAAGGATGGAACACAGCCCACAAAGGCCAAAGCAGAGCACAGCAATTCCCAGCACTACTCTCCCTTGATCGGGTTTACTGTCCACATGGCCTGCTTGATGTTTCCCTGCTTCCTGTACTTTAATATTACCAAGCTTGCTTTTTCTTCATTTACTTGCTTTTCTCTAAGATTTTATGCTTCTAATCTTCATTCTGTGTTTATTTCCTCCTCATAATCTCTTTCAGTTCTATCCCTAAAGCTAAAGTTTTCTTTTTTAATTTGAATCGTTTATTTCAGTATGCAAAGTGTAGTTTTACAGTGAGAAGAAGACTGAGTATTTTCCTCCAGGGATCAGACCACGAGTTTTTCTTGGGAGTTGCTGTGTCCAGAATCTGTATGTCTCAGCCTAATATTTCCATAATGTCACAATAGTACTTATGTTTCTAAACAGGGAAATCCCCGAAAGAAAACCCATTAAAGACAGAGAATAATTATAAACTTAATTTAAATTCATTATAATTCTGGATTGATTTATGGTATCATCCACTTGCAAGTGTTAGTTTAATTATTCATTTGAGGAACAGAGAGATAGAAAAAGGAGAGAGCAAGCAAGTATACATGTGCCATGGCATGCACATGGAGGTCAAAGGACTACTTTTGGAAGTTCTCTTCTTCTACCATGTAGGTTCTGTAGCACTTAGCCTGAATGGTTGCTAATAAATCACCATTAAGTGGCATAAAGGAGCAAGGGATTTATTCTTTTATGATTCCTGGTTTCAGTTGTTTGTCCACTTTAGCAGGAGAGCTCACACCAACACCAGATCGAAGTAGCATAGCAGCTGAGAGAGGGACAATCCTCGCTTGCCAGATCAGCATGTCTGGCCAATATACAGAAGGATGCCAGCTTTCTCAATCAGCTCTCTGTATTTTATTCCAGGGCCTAATCCCACCCACCATGGGCTGTACTTTCGCCATCAGCTAGATAATTCCTGCAGGTTTGCTCTGGGCTTAACTCAACAACTAATTCTCTACAAACGTGTCCAGAGCTCAAACCAACTGTCAAGTTGATGTCTGTGGCTAACTATGACAGGCTCAGATATTGAATTCAAATCACTAGGTTTGCAAACATGTGTCTTACTCTCTAACCTTACTGTAGGCCCTCACATACAATTGTTATTTTTTTAATGAAGCTTTCATTTTTTTTTTTAATACTACCATGTGGCAGGGACTTGCTTAAGGATACAGATATGAATAAAGTGTAATTCCTCCTCATGAAGATAAAATAAAAACTGTCAAGACTTTTCTGCTTTCTACTCTACCTTCTGAATAGTGGGCATGAGGAATCTCTTACTGTTTTGTTTAGGCTCAATGACTCATGAAGTGGGCAGTGTCTTGTAAAGCACCCCTGGGAAGCAGGGAGCCACTGGGTTTAGCTCAGACCAAGGCTTGGAGCCCAGGCAGTGAAGGACAACACCTGAGAACTTGGCATTGCTTTTGACCACTTGCCTTTGCTCTTGTGTTGAACCCTGGCTCAGAGCACCCTGGATTGCACTGGAAGGTACAGTTGTCCTTGCTTTTTTGAGAAAATTACTTTGTAAAGCAATTGCTTTGGTACAATTACTCTGAACAGTCACAGGGCAATAGCTTCCTTGAAATAATTGTTAGATATTCTACACAGTGTTTTTTGTTTGTTTGTTTAAGTTTTACAAACCTGCCAGACAAATGTTTTTATTGTCCTTCTCTCAGGAATGGAAAAACAGATTTAAAAAATGAATGTGTGTTAGAGGTAAGGGATTAACAGTCATAATAGTGTTCCCACACTAAAAGGGAGCCCAAGAAAGGGCTCTGGGCAATGCCACTGAGTCCTTACACCTCACTAGAGTGGAGGATGCAGAGGGAAGTTTGGCATTCACACAAAAAGGATGTTCCAGGGAATGGGAGGGGGTTAAGGGGGAGGCACTGGGAGGAGGGGAAGGAGGGGGGTTAAACAAAGGGGAAAAGGGGGGGAGGGTACAAGGGGACTGGAGAGGGGTGGAGGGAGGGAGGGGACAGGGTACCTATTAAGCATGTATGATTGGGGAAAATAAAAAAAATAAAGGTGTGAAGGGTATGGGTAGAATAGACACTGGAAAGAACTTTTTTTTTTTTTTTCTTTTGAGATAGGGTCTTGCTTTGTAGCTTAGTCACAAACCCAAGATCTTGTTTCAATTTTTCAAGTGGTATGATTATAAGTATGTGCCCCAATGGCTAGCAAAATCACGACTTAAAAAAAAAGCTTATCTGAGATACTCCACAAGGTTGCTCCACATTGAAGAGTAACCCATAAACCCTTTCAGAAATAATGAAAACCCACTGAGTCTTCACTGAGAGCAATGGTCTTTAATTCAGTTCAATAGATTTTTTTACCCGACTCTGGGCTTGGCTCTAAGGAACAATTGGAGATGAATAGAAAAAAAGATTTGGTATCTTCCAGAGACTTTTAGTATTAATCCTTTTGTAAAAAGAGACTTTACAAATACTTGGTAAGTTTTGTGAGTTTGTATATTACAGTATCTATTGAAGCAGGGATTAACTCCTCAAACACTGGGATCTCCTAACATCTTGCTTCAGAGTCCAAGTCTGTATTCTCAGTCACTTATCAAAATCAGTGTTTGAAGACTAAAAGTGAATGAATGCTGATTATTAAAGTCGTTAGGCAAAGAAATAGAAAACGCACAGCCTTGTGGAGCCCATGTAATTACGAGCAATACAAGCAGAACCACGTGCCTTGATTTATGAAACCTAAACAACTTTGATACTAGTTCTCTGAACATCCGAATGTAGGCTAAGGGAAGAAGCTTCCTGATAATTCTCAGTTGCATAAAAACGAAAAGAATTAGAGGAAAGTTAACTTAGATCTACCATGTTTTCTTAATTTTTCTGGCCTTTACTCCCTCCTGCCTTCTGTTAAGAGAAGGCAAACTCTTTTCCAAGTCAAGTCTTGCATCCTAAAAGCACATTTACTTGCTCTTAGATAGAAAGACGGGATCCAGCAGGCTTTCCATTTTATGATTTCATTCTGAGTTCCTAACCTGGCTTTCCGTGGCCACGTGTGCTCCCATCTCTCTACCAAGTCCCCACCAAATACTTGGCTATTTAAAATCTGGTCCTACTTCTTCCCCCGAGTGAACCAGGAAGCTGAGTTCCACTGCGTTCTGAGCCGAAGTCACACTTCAGAGAACACATTTTATCCCCAAGGCTAAAACGATGATGCCCCCCTCGCGCAAGCCCAGCGTGACCCGTGATGAACTCTCCGGTGGGGTCCGGTCACCGGCCCGCGCGCGGAGCCTTGGCGTGCGGACTTGCTGCAGGCTCGCGGCAGCCGCACCACTTTCCTCCTGCCGCGCCCCTCCCTGCGGGCCGGCGATCGCTTCCGGGAGTCCGTGCACGCCCCCTGCCACCGAGCCCCGGAGGGCCGCGCGCAGGGAGGGGTCCGGGCGCTGCGGGGTCGCGCCCCGCCCGCGCCGGAAGTCCGCGCGTGCGCGTTGGTGGACCAGAGCGCGCGTCCGGCGCGAGGAGGGGCGGGGCCGCGCCGCGCGCAAGGAGTCTCCGCCCCCGCCCCGCGGCGTTCCGCGGTCGCCGTGACAACCCGCGCGGCGGCAACGGCGGCCGGCGCGCGAGTCCGGCGCCGCCTCCCGGTCGCTCCGCCAAGCAAGGCAGCCGCCGCCCGGCCTTCGCGCTCTCTCCGCCTCCGGGCCCGCCCTCCGCCCGCCCGCCGGAGAGTGAGCGGTGCCGGCCGCCCCGCGGTTCCTCGGCCGCCGTCCGGGCGCGCGCAGCGAGCGGGCGCGACTATGCCAAGATGGTCCTGCAGGCGCGGAGCAAGCACCGGGAGGCGGCTCCCAAGCCGCCCCGCGCCTCCCCATCGCCGCTGAGGAGAGCGCCGGACGCGGGCGCCGGGGACCCGGGGGCCGAGCGCGCGCCGGCGTCCCCGGGGCGCAAGGGCGCCGCGGGCAGGAAGGGGCCCCGCGCCGAGCTCGCCGCGCCCGCCGGGGGCAGCCTCGCGGGGCGCCTGGCGGCCGGGCTGCGCGGGGCGCTGGGCCTGCGGCGCGCGGGGCGCGGCCGGACCTGGACCACGCTCGTGCTAGGTGAGCCGCCCGGGGCGCAGCGAGGACCCGCAACTTTGACACGCGGCCCCTGTGTTCCCGCTTCCCCCCCGCTTCCGCTCTCGGAGCCCGCCGGTTGCTCCCCGCCACTTTGCAGCCCTCTTTGACTTTTTTCCTGGGACGGCCCTGCCTCCTCGCCGCTCCTCCCCGGGCCCCGCGCTCCCTCCCCGCCGCTGCCTGCCGCGGCCCCGGGATCAACAGCTGCTCCGCCCGGCCGCGGGCGCACGGGTCTGCGCTGCGGAGACCCGGGCGCTGCCGAGGGGAGCGAGTGGGCGCCTTTCCCGTCACCTCTGCGGTGCCCGGGAGGCAGGATGGCTTGCCCTGGGACAAGAGCTGTGCAGGGGAGCTCGCGGCAAACTCACGTTCCCTGGCCTAGGAAGTTGCCAAACTTCTAATTAAATTTCAGCGTCCTTTTTCTTTTTTTTCTTGGTCGTAGAACGCTGCGGGTGCCACTTTGTGACTGTCCTCCACATGCCACTTTCCAGGCTGTACGTGGATGCCCAAGCTTTTAACCCTCTCTGCTGGCCTCTCTCTGTCTTCCATGCATGGTTTATATCGGTGCCACTAAAGAAAGTTGAAGCATTCACGTTAGGCAGACTTCAGGTTTCCTTTGTTTTCCGAGTGACATTCCAATAACGCAGTTTGTTTAATAGGTCTTTTTTTTTTTTTTTTTTTTTTTTAATCATTCGGTAAAATGGTGTAACATTGTCTTTCATGTCTTTCACCACAGTGGGCTTTGGGCATTAAATCATTTAGTTACTGGTGATGCATGACTTAACTACTGGCTTTTCACATTCCCTTCATGACGTTCAACCAAGAGTTTGGGGTTCAGTGCAGGCTCGAAGAATAACACCCAGCAAAATCCTGTGAGGTCACAGCTAACACTAGAAGCCACTTCATCCCCAAAAGCCAGTCATCGCTTGTGTTTTCGGGTTTGGGAAGGTTGGCATCGCTATTAGGGTATTTTTTTTTCTTTTTATAGTAAATTTCAGACTAGAAGCATTCTTGATTTTCGTCATGTTCCCTCCCACCCCCTTTCAGCCGGGAGCCTGAGACCCTGATCTTTGTGTGCACAGGTTAAGTTCACCTTGGGGAGGCAGCATGATACAGTGTATGAGGCTGAAGACTCTCAGAGCCAGTGCACAGGGCTTTGGTTTGGTTTAAACCTTAAGTCACTCTGAGAACCTTTCCTCCTATTTTGTGGAATTATCCCATGCCCTACTTACCCGGGGACATCCGGACAAGCAAAAACTAAAATTCCCGTCGGGTGGTGCCTATTTGTGTTTAACAACTCGATTCAGTTTCTGTTGTAAAAACGAATGCATAACACACATTCCCGAGCTTGTGGCAGAATAAAACTCTCGGTTTCTTGAATGGTTAACAAGAAACAGTGACCAGTAAAATAAGGAGGCATTACTCCTTCAGGGAGAGATATCAGGTCTTAAGTCATACTGCTTTGTTCATATTTTATGATTGCATACTGCCTGTGTTTAGATACAGTTTTGTATCAGTGTAGCAGCATGGTGTTTTGCACCTTTGAACATGGTTAAGGAGGTACAGCGAATGCGAGAGCACCTTGCACATAGCTCATCAGATGTGTGCAGGTTGGCTGAAGGGAGACGGTGCTTGCTGAGCATCTACAGTGAGGCCACCAAGCACCTTGAGAGATGGTTGTGCTGAACCTTTGGACCTGGTATAGTGGCTCATTCTCTGACTGATGTCCCAACTGTTGCCTTCCCCGGCCACCGAAGTGTCCTGCAGAGTGAGTTGAAAGCTGCTATGTCCCTCTTTCTTTTTTGTGCCTGAGTGTGAGAGCTGACACTGCGTAGTACTGCATTATGGAGCTTTACAGTATTGAGAGAAGGTGCATCCTCATCTGCTGTTGGAGTTCATTTGCGGTTGCTGTACTTTCAACAACAGTTCTGCATTGAACCATGGCAAAGATGGCTTCACTCCTACCCAGGAAGAAACTTTATAACTTGAAGCTCCATGATAGAGCACATGCTTTGGAGAATCAGAAACTGATTGATACTCTCCTCACTTATGCTGGGTCCTGCTAGTCCCAAGTTATAGTAGCCCCTGTTGGGCCGTGTTGAGCTTTAAGTCTGATGAAGTATGAATGTGTTTCTTCTAATTGGACATCATTTACTACCTAATAGTAATGGTTGAGAAGAAGGATTCTTGAGATGTTTGTTTTCAGAAAATTATTTGTATGTGTGTGTGTGTGTGTGTGTGTGTGTGTGTGTGTGTGTGATGTATGAGTGGGCACACACATACCATGGTGCACATGTGGAGGTCAGAGAACAACTCTGGTTTGAGGACAAATTTAGTCGATTTCTTTGAACTGTATGTGGGTTTTGATGATCAAACTCTGGTCATTGGCTTGTGTACCAAGTGCCTTTTACCTTCCTGACTCTATTTGGTTGCCAGTGGTCAGCCCCAGGAGGTAGTGCTGTGGAAAGAACTTTGATAAGGATTCCCACCTTTCCTGATCACAGCACATAGTAAATGATGTGCTTTGCCTCTATCCTGTCTATACCTCTGGGACTACATCCCAGTGCATAGCTGTGTCTCTCTGTAGAAATGTGTTTGGGTTGAGAGCAGATTTAATAAATAGGCTCTTTTCTGAAGTATGAGCAGGCTTAAGGGATCCACAAAGGAAGCTAAGACACACCGGTACTGTCAGCAGTGAGAGTGAAGAGGAAGCCACACTTGGTAAGACCTATGCTTTGGGAAAGCTCACCCTTCAGAGCTGCCTCCTGCTGTCTCCCTTTTACTACCAGTCCCCACATGCTGCTGAAACAAGTTGTCAGCCTCCTGGGGCATAGGACAAAGCAGAGTGTGGAGTCTAATCAGCAAAGTTTCTATAAGATGTCTTTCAAGAATTTTCTTTCTGATTCTGTGCCTGCTTCAAACCTGTTGGATATCTGAGCAAAACATTTAGTGTTTTGAACTTTGGTTTAGGAACATGTAAAATGAGAGATCTGGCTAGACCTGTTGTTCTCAATTTTAGCTATGGTCTGAAGATACCTGGAAACTTAATTCTGATGTCTACTTATCAAATCAAATAAATGAGAACCTAGGGATAAGAATGTGGTGATGGAAGGAAGCTCATCTGTCTCCAACCCCCCCTCAAAATACTAGGGGTCAAACACAGGGCTTCATGCATGCTAGGCAAGCTCTGTACTTTTTGAGAGCTCAGAAACCAGACTCTCAGGAACTGACATTCTCTCAAGGGCAGCGGTCAGCCGGAACTGCAGATTCCCCTGTGAAATGGGCACATGGCAGTCCACTTGCTACACCACCAGTTGCCATTTGTCTGTTATAGCTACATACATACACCCTAGTTCCTTGTCAAAAAGAGGAAAGGGTAGCTGGTGAAGGAGGTATGTTTCAGGGTTGGGAGTGAAGAATACTGGCATTAAGCATGTACACAGAGTGTGTTTGGTGGGGAAAGAATGCAGGATAAGTATCATCCATAAACCAGTAAAAAAGGTAACTGAGCATAGGAAGAATAAGATAAAAGCCCCTTCTTCTCTTCCGTCACATTTGACTCAGTCACTTACCTGCCTGGTTCCTTTGGTCAGTGTTATCTTCACCCCTGCCACCTCGGCATCATGGCATGTTGGGCACAGCCACCTTTTGCTGGAAGGGACCACTGTGCACATTGCAGGAGATCCAGCAGCAGCCCTGGCCTCCACTGCACACAAGGGGTACTTCTTCAGGGCTGGCAGCTGGAATGACTGCTACACATCACCAATGCCATGTTTAGAACCACTGTGTTTAGAACCACTGTGTTTATTCACAACTCGAGAGCCATGTGACCTGTCGGCTACAGGGGGTGTAAGAACCTGGGTGGAGCAGAGGATTGAGTGTAGATGAGGGAACTTCATGGGTGAACCAGTGTGGCATAATGAACTCAGTGGCATTTCACTGCTGGCCTGCATGAGAAAGTATTTCTTCAGTTACTCAAGCTGTTTATGCTCTCCTGTAATGTTTCCCCTTTTAATCACTGTGACTTTAAAATGGATATAATCAAAACTTCGGTTATGGTGAACAATAAATGAGATAATGTATGAAAAATAGTACACTAGGCTCATTCATATTCCCTAGTTATTGAGTACCTGCTGGGCCAGGTGCATTTTGGGGAAGAAAATGGACAGCAAGTGTCACTACCACCTACCTTACATTCTGAAGTGAGGAGGCAAATAATAATTGCAGATGCAGTAACTACATTGGGGAGAAGAAAAAAAGCAGCTAAGATAGGTGTATTAGGGTTTTCTAGAGGATCAGAACTGATAGAGAACTGATAGAATGCATAAACGTGTGTGTGTGTGTATTAAAATAACTCACAAAATAAAATTGCAGTCCAACAGTAGCTGCCTATAGCTGCTCAGTTTTTGAGCTGAATATCTAAGAATACCTAAGGATCCCCAGAAAGTCTCAAGCCTCAATCATGCTGGAGGGCTGAAGAAGCTGGTCTCCCCACATTGGCTGTGAACAACTGCCAAGCCCAGAAGACTGAATAGTGGCCGAAGAGGTTGAGCTCTGATGTTAGCAGCAACAGACCAGTCATCACCGAGAGTCAACACAACAAGGACAAGTCCCTCCCCCTTGCACTTCCTTTTATCAGGTCCATCACTGGAAAGCACCAACCGCTGTGAGCTGGATCTTCATATCAATTAAACATGCAGCTGCAGGCTTGTTCAAGGCTTGCTCTGTTCTTCACAGTTGTGCCTAGATCAACCTGCACTTGTCAGGTGGACACCTGAATCCAACTCTCAAAATAGGGGAATGAAGCAGAGTGAACAAACAAAATCCCAAAGGCTGGGCCACACCCAGGGAGGAGGTCCTTTGTACAGAGGACCAGGACAGAACACCCCTTCGTGATACAGCAACAGTATGTATGAAGAAGGGGCAGGTCTTGGCTTGTCGAAAGAAGGAAGGTGGTGCGTGGACTAGGTCTGGAAAAGGAACTTGGTTTTATTTCCATCTCAGTGGGAAGTCACAGAATGCTGTGTGTGTGTTTTCACAGAGAAATCTGTACTTGGGAGCGCGGATGAGGCAGAGCCCCCAGAGCAGGACTCTTCCCCGGGTCCGACAGCAGTTGCTGGTGTAGATGGAGGATGGGGCTGTAGAGAAGAAGGTGTTATTTGGGGGCCTAGAGATGCACTTGTGTGGCACTACCGACTCAGGGAGGCCCTAACCTGGATCTCGAATTCAGGACAAGCCCGGATGTACAGACATGCTCTGGACATGTCTCAGGAGAGGACTATGCAGGCGGAGGGATGAACAATCAATGGGAAGCGGCTGTGTAACCTGCACCTGCAATGGACACCTAGTAAAAAGTTAAATGACTGGTGGCTGTCCCCCCTCCCCCAGGAGGAATGGCAACACCTGATTGGACCCTGACCCTATGTAAGCCCAAACACCCGTAATGACTGCATCTGTGGTAGCTCATCTCTGCTGCTTCTCACCTGATTCCCGAGGGCAGAGAAGGAGGACCTATGATAACTCCAGACTTTTGGTTTGAGATGGTGATGACTAGGGGCATGGAGGAGGAGACAGGCTAGAGGAAGAAGAGCAAGAATTGTACCTTGGACCTGTTCTCTGGAGACATTGTGAGCTGTCTAATTAGAAATGTCGGGTCTGAGTAGAACACAGAATGAGTTTGGGGGTTCAGCAAACGGTATTCAAAGAGTAACTGAGTTTCTGTTCCCACGAGGAGCCTTTTAGGCTAGGGCCTTGCTCATCAGCCCAGCACTTACTCTCCTTAGAGCTAAGGATTAACACATTTAACTCACTTCTCATTACATTAAGAGTATCATACTTACTGTGGTAATTCAATATGTATGCAGTATGTCATGGGCAAATAATGCTAGGGTAATTAGCATTCCCATCTCATTAAATACTAATTATAAAAAGGAGTATCATTTATTTTGCTTGATTGAAGTTCTGAAGTATTCAGAACTTGCCCAAGGTTGGTCCTTTTGTGTTTCAGGGTCAGGATTTGCAACCGAGCTGTGTGGCTTCTGTGCTTATGCTTTGGACTGCTGTGCTGTGCTTTGTTCCGTCTTGTCTAGTATGAGAAAGGAGCGAGAAGTCAGATGGACCTCAGCACCCAGTTCTGAGAAGCTCAGGAAGTGTGCTCCTTTATTTCTCTCTTCTTGCAGGAAATACAGGAAGGGGGATTTATACTTAGAGATGCCAGAATAAAACGTGAAAAGAGAGCTTGCTCACTGTGGGATAAAGGATAAGAAGGGCCGAGGAAGCTTGAAGCAGTGCAGAGAGTAATGTCTTCATGTTTAGGCAGAACTTCAGCACCAGCTGTGGCCGTGTGCTTGTGCTTAATGATGGACAGCCCACCACAGCCAGCAAGCCAAATAGGAATTTGGGCTTTAATGAATTCTTCAATGTTCAAGACCATTTTTTCTTCCCAAAATAGACTTCTGCTTAATTCTAAAGAATACTTATCACTTAAACATAAAGGATCCTGTAGCTGTGAAAATTTCTGAGTATGAGATACTCAAAGAGTACTGAAATATGTGGTGAGTTTAGTTCACGTATATTTAAACATGCATTGTCTTTTTGTGAATACTTTTTTGGCATTACTACTGAAAACAGGTGAAATTTTAATCATATATGCATATTTGAATGTTTACATTTACATATTTATCTGGCTAGATCCTATTGTCTCTTTTTCCATTTTTCATGTTTGGGTGTCAGGAGTACATGCGTTGTGTACATGCATGTTATAAATATGTGTGAAGGGGCATAGTTGTTTGTGTGTGTGTCCATGTGGAGGTCTGAAATTGATGTCAGGAATCGTTCTCCATCCCTTTTTCACTGTATTTTTTGAGAAGAGTTGTAATCACATACAGAGTTCACCAATAAGGCTAGATTGGCCAGCTTACTCTGGGGATTCTTAGTTTCCACCTTCTAAGGCTGGAATTACAGGTAGGTACCACACCCATTGGACATTTTATGTGGTATTGAGGGGTCCAAACTTAGGGACAGCACCCTTAGAACTTTAAACACCGAGCCATTTCCCCAGCCCTGGCTAATGTTTCGTAATGAGTGTAAAGTTATATTAATGTCTTTTATAAGTTAGTGATGTGTACATGTCATAGAGATTACAGACCTATGTGTATGTTTCCAAATGGGGCATTGAGGCTTTATTGTTTATATGCTTAGTTTTAGATTCTTGTTTTGCTAGCTCACCCTTTGCCCTTGGCAGTATTTTACCATAAGAACATTTCTTCAGGAAGAATTTGCTAGTTCTTTAGTCACTCATTCTGATGGTTAATGGCAATCAAAACTAATAAGTTTCAGCTATTTCTCGGTCCAGACCTTTAAACTGTTTTTTTATTCTCATAAAGAAGATCAGTTCTCTGTGGGTGACCTTTCATAATTCATTCAAGAGTCATTCAGTCAGAATAGGTCTCAAAAGTAGAATTCGCTTTTGGAGTCCATACATAGAACATTTGTAGCATGTTTTTGTGCTTTGATACTACTTTTTAATTTTCAGCCCCATCACTTCTGGCTCTTTCTCCAGGGTCCTTAAAGAACAGTTCATGTATCTTATCATGTGCCATGTATCTTATCATATGCATTGTTCCCCACAGGTTATGCTTTTGAATCCTTAGTGGATAAAGAACAACTTTAGGAGGCTGAGCCTTGCTGGAGGAAGGCATGTCTCAGGGGGTGGGCTTTGAATTTGGTTAGCCCTGCCCTGCTTTTGCTAGTAGTCTGCTGCTAGCTCTTATGATTCCATGATCCGTAGTGACTTAAACTGCCTTCAGTTTCTGCCTTCTGCCATGGCTTTTCCTCCATAATGCACTGTATCTTCTCTCTGGAACCATAAGCTAAATAAATTTCCCTTTAACCCCTTAGGTTTGTTTGAGTGTTGCCTCACAGCAGCAGAAAGAGTAACTACTACAGAAATTGGTACAGAGAAGTGGGGTGTGGCTCTGAGACTGAAAATCTGATACAGAAAGTGAAGTGTTATTGTGAAACTGAGGTAACTTGGTATTGAGTAGTGTATGGCTCTCCCTGTGATGTGTCTAGTGTGCCTTTGGAGCTGTTTATTGGGAGAAGCATGGAGAACTTTGGAACTTTGGGCTAGGAAAGCCTTTGCATCTTGGAAATTGAATTTAAAGGGTTATTCTAGTGAGAGGTAGGAATGCTGAGAAAGACACAGACAATGAAAATCCAGCTTATGATGGTCCAGAGGGGAACAGAGACTATGTTGGGAAATGTACTGTAAAGACAAATAGAATGTTACTTTGACAGAAAGTCTAGTCATGTTTTACCCACATCCTGAAACCTTGCCTAAAGTTAAATTCAGGTGTTTGGTGGAGGAAATTTCAAGACAATGTAGTCTTGACAGTGTGGCATGGCTACTTTCGAGTGCTCTTATTCAGAGTTATGATAAAAAAAGAACATAAAATTAGGTGGAAAGAAATGAAAACCGAGTTTTGATGTATAAAAATGGGACAACATACATAAGGATTTAAATGAGAACACAGACAGCAAAATATTGGTTATTGATAGAGTTTAACATCATAAGTAAAGCAAAGTCTGCTTTTACAAGATTATAGCTAACTCTCTCAGCTTCCATGATGTCTGTGGTGACTTGAACCTTCAGCTTCTGTCGCCCACCATGCCTTTTACACCTTAGTGATTCCCCCCTGGAACTGTAAGCCAAGTGAGTCTTCCTTTTCTCCCCTTAAGTTGCTGAACTTTGGTATCTCACAGCAGCAGAAATATCTCCTTTTTGTGTAGTGTCTGCCCATGTTCGACTTCCTTCTAAATTAGCCCATTGTCAGGTGTGCTTTCCTCAGGGTTGTCATCCATGATGGACTGTTGCGTTTGGCTTACTGTACTGCTGATGATCTAGCTCTAACTAGATTTTAAGATACAGTTTAGAAATCAGTTGACTTAATGCTTCTGCGAGCTTGCTACTTAGGTAGATTTTTAATTTTGGAAGATTGTTGTAACTGTCTAAGAGTGAGGCTAATAATTTTATAGTATTCAAATTTACTTAAAATGGTGCTGCTGTGCCTCACTCTCCTACTCTCTACAGTAACCACTGCTGGAGGTTTTCTTCATGCCTTTGTACTAATCATAAGATACTTGCAGGATCCTCCGACTCTCTGCTTTATATATATGTAAAAGTTTGTTTTCAAGAAGACCTTCATCATTCACTCATCCTTGCTGTCCTTGGAAATGTCATCAGCAGCTAGAACTTAAAGGTTATTGCTGAGAATATTACCCATGGGGAAGTTTAAGTAGGCCCAACAGGATTCCTGAGTTCATTGTGTGGGTTTGTTACATTGTAGTTTTCAGAGCCAAAGGCTAAGGTAGGCGCACAGGAATGAGATGTTGACCCTTCAGGAGGAGCTCTGCTTTGCTGTCTGCTCATCTGGGAGTTTCTCTAATTGGTGCTTCCTCAGCTTCAACCGTTTGTCTTCCTTTTATCTTTACATGGTTAATTTTCAAAAAATGAGTAAATTATGAATTTTTCACATTGTGTTGTTTGACAGTGCTATATAAACAGTAAAATAATAAATGCCACATTTAAGTTCAGCCATAAGATTGAAATCCAAGGGAAAGGTACAATTTAGAGAGATTTCATAATTTTTTTTTTAGAGATTTCATAATTTTATGGTTGGAGCACTTTATTGGGAAACGAGCTTGTTAAAATGTCTTGCTGAATATGGCATGCGCTGTGCTCGTTTGTGTGTCTGTTTCTTGTACTGAGGAGACCTGACGTCACTGTTCCCAACAGGTTTACTGAAGTTTTTCAGCTTTCCTGTAATGCACAGAAGCATTTCATGAACTGGCACATTACTTTGGTTGTGTATTTTACCTATTTGTAACTTCATTTTTCTTTTCAGTAAGGGGAAAGTTACTTAATGAAAATTATTAATATGGGTTACTATTTGATTTAGAAATACTTATGTTCACATTATGTGAGGAAGACTTTTAACGGAAGGTAGAATTTACTGCTTTGGAAATGTACCTCAGTTGACATAAGCACTTCCTACCCTAATATTTGTACATAAATACATACTTAAAATACACAATGACCTTTTTTGATTATTCATCTCTTTAGAAGCATCTCTTTGGAGTCCTGTTTGGGTGGTGATGTAACTTCACTCTCTGTTGTTCTCACGTACTGACTAAGGTACACCATTTGGCCTTTGTAAGATTTTAAATGTTCTATATATATATTTGCTCCTAAAACTCATCACACCATAGCCTAGATAGACATTTTTAATGGAGTTCCGGAACTGCCAGGCCAATCTTGGGAAGAAGAAGAAAAAAGACAAAGAAAGGGTTAGGTAAGGGGAATAGGTGGGTTTTAAAGCCCAGAGGTAGCAGGTGGGTTGATTGGGGCAGGGTGTCTGTGGTTGGTAAGTGAGCAGAGGGGGCAGGATCTGGGTGGAGTCTTTCCCTTTTGTAAGATAATACCTTGGTTGTCTGCCCAGTCTGGGAAGTGTGGTCAGTGTCTGACTTTGACCCTGCTGCCACTAGGGCACAGGCTTTTGCAAGTGATAAGTGGCCACTAGGGGGAGTGACCACCAGGCAGAAGCTCTGCCCTGAGTATGGAGGATTTGGATTTCTCACAGCCCTCCATGTTTTGGGGATCCCCAAGGCATTGCTTGGTATGCCATTCACCCTTTTGATTCACATGTTTGTCTTAGTGCTTTTTTGTAATTCATTTGGGACTGAAACAATTTCAGGGAACAAGAGGATGTATTAATTGATTTACACTTTCTAGTTGCAGTTCATCCTCACTCAGTGCCAGCGTCAGGAGTCTTGAGAACCAGCTGCACCATATTTGTAGCAAGAACTGCCTTGTAGCTTGCTAGTCTGCTAAAGCCGAACCAGTTTTCTCCATCTACCTACCTTCCCAGGGAATGGTCCCACCCACTGTGGACTAGGTCTGTCTGCACTAATTAAATAATGTCCTACAGGCTTGCTCAGAGACTTGCCTTAATGAAATAATTTCATAGTTGTATCTAGTGGTTCAACTCCCAATTGCCAAGTGACATTGAAAAGTAGCTGCCATAGGAGACTCGGATTAGCCAGTTTGTACAGAGTGAGTTCTGGAGCTTTACTAGGAGCAGCAGGACTGTGAATTCTAACAGCAGTCCTGCTTCTCAGCGAGAGATGGTTAAATAGACAAGAACAGGCTCAAACAAAGGAAGCTGAGACCAAATTACCCTTCAGAAGAACTTTATTGGGAGAGTTGCAGGCACGTGGCTGTGGTCTGGGAAGCAGGGGAGCATGAGGAGAGCTAGCACCGTGGCCGCAGGCAGTCACGATGGGTCCCTGGGGGGACATGAATCTTTGGCTCCCAGAATATCAGTAAAGTTGTATCATCCTACTCTAGGTGGAGAGTGAGTACCTTCAACTCGCAGGATATTTGGAGAGTTAGTGCTTTGCACTGTTGACAGCACAGTGGGGTCCTGCAGGGGACAGAGAGGTCCTTTAGTTTCCCTGGGTGTCAGGGAAATACTGTGAGAATTAGTCACAACACATTGAGAAAAGTTAAATTGTGTTTGAAGATTGTCTTACAGTTGCAAGGGGGCAGGAGACAGGTGAGTGGGGGACAGGGACATGGCCTGATTTCTAGGAGAGACAGAAGGACAGATAGAGGGTCTGTGATCTAATAGAGACTTAATATCTCCATTAGTAAACAGAACATCCCCACCCCCCGGAATTCAAAAGAGAAAACAAATTAAAGAGGCCAAACCTACCAAGACTTTGTAGTTTGGGGAGCAGAAAGATCAAAATGAAAATAGAAAGGCAGAAAGTCACAGTCACTGGAGGGAGTGAGCAGCTCTGTGTTGGTGTCATAGCTGCAGGTGGTTCTTCATGGTTATCAGGTGCTAGGAATGGAGATAATCAAGCAAACCCTCACTCCCCAGCTCTATGCTCCCTGCAAGAAGCAAAGGCAGCTGAAAGTCATACAAGTGTGCTTCTTGGGAGATGGTTCTTGTGGGGGGCTGCATCTTGACTCCTTCCTTTCCTTTCCAGCTCTCAGTTCCCCCCAGTTTCCCCTTCAGAGTTATCTTTTCAATTTTAATTTCCTTTTTCTTCATAAACTGTGGCAGGTCCTTGCCCCCAGGCCTCCTCCTCACACCTGAATTGTTACTGTGTTCTCATTGGACTCCACCGCTTCTCAAAGGTTGAACTGTTGTAGTTGGTAATTTGCGGACCTGCTGAATCAAAGGTTTGTTTGTTTATTGTGTGTAGATACGTGTGTTGTGTCTGCATGTGTGTGAGTCTGTGAGGGCTGGTAGTTGACTCTAAGTGTAATAATCTTTAATCACTCTTCACCTTAAATGTTGAAGCAGGGTCATTCTCTGAGCTCACAGTGTACCCCTTGGCTAATCTGGCTGGCCAGCTGACTCCAGAGATTCCCTGTCTCTCCCTCCTGAGTGCTGGGGTTATCCTTAGGCTGTCGTGCCCACCTAGCTTGTATGTGGGCTCTCTGGATTCAGATTCCAGTTCCTGGCCCTATTTAGCAAGTACTTTAACTTCTGAGCCATCTCCTGAGCCTGAATCAAGATGTTTGAGGCGTCAGCCCAGGAATGCAGCAGTAGCCTGCTGTGTTTACAGTACACACTTGTTCAGCTCCTCTGCCAGACCTGGCAGTGAATTCTAGACTTCCGGGAATTCCAGTGTGCGGTTGGCATGGAGTTTTGAACCTCAGGGTACTTAGGGGAATGTGGATTGCTAGCTGGGAGGAGTGAGTTCCGTCTAGCTCCCAAGAGATAAACTACAGCTGGACTCCAGTATGTTGGTGTCCCAGCAGCTATTTCCGTTCTTGCATTTAACAGCTACCTAGACTTTGCCCAGGCCTTTGTTCTGAAAATTATCAGACTTGATTATGTCACAATCACTCCTTATAGTTTGAGTGTAAAAATGTCACTGAGGCTCACATGTCGGAACTTTTCTCTGATGGGTGACTACTGTAGGAGGTTGTAGAGCCTTAGAAGGTGGCTGTGGCTGGAGGAGGCTAGCAGCTGGGGGGATGTGTCTTTGATGGCTGTACTCCTGCAAGAGCCAAGCTTCTGTGGCTCTGCTCTGCCTGTGACTGAGACACTCTTGCCTCAACTTCCACTATCATGAACTCATCTCCTGCTTCCATCCTCAAGTTTCTCCTGGTATTTCATTGCTATTATAGTGATGAGAAAACTAACAAACTTGTAAATTAAAAGGAAAATAAAATCCCTAGAATTCAACTCTAGGCCTCTTGGGTTAATATCTCAAAAAAAGTCAGTATCTCTAGTTTCATTTAGTGATTCATTTGTAGTACAGCCTTTGGATGACTGCGATTCTATGTTGCTGGATTATGCTTTTTTCTCTTCAGAAACATGCTTGTTTCTTTGTTAACTGGCTTAGTGCTTCCCGGCCCATTTCACATCATGACACATTCACAAAGCTGGAATGCTGTGCTGGCCAAGCAGAGTGACATATAGTCTCTTCAGAGCCAAGAGGTAATCAGCCCTAGAGACCCTGGCCCTTTCACTTTTGGCCTCATCAGGCACCTCCCCTCCTGGTGTTCATGGCCACTGTGTGTGATAAATAGGCTCTCAGGAAATCTTAGCACATGGTCAGTGTTTGTTCCATTCCATCAGCTTTTTGTTAGGTTGAATGCAAGTCCTAGCCATACCTCAAGGATCCTGCTTTGATAAACCGTGTGCTAAGAAGGCCCATCCTCTTTAGCTTTCTGCAGTTCTTAATCTTTCCGCTGTGTGCTTATGTACACAGTGCAATCACTCATATTATTACCAAAATCTTACCCTATTACCCTAGATTGCTCTTCTCTCTCACTCTTTTGAGACTGGGTCTTTAATAAACCCAGAATTTGCTATAAGGACTAGTCTGGCTAAACAGCTTGTTTTGTGGGTTCTGGAGATCCAACCTCAGCCCCTTACCTATGCAGAAAACACATTAAGTACTGAGCTCTCTCCCCAAATTCAGAGACTTTGTTTCAATTGGTTCCTAAGTGATCACTTTTCATTTGTTAGCTTGACACAAACTGGCTTTTGTATTGTATGTACTGTAGATTATGTACTGTAGATTATATATTTCATGTCAAGTCTACGTATACACATATGTTTACATGTACATATATGCATATATAATATGCACATGCAGACAGTGGGGAGGGAAGATGAGAATGAACAAGAATGAAAACCCTCCAAATTAAAATTGCTTACTTTCTGGTGTTTTGTTTTTTAATTGAGTATGTTCTATAATTCCTTTTACATGGTCTTAGGTAACAATACCATAAAGATTCATTCTAGTGAGGTGCTGGCATGATGCTTGGGGTGTCAAGTAAAGGGAATTAAATACTGGCATAGCCTCCTAGCTGTGCTTGCATTATAATAGCAGAGGCTGGTGTGGATACCGAATTTTACTGCTGTAACAGAGGTGCATTTGAATTCTTTTGACTTTGTAAGATGAATTTTGAAATTATCAGGTAGGCAAAATCACAGTTATTAAGCACCTGTTTTTTTTTTTTGGGGGGGGGTTGCTGCTTGGTATAACCAGAATGAAGATGTGTGGTAGGGATTGCTTGACCCCAAGGGCAGCAAGTGGCTTTTCTTTCTTTCTTTCTTTCTTTCTTTCTTTCTTTCTTTCTTTCTTTCTTTCTTTCTTTCTTTCTTTCTTCTTCTTCTTCTTTCTTTCCTTTCTCTCTCTTCTCTTTTTCTTCTTTTTTCCTTCCTTCCTTCCTTCCTTCCTTCCTTCCTTCCTTCCTTCCTTCCTTCCTTCCTTCCTCCCTCCCTCCCTCCCTCCCTCCCTCCCTCCCTCTCCTTTCTTTTTCTAGTTTTAAAAACAATGAATGTTTTTCCCTTCTCCTTCCCCTTCCCTTTCTCCTTGTGGTCTGTCTGCTTGTGTGGACCCATAATTTCTTTGGATCATCTACTCTAGTAGGGGTTCAGGTCTCTGTGACAGATTAAGTGGCCCTTCCTTGTATAGAAGCACTAATAGGGATATTCCAACTGAGTGTAATCATTTCTCTTAAGTTCCTTTCTGGTATATGGGGAATGTTGAAATGTCAGCCATTGTGCAGGTCTGGGGATAAGTCTCATTGCAGTGAGTTCCTGGATGCATCAGTACTGTTTTGAGTGGAGTGTCGTGGCTGACAGTGGACCTCCCCACCTTTAGGCTTTTATAATCTTACTGCCCCTCTTTTGAAAGATTCCCTGAGCCTTAGGTTGGGAAGAGATTTGGTTTGTCTGATTCAGGCTGAGGTTTTTAGGGTCACCGATATTCTGCACTCTGGTTAGTTATTATTTTCTCTTTCATACATGGTGTTTTCAAGGGAACAAATGAAAGGCTTAGGTCTGTAAGTTCAGAAATGAAAGTTGGTCTCCAGGAGAGTGTATTGGTATGGAATAGGGAAGCCATTGACTGGTGACTTCTACCTTTAGAAAAAAACTTAAAGTCAGAGTGCACCCTTAAATAGTAAGAAGTGGTTGGTACTATTGGAAGTGGGTTCAATATAAGGCTGATCTGAAAATTGCCCAGTAGATGGAAGGAGATGTTATTTTGTCATCTGAGGATTTATTGAGGCAAAAATACATTAGTGTGTTTTGAATCAAACTCATTTTAGGAACTGGCTGTCTTTTTAAGTTTGTACATCATTTTTTTAAAAATCTCATATTTATTTTATGTGTGTTTGTGTATCAAAGGGGGGCACTGTGTGTGCCTGTGGAGGCCCAAGTGTGACTTCAGTAATCACCCTGGATTGCTTCTCCCTCCTATTTGTTTTGCTCTGGAGTTTCCTAGGCTCTACCTTCCAGGACCAGAAATAAAGGTCACTACCATTTCTGCCTGACATTTTTACATGGGATCTGGGATCTGAACTCAGGACCTTCTGCTTGCAAGGCAGAGGCTTAACTTCGGAGTCATCTCTCCAGCTCTTTTTTTCTTTCATGTATGTTTTTTATGGGGTCCATGTGTGTGTGTGTGTTTATTTGGACACATGTATACGCTTTGATTGTGATGGAGGTCCAAGGTGACTTTGGGAATCATCTTCAATTATTCTTCTATTGAATTATTATTATGAGCCTATTATTGTGAGCCTTGAGATAGCTAGTCTCTGTCTCTAGTCTCTTGTTTAATCAGGGTTTAATAACAGGAGATAGCTCATTTTTTTGGTAGTGAGTCGTTTCAAATCCCACAAGTCTAAAAATTGATGTAATGTGTTATAGAATCTGCTGCACTTTCTTTCATGAGAAAGAGTTAATGGAAGATTCCTGCTCCTAATTTAGCTTTAGGGCAGACAACTTCCTTGAAATTGCTTTTCAAAATCCTCAGCCATAGAGAATGGGATTCCTTAAATTAGATTACAAAAGCAAACCTTTCTTTGAACTTCTGTATTTTTATCTTGCAAGTTTTAAACTCAGTGTTCTGAGTTTTAAACAAAATTCAGTTACTTAGAATAAAAAAAAGGCATAGGTGTTTACAGTGGGAAAAAAAAAGATAATCTATTTTCTTACACTCTTTCCCTACCCTCTAACAGAGTGAGGTTTAATTAATAAAATAAATTTAGGTAGAGTAATTTAGAATACTCTTTTTAAAAGTTAAAAAATAACTCTCCAGGAACGCCATAAGAAATTTCTTTTTATGTCTCAATTCTTTATGACAATGCTCATCAAACAGTATTTATCTTCCTGGAAATTTCAAAGAGAGAGAGAGAGACAGAGAGAGAGAGAGAGAGAGAGAGAGTGCGTGCGTGCGTGCGTGTGTGTGTGTGTGTGTGTGTGTGTGTGTGTGTGCATGCTTGTGTATGTGTGGATGTCAAAGGACTACTTTGGGGAGTCCTTCCATCTTTTGGGTCTCAGAGACTGAACAACTCAGGTCCTCAGGCCTGAGCAGCAAGTACTTTGTCCACTGAGCCATCTCACTGGCGCTAGAAATTGCATTCCTACATTACATAGTATTTGTCATTTTAGTAAGGTGTATTTTTACAGGAGTTCTTCAGGATGTGCGTGCATGTATGGGTGCACATATGTGGTGCGGAGACCACAGATCACTTGGGTGTCATTCCTCGGGGACTTTTATGCGACAGGCTCTCTGAGTGTACTGGGGCTCACCAATTAGACCAGACAGGGCTCCATTCTCTTGTCTCTGCCTCCCCAGTGCTGAGATCAGGTGCACACCACCACACCCAGCCTTTTAAATGGATTGTGGGGGTCAAATGCGTATCCTCATGCTCATGTGGCAGCACTTTCCAGATTGAGCCATCTCCCAACCTGAGAGGTGACAGCTTCACAGGCTGCCCGTGTGGGAGGACACAGCATTTTTCTTTTATCTTCTCTGTGAAGGAGGGACCAGAGATGAGGAATTCTTTCTGGTAAAGGACATGGGTTTGGTCTTGTCTTCCACACTGTACTGTGGAGGTCATGCAGTTCGTGGATCTAAGGTCTGAATTCGGTGTCCAGTTCCTTCATTCATCCACCCTGTTGTGTGCCATGGGCAAATTATCCAACTACAGTATGCCTCTGTTCTTCATAGTAACCAGGGAAGCCTGAGGCCTTGTTAACTCAGAACAGATAACTAACATACTTTGAAAGGCCTGAGTAGGAAGTGAGCCTTCAGTTTATTAATTGCTGGAAAGAAAGGAAGAGAGGAATTCAGAAGTGAGCAGAATGTGGATTGTTGTGGACACTGGACACTCATCTGCCAGGGACTCCAGGGTTATCTACTGACTGCACTGGCCCTAGTGGGAGCATATTAAGACCACCAAAGACATTTAAGGGGCTGGGGGGATAGCTAAGTGGATAAAGTGCTTCCATATAGGCCTGATGGAATTCAGTAGGCAAAGATGGAATCCCTAGTGCAAGCTGGCTGGCCAGCTGGTCTAGCTGATTGGCAAGTGCTGGGATCAGTTGGAAGACTTTGCTTAAAATGGAAAGCTACCTAAGAAGATAGCCATTGTTGATGTGGGAACTTTATATGGATATGTTCCTGTACACACATAAGGGGGGGAGTGGAGAGGAAGGAGGAAGGTGAGGGAAAAGAGAAGAGAAGAGAAAATACTTAGAAAATACATATCAGGTGGGCTTCCCTATTCTTAAATGCAAAGTACTGCAAAATCTGAAGCATTTCAAGTGTGACATGTTGCCGTGAGAGAAAGTGTCACAGCTGACCTCTGTGGTGAGTCATAATCAAGATTCAGGCACATGGAAAAACACCGTATGCAATCATCTCCAGACACTTGGTACAAGATATTTTTTTCTTTGCAGCAAAGATTACTTTTTAAATTTATTTTAATTTTTTCACATTCTTTAAGGGCTTTACAGATGTATTAACACTTTCACCCCGATTGACCCTGTCCCAATCCCCATTTTCTCCCGTTTCAAGCCTTCTCCCTCATCTGCCTCCCTTCTGCATTCATGTCCTATGTTTATGCTTCACTTAGTCCCAGTACAAAATTATTTTAATATATAAGTGAACTTTTAAATTCAGAGCTGGGTAGAATGCCCAATATTATAGAGACTCTTTGGGTTGCTGATATGAGCACAGGACCAAGTATCTCAGAGGAACGAGGAATTTGTTCTTCCTTTTGATTCTCAGTTACAGTTCATCAGCAGAGTAGGAGAGTTCACACTGACATCAGCAAGAGGCTAGAGATATGGCCACCCCACATCCATAGGAATTGCAGAGAGAAGGACATATTGTCCCTTACCAGTATTGCCTGTATGCCAGAATGCTGAACAGTTCCTCCTGTCATTCCCTTGCCCAGGGAATGGTATCATCTGTTGTGGGCTGAGTCTTCCTTATCTATTGGGTAATTTCCCATAGGCTTGATCAGGGGTTACCTTCTATTAGTGCTTCATAGTTGTGTCCAAGACTCCATTGTGAAGTTGACACCTGTATCTAACTGACACACCCAAGTATCTCATAGATATGCAGATAATCCATAATTTTAAGGAAAGCTAAAATCAAAACACTAAGGTCCTAAACCTTAAAGACAGGAAATATTCTATTTTAACTATACTGATAGGATTTTTCTGAAGGGCATTTGAAAAGCAATTTGAATTGAAAGCAATGAAAAGTATATACTCTATTTATGGACATGGAAACTATATTACATGTAGACTCTTCCTAAATTTGCAAATTAAGCTCTAATTATAATCCTACAAAGATTGCTAATGTCTGTATGACAAGTCCTTACATAGAGGTATCCATTACATTTAAGATTTATTCAGAAAGTAGGTGAGTCATTAAGAAAATGAAGCCTGAACTTCTATCACGCTAGAAAATAAAAAAGAAAAAAGAAGCAAATGGTAGATTTGACCAAAATATTTTTTCCAATAGGAATGTGATGTTTTCTCTTAACTGTTGCTGTGAGAGAGTATTCAAAGTCAAGCAACATAAGTGTTAAGCACAGGTGTCAACTTGACTCTTGAGGGTTTGAGCGCTGGGCACAGTTGTGGAGAGTTGATGGTTGAGTTAAGCCCTGGAGCAAACCTGAAGGAGATTGTCTAGCTTCTGGGGAAGACCCAGCCCATGGTGGGTGGGATTAGGCCCTGGATAAATCACAGAGACCTCCACCTGGTTGAGAGAGTTGGCATCCTTGTGTTCACTTGGCCAGACATGCTGGTCTGGCAAGTAAGGATTGTCCATCTCTCAGTCGTTATGGTGGCAGTTCCCTCAGCCCTGGTGTTGGTGTGTGCTCTCCTGTCAAGCTGGACTATGAACTGTAACCGGACTATCATAAGAAAGTAAACTCCTTGTTCCCTTAAGCTGTGTGATGGTCATTTATCAGCAACTATGCAGATGAACTGCAACAATAAGGGAGAAAGGGATATTTATTCAGCTTATGGTTCCAGAGGGGAGAAACAGTCTTTCATGGTGGAAGTGACAGGGCTGGTGGCTGAAGCTGGAGGCAGCTAAGTCACTGCAGACATCCTGGAGGTTCAGAGCTGCTCAGTCCAGTAGGCCTCTTCTATGTCTTCTGTCCTGTTACCTGGTTTGTTACTGGGAGGTTCTAGACAGATCTAGGGCTGGTCTTTGTATTGTAAATGTATTGATCTGGATAATCTTCAGGTGGTCTGATGGCTGATCTTAGTTAATGCCGGGTGTGGTCAAGTTTTAACTACTACAATGAAGATTTTAAAGAATCAAAATACTTTCTATTTTAAAAACAGCCCAAGCGACAAACTAAGTTAAATGCTAGTACTTCAGAGATTCAGTAAGAATAATCTGGTTCATCTGCTAATATCTCCAGGGCAATGAACTTTTAAATTTAAGAACACATGTGCTAATGCAGTGAGGATCCACTGCTTGGTTTTCATCTACAGGAGCATTTTCATGATTGGGCTCCTCAGCAGGGGTTAAGGTCAGATGGGTTATGCCAGTGTTTCTGAGCTCAGTTCTTTGCTGAGCAGAAGAGAAGTTGCTGATTCTCTGTGAGGTGTGTGGGATTCTGTGTGCTTTCTCCCATCCTTCCCTTTTCTCCCTATCTCTTTCTCCTTTACCCCTTTCAACTTTTTGCTGTATTTAAAAGCATAAGTGAGATTTATTGTAAAAATTCAGGCAATTCATTCTGTATTTACATGTCCAACTCTGGCACTGCCAGCCATGGTATTCTTTGTTCCGTGATCCCTCCCTGTTGGTTCTATTCCTCTGAGATCTGGTGAGTTTTTGTCTCATATATTTTTCTGTGTGCCTGAATGAAATTCCATGAACAGAATTTGGGCTGGACAACTGGTGTTCCAGCTTAGTCCCCGTGCATCTCTCAGGGGTCAGTATGCTCCCCACAGTCTAAAATTGGTTCAGCCTTACCCAGGCTCTGCAAACTTACCTTGAAAGTGCTTATCTGTGAGGAAAAAATATTTCCTTTGCTACAATAATAATTTAAATTTCTTTTTTCTTTCAGCTGCCTTTGCAGCTCTGTTGCACTGGTAAGATCTTTTTTTTTTCCTTTAGTAATATATATTATGCAAATGTTTATAACATGCCAAAGTTATATTGGATATATTTCAAAGAATAATTTCTGTATCATAAGGATGATTATATCTTATGCATAAAGCTCAGTACTCTGGGAAAGTAGTTTAATTGATAAATCAGGATCAGAATAATAAAGCTTTTTAATAAAAAAGAAATCCATTATTAAAGAGGCTGTATTTGATAGTCTATTTGTGTAACAGGAAAGGAGGTGTTATGAGAAGGATTAATTTTCTTAATCTTCTGGATAGAGGGACATGTGAATTCTATTAACCAGGCATTTCTGAAATTGTAGCCCAAGGACATTTGTAATTTCCTATATATTTTCATTGTACTTCACTTAAAATATTGTTATGGTTCATTTTAATTTAAAAATCTAATTGGGATATGTTTTCTTATGGAAAGGAATGTCAGAAGAAACATTAAGAGATGATAGGAAATAAATGTAGATGCAGTTTTCTGTTTTATTGCAAACTGCAAAACTGTCTACAATGTATGGATCTTTCATTTTCTGCTTTGGGAGTCAGTTTTATGAATTCCAACAGTTGGCTTTGCTCTTTCCAGGAGTCACATCACACACCTCTTTGAAAATGATCGGCATTTTTCTCACCTCTCAACACTGGAGAGAGAGATGGCGTTTCGTACTGAAATGGTTAGTATTTTATTGTGCTTTGGGAGTCTATGATGTTTTAAGCTTTTTAACATGAAAAATTTCATCAAGATATTCCAAAATATTAATAGAAGGAGTAGGCAGTTTTTTCCTATCCATCTGACAGCTTCAACAACAGACACTACCACAACCATTTATGCCCTCTTACCCATCTCTTCTGAATGGAAATTCCATCCTATTTCATCTACTAATGCCTTCGTAGAAATATCAGGGGACTTTGTTGTTGTTAACTGCAATACTATTGTCATACTTAAGATGAGGACTGATTTCTTAGTATTATCAAATATGAATTAGTGTCAGAATGACCTGGTTGGCATTTAGCAGCCCACAGTGTCTTGTATTCCCTGATGTCTTCCTGAGAACTTGCAATTGACAAGTTCTTCCCACTACCCTAGGGGGTGACGGGTAGTTCGGTGGTGACGGGTAGTTCTCATTGTTGTATTCCAGAAAGCACAATATTTCCATACTTTGGGTTCCTGTATGGACCTCAACAAGCTTGACTGGCCACTCTCCTCTACAGTCAATTAAAAGAAACAAATTTATAGTGAAAATCAGAAAAAGGGGATGTATTCAATGTGGTCACATTGGGATGAGTGACAGAGACCCACTTACCAGGAGCACTATTAGGAGATGACCATATTTATAACATAATTATAAGTGCTCATGCTTTCGTTATAATTTTCTTCATGGTTATACCAATAATTGGTGGTTTCGGAAAATGGCTAGTATCCCTAATAATTGGCACTCCAGATATAGCATTCCCCTGAATGAATAATATAAGCTTTTTTTTTTTTTAACTTCTTCCACCATCTTTTTTCCTTCTATTAGCCTCCTCAAAGGTTGAAGCCAGGGCCAGTACAGGTTGAACTGTATATCTGCCTCTAGCAGGAAATCTAGGCCACGCAAGGGGGATATGTTGCCTTAGCTATTTTTTCCTTATACGTTGTAGGTGTATCATCCATTTTAGGGGCTATTAACTTCATCACTACTATCATTAACATGAAACCACCAGCCATAACATAATACCAAACTCCATTATTCATGTAATCTGTACTAATTACAGCTGTCTTTCTTCTTTCCTTACCTGTTCTAGCTGCAGGGATTACCATACTTTTAACTGACCAGGATCTAAACACAACATTCTTTGACTCTGCACGAGGAGGTTACCCCATTCTCTGTCAACACTTATTCTGATTTTTTAGTCAACCCAAAGTATATATTCTAATCTTACCAGGATTTGGGATTATTTCACATATTGTAACATTCTATTCTGGAAAAAAAGAATCCTTCAGATACGTAGGATTAGTTTGATCAGTAATATCCATCGGACTTTTAGGTTTCATTGTACAGGTCCATCATATATTTACAGTAGGGTTAGATGGAGATACCTGAGCATATTTCACATCTGCACCTATAACTATTGCTATTCCAACAGGAGTAAAAGTGTTCAGCTGACTAGCTACCCTTCACGGAGGAAATATCAAATGGTCCCCAGCCATACTCTGAGCTCTAGGGTTTGTTTACTTTCCTGTTTACAGTAGGGGGCTTAACAGGTATTGTCCTATCAAATTCTTCTCTTGACATTGTTCTCCATGATGCTTATTATGTTGTTGCCCACTTCTCTTACATCTTATCAATGGGAGAAGTATTTGCCATTCTAGCAGGATTTATCCACTGATTTCCACTATTTACAAGCTGTACATTAAATGGTACATGAGCTAAAGTTCACTTCTCAGTTCTCTTTGTAGGTATAGACATAACATTCTTTCCTCAACACTTTTTGAATTGCTCAGGTATATACCACGATGCTACTCAAGGTCATCCAGATGCTTACACCACTTGAAACAGTTTCCTTTGTAGGCTCTGCCATGTTTTTCACGGCTGTATTAATTATAACTTTCCTGATCCAAGAAGCATTTGCCTCTAAACGTGAAGTTCTAAATGTCCAAAATACTTCAACCAACCTAGACTGATTGCATGGCTGCCCTCCTCCTTATCACACATTTGAGGAACCAATATATGTTAACATTAAATAAGAAAGGAAGGAACTGAACCCTCTAAAATTGGTTTCAGGCTAACTTCATAACTCTACCTCTTTCTCAATAAGTTATTATTAATGCATCTTTGAGGTTCTGACATGAAGGAAAGTTTTAAAAAAAAGTTATGGGAGGGATGATCACCAAAAAAGTTGCGAACATTTCTCTGGGAAACAAGTTACTCTTCTGGTTGCTCCCAGCAGAAGATTCTCAGGGAAATCTTATTTCTTGGGGCCCTTTGGTTTTCAGTACTTGATATTCACAGAATAGGACCCTGTCAGTTGGCTTTTCCCAGGCTTCCTAGACTAACATGACTTTGTTTTCATTTGTTTTGTTTTAGACAGGTTCCCATATATCCGAGGTTAGCTTGAACTTAATTTGCAAGGATGACCTTGAATTTCTGATCCTTCTGCTTCTGCTTTTCCAGTGCTGGAATTATAGCAGTCCAGTTAATATGTGCTGGGACTTCACCATAGGGCCTTGTGCATGCTGGGCAGGCACTCACCAGCTGAGCTGCATCTCATCCCTGCTTTCGTGTTTTCTGTCCCATGTTTATTTTCTATGCTATGCTTTAAAGTAGCATGTTGAACTCAACCTCTATCTTCCCTGCAAAACACATGTCCCAGCCTCCAGTCCTATAGCTCTTAGACTGAGTTGATAAGAGGAAAAATGTTCTGTAAAGTCATTAATTATTTATTAATAATTATTTATTATTCTATTAGTATGAGCTGTAGAATTTACTTGGCTGAAGTATGCTAAATTATAGGCAAATGTATAAATGTTGAAATTATCTTTGAGTTTATTTTTGCATGTAATCATTTTAGTTAAGGTGTGGTTCTTCTAAGTATTCTTTTCTTTGCAACTTAAGAATTTATAAGGGATCAAAAACCTGTGAAATTAATTATAGCTCTTGCTTGAGTGCTCATTTTTTGAAAACAGTGTATTTTAAATAATTTTTAAGCTAAGAAGAGGCATAATAATTGTGGACCTTTCATTGTAACTTGAGCAAATTCTTCGTGCAGGGCCTGTATTACTCTTACTTCAAGACCATTGTGGAAGCACCCTCATTTTTGAATGGTGTGTGGATGATTATGAATGATAAACTGACTGAGTACCCGCTTGTTATCAACACATTGAAAAGGTTCAATCTTTACCCTGAGGTAAGTTCTCTTTTTTCACTTGTGGTTTTTTACTTTTTGAAGACTTTAAAAATTGAATTTGAAATCTAGGTTCTAATTCATCATACTATTTTTTAATTTTATTTATTTGTTTATTATTTATTCAATTGTGCGTGTATGCGTGTGTGTATGTGTGTATGTATGTACCTGTGTGTGTAGAGTCACCGACAAATTCGGGAACCACCATGGACTGCCTCCACCTCCTCCTCATTTACTCTGCCCCGGGATTCACAGGCTCCGCCCCCCCCCCTTCCGCCCGGCGTCTATACGTGGGGTCTAGGATCAGAACTCAGGACCTTCGCCTGCAAGGCAGAAGCTTAATCCCTGAGCCACCTCTCCAGCCCCTTTAATTTTTATTTTTAAAAGAAAATAATGCTTCTTTGAAGAGTTTATTCGAGAGTATTTCAATTATATAGGAACTATAATTGTAGTTACGTTGTTTAGAAAATGGAACAGTTGCCTGGGGCTGGGTTTCCCATTTAATTGAGACCATTTTCCTGGGGAAGACTAGGCAGAAAGTGGGCGCACTCCGGAGATGGGAGAGGGAGAGGAGTACCAGTGACATTTGGGGTTTCTTGTTTTCTTCCTTTGACACCCCCAGCATTCTCCTGGCCCTGGCTGAGATGCCATCTCCTCGGTGCCCATCCCTGGCCTTCCTGGGAAACCCACTTTATTTGCTCCCTTAGCTTGCAGGGCACGGAAGCGCCCCTGTGTCTCGCAGCTCCCTTAGGGGCCTGCAGCTCTTCCTCACTGAGAGGAGTGCAGTGGATGAGTGAATGCTGTCCACGCTTCAGTGTGTTGACACTCAAGTACTGCTCTCCCAGTACTCTGACCACATGATCACCTCGCAGAAACGGGATGACAAGGAATTTCGATGAGCCTCTGTCTTCAAGGACTCTAGCAACTGTCTTCTGTACAGCTCTACTTCATCACATCCCCTGGGGGCTGTGTCTTGACCTCTTTATCTGTTTATCGCATCTTTATGGAGATCTGAGTCTTTCCAACCTTTTCAATATTACAACAAACATTCTTGAAGAAAATATTATGTACTCCTTACTTTTTAAGCATAATTCTGGGATGTAGACCTTTAGTTCAATAGAATATGTACTTTAACAATTTGGGCACATGTTGCCAAAATGGGTTTTGTGTTGTCTATGCTAATTAAATCCCCTTCAGCAGTATTGTTAAAAGGCTTATCCACATTCTTGCTAAGTTGATGGACAAATGGTAATTACTTATTGTATTTCATTTGTTCACATATAAATCTCAGTGCTATGTGGATATGCACTTTTGTTTTTTAAAAAATTACATGTTCATTCATATCCCTTTGTCTATATTCCCATTTGAATTTCCTTTTTTGTATATGTTTTTGTGTTTGTGTGTGTGTATATCTGTGTGTGTATGTGTTGTGTGTATGAGATCGTACTGTGTGTGCCTGTGTAGGCCCAAGGGTGAGCTTGGAAATCATTGTGGATTGCTTTTACCTCTTTTTTGCTTTGCTCTGAGATTTCCTAGGCTCTGCCTTCCAGAGCCAGAAGTGCAGACTCATGACATTTCTCCCTGGCATTTTTACATGGGATAGAGGATTCAAACTTAGATCCTTCTGCTTGTGAGGTAGAGTCGGAACTTCTGAGTCATTCTTCCAGCCATAGTTTGCAAGTATTTTATTAAGAAATCATGCATCCATGTTCATTAGTGGGATTCTCTGTTTAGATGTATCTTTGTTTGGCTTTGGAATCAGTAATACTGGCCTTATAGAAAAAGTTTGGGAGTATTCCCTCTTTCACTCTTTCATGAAATAACTTGAGAAATAGTGATGTTAGTTCTTCTATGAAAGTCTGATAAAATTCTCTACTGAATCCATGTTTGATCTTGGACTTTTTTTAGTTGGGTGATATATAGTTACAATTTTTATTTCATCACTTGTTATCATTCTATTTAAATTATCTATTTCATTTTGAGTTAGTTTCATTAAATTATATTTGTTTGGTAATTCATCCATTTCTTTTAGATTGTTCAACTTAATAGAATATTAATTTTTGAATGTGTTCTTATGATTCTCTAGATTTTTCCAGTATCTGTTATAATATTCTCCATTTAATTTCTGATTTTATTGATTTGAAGATTCTCATTTAATTTCTGATTTTATTGATTTGAAGATTCTCTTTTTCTTTTGATTAATGTGGCTAAGAGTTTGTCAATCTTATTTATCTTTTCAAAGGACCAGCTCTTCATTTTAATAATTTTTTGTATTGTTTTTGCAATTCTGGTTCGTTGATTTCTGCCTGGATCTTGGATGCTGCTTCTTGTGTACTGCTTTTAGGGTTGGTTTGCCCTTGTGTTTATAAAGCGTTCAGGTGTAACATTAAGCCATTTATTTGTGATCTTTTTTTTTAATATCGACATTTAGCACTATAAACTTCCTTCTCAAAACTGCTTTCAGTGTGTCCCAAAAATTTTGATAGGGTTGTATCTTCATTTTCATTAAACTTGAGTTTTTTAATTTCCTGTTTTATTTCTTCCCTGATCCATTCCTTATTCAAAAATGTGTTATTTAGTTTCCATGGGTTTATGTGCTTTCTGTTGTTTTCCTTTATTATAGATGTCTAATCAACCTTATTTCATAGTGGTCAGATGGTATACAGGGTGTGATTTCAATTTTTCTGTATTTGTGGAGGTTGTTTTGTGTCCTAGCATATGGTTTAGTGTTGAGAAAGTTCTGTGGGCTGCTGAGAAGAATGTGTACTCTTTAGTATTTGAGTGAAATGTTCTGTAAATATCTTATGTTTGAGATCATTTGCTTCATAGTTTCATTCAACTCTGATGTCTCTGTTTGGTTCACCTTTTCAGTGGAGCGAGTTGGGTGTCAAAGTCTCTTACTATCACTGTGTTTGGGTTGATTAATTATTTTACTTCCTGTGGTATTTGTGTGATGAATTTGTGTTTGGTGCATATGTGTTTAGGATTGTGGTGTCTTCCTGCTGGAATGTTCCTCAACTAGAAGTAGTAATCGTTTTTTATCTCTATGGTTTGAAGTCTATTTTGCTTGATATTAAGATGGTATCTCCTGCTTATTTCCTGTTTCTATTTGTGTACCTATGACCATTTTTTCATCCTGAAATAGGGTTTGTTTTTCACAGTGAGGTGTGTTTCTTGGAGGCAAATTATTGATTGAGTCATGATATTTGATCCAAGTTGTAAGCCTATGTCTCTTGATTGGAAGTTGAGCCCATTGACATTTAAGGTTATTATTGAAAGCTGTTGCATTTTTATAATTTTATTGATCTTATGATGTGCATTTGTATTCTTTTACTCACGTCTTGTACTAATATTTTTTCCTGCATCCTGATGTATATGTTCTTTTCCATCTTAACTATTCCCTTCAGTATTCTTTGTAGCCTGTTTCTGTCATGGAATATTTTATTTTTCTTTCACTTTCTATTATGATCAATAGTTTTGTTGAGTATATTAGTCTGGATTGGCATTTTTGTTCATTCATAGCTTCTATTATGTTTCTCCAAGCCCTTCTGACTTTTAAGTTTGCATTGAAAAGTTTGCATCTCCTTTTTAAAGAAACAAACACAAAACAGGAAGATCATGCATAATTAAGATAACAGAGGAAAATTTCTCTAACTTAAGGAAGGAGATGCCCATTCAAATACAGGCTTATAGGATCCCAAATACACAAAACAAAAAAAGAAACAACCCAGGACATTCGATATGCTTGCTCTATACAAAATATGAACACTAAAGATAAAATCTTAAGAGCTCATAGATAGAAGGGCCAAGTCACATACAAACATGTTTCCAGATACCCGTGAGCCATAGGTTGGATCTTTTGATGATGTCCCAAAGTTCATGTATGTTTCATTCACGCATGTTTTTCAATTTATCAAATTCTTTGATTGACTTACTAAATTTTCCCATCTTGTTTTCCAGTTCTCATACTCTGTCTTCTACGTGATCAGTTCTCTAATGAATTTTTAGTTGTACTGCTTGAATTTTTCAGTTCCAGTGTTATTTCACTGGAATTTCACTTGGGCTTTTTTCAATGCTTCCATATTTGTTTGTAGATCAGTTTGAGTTTTTTTCAGTATTCGTTACATTTGCTTTCAGATTTTCAACCGTCTTTCTAATTGTGTCTAGTTGCTTATATGTGTTTTCTTGAGTTCTTCATATTTGTTTAAATATTTATCTTATGTTCTCTTGGTTCTACTTCATCATGTTCATAATTGATTTTTAGATTTCAATGTTGGGGATTAATGTTCTCTTGATTGCCATCTGATGGGCTATCCTCAGTGGGAATTGGTATTTTGCCATTAGTGATTTGGGGAGGAAACATATTTCTTTGGCTTCTTGTGTTCCTATTTTTTCAATTTGATGTGGACATTGGGATTTAAAGAGGTGCACACATTTGCCTGGGGAATGCACAGTTGAAAGCTCCCTTTGCCTGGACACTCTGGTGACTCCCGCAAGGGCAGAGGGCAAGGGGAAAAGAGGCATGTGCAAACTTGCCTGGATAACCCGCCTGGCATATGGGCGCATAAGCAATTTGTAGCGAGGGCAGAAGGCAAGGGGAGAAGAGATATGTAGTCCCTGAAATTTCCTAAGAGCTCATGTTTTGTACATAAGAGGTTAACATGGCATATGAATAAAATAGTTTTCTATTTAGTGGTGTATACATATTTATATAGCAGTATTGTTTGTTTATTTCATTATATATGCATTTAAAAATCTTTTTGTAATTTTTAAAGTATTTATTTGGGAAAGGAAGCAAGGAGACTGATTGCAAGAATGAGTGAGTCCTGACATGTGTGTAAATCAGAGGACAGTTTTTTTTTTTTCTTCAAATATATGGAGACATTTTATTTAAGGTTAGCCCAGTTTATATAGAATAGTACAAGTAAATAAGAAAACAAAGAATAATCATGAAACCAGAAAAGAATAAGTGCTGAACTTCCATATGCACATTAAACCATACATTCATCATTCTGAGTGCCTAAGATAACCTCATGAGAGAGGCTGTAAAGGGAGGAGGAATGTGTAGACGGACATGGTTAGTTCCTGGTGCAGTTTTGAAATGTCCCAAGGACCACACTCAGCCCCTTTTGGGTAAACAGCAGGAGGTCATTAACCTCATCTGTCCCTATTTACAACAGGAGACTGGTGACCTATGACAGCTGGCTGAGAAATTCCTTTTAAGGTCATCTCAAGAAAGCCAGGACAGAACCTCCAAGTTCTCAGCAAGGCATAATCCTTACTCTCTGAGCAGTATGTCTGTCCAAGTATACTGAAGAGTGCCCACTTCCTTAACTAGTTCCCTACAGTTTTTTTTTATGCTTTTGAAAATTCTTTTTTTTATTATTATTATTTCAGCTCATACAAACTTAATAGGTACACCAGTTCCCTCCCTCCCTCCTCCTCCCCCTGAACCCCCTGCTCCCCCTCCCCTCACCCTTCCCTCCTTCCCCCCCCCCCCCCGTGCCTCCCGCCCCAATTCCCAGAGTCTTTTCTTGTGCATGCAGAGGACAGTTTTTTAAAAGTTAAATATCTCCTTTCATCCATAAAGGCTCTAGGGATTGAACTCAGATCTCCAGTTTTCTTAAAAGTGCTTTTACTTGTTGAAGCATGTAGTTGGCCCTATAGTTTTTAATGTATTTTTAGCTAATTTGAATTTTGAGTTGATGGGTGAAATAAATTTTTGTTTCTAAATGTTGGCGTGTTGCTTAACATTCTGATAAACGATCCTTCCTCTCCACACTGATCTGAAGGAGATTTCTTGATATGCACAGTTACCCTGTACCTACTCACCTGTGCTTAGATTCTGTGCTTAGTGCTGCTTAAGTTGAAGTCTTGGAAGTAGACTTTTGGGTGAAGTCCCTGAGGGCTGGCAGCTGAAGGAGGGTGAAGGAAGCAGCAGGAGGCAGAGGCAAGGACCCCGGACTGTTTACTCCTTCTGTTATTATTATTATCTATTATTCTGGGATGCAGTCTTCCCTCCTGTGACCTTGAGTACATTACTTTTTTGAGTCCAGAGCAGGCCTAGACATCACAACCTGACAGCAACCAACCTTCTGGGCAGCCTCTGGGGCAGGGGCCTGTGCCTGGGAGGATCAGCTGACATCACTGCCTCCCGTGGTCAGAGTGGTGCACCTGTCGATCCATGCTGTTACTTCAGTATGATAAGCCTTGATAGCTGTTAAAATATTCCTTTTTTGACTCTTCCGTTATTTCTCTAGAATAATTTTTGGTTTCTGGGATTTTGATTATTTTAGCTTTATGAATTAATTTGAGAATTTTAACTTTAAAATTAGACATAATTATTTATTTGTTCCAATCACTCATGTTCTTTGCTAGATTTTATATCTTTTTAAAAACATTAATCCTGTGAATTTCTTGTTATATTTTATTCTTACTAATGAAGAGTCTGTGTAGGACAGGCTGGGCCTCATTTAGCTACATTTAAAGGGAGCCAAATACATGATGTGGGAAGAGAAAATTTGATCTAGATAATATTCTAGTAATGGAAATCACTTAGGATGGTCTTTTCTGATGGTATCTTAATCTTCTTAAAAATAGGTGATATTGGCCAGCTGGTACCGGATTTATACCAAAATAATGGACTTGATTGGCATTCAAACCAAGGTATGCTGGACAGTTACTCGAGGAGAAGGGCTGAGTCCCATTGAAAGCTGTGAAGGTAAGCTGCTTTCTCTGAAACTGCCGGCTGCCTTTTGTAACATAATAAACTCACCCCAATATTAGTGATATTTATAAATAACAGGTGTATTATTATGCTTGTGGAGTCTACAAGTTAGAATTTCAGGCCATTTGGTTAATCTCCATGGCATCAGGGTATCTGCCAGAAAGATTTTTGTGACTGGGAAGAGTGGTCGGAACTGGATGTTGCTCCACTTAAAGTTTGACACCTGTACTGGGGTGATTGTGAGGAAGAACACAGGTGTCGCCTTACATGTGGCTTTTCTATGGGCCTTGTGCTTTTTTTAGTGAGGTAGGTGGTAGCCAGGTGGTAGCCAGACTACCCTGTGGCAGTTTCAGACTTTGACTTGACCCAGGCTTCTGATGCCCTTGCTTGAGAAGGAGGTGGTGTTGGTTCTCTGCCTTTATCTATTATCACAGCCTAACACAATCCAAAGTGGCCTGCTGACCCCACACCTCCATAGGAAGCATATCAGCAGACTTGCAGCCCTGTTTCCAAATCACCATACGTGTGGTATTATTTTCTATTCTGCCTTACTGTCCTGCCTTCATATGGAAACCAGGAAAGCCATACAATTATCTGGCAGCCATTTTCAGAGTAAATACAATTTAATGTAAATTGCTAGACATGCAACATAGTCTGTGGTAGGACCATATATCTTGTTTGCTTTTAAAGGGTTGGGAGATCCTGCTTGCTTTTACGTGGCTGTGATTTTTATGTTAAATGGACTAATGATGGCCTTGTTCTTCATCTATGGCACGTATTTAAGGTAAGACTGTTTTACTATGTGTTTGATGCTTCTTAGTAACAAAAGTAGCTATGTGTTAACAGTTGATAACTATTGATAACTTACTGTTTGATTTATAATATTCTAAAATGCTTGTATTTTTAGATTGCTTTGTGTTTGTCTGCTTTCATCATTGGTATAGCTAATTATGTTTCAAATAGTTTCAGAGTATAGTGTACATAAATGTTTTGTGTTGCAAATGTTTCTGCATGAGTAATATTTACTGTTCATATGAAATGTGAAAGAACCACTTGTTATCAGATATTAATGGCTTACTTTGCTGGTGTTGAAGCAGGCATGTATTCTATACAAATACTTATGCCTGACCTAGTTTATTTCAACTAAAAGAATGACAATTTTTAAGAATTTTACTTTTCTTGAGCTCTAGGCAATGCCACTGAGTCCTTACACCTCATTAGAGAGGAGGACCCCAGAGGGAAGTTAGACATGCACACTAAAGGATGCTTCAGGAATGGGGGGGGGGCCCACTGGGACAAAGGGAGGGAGGGGGGAAAGGAAGGGAAAAAGGGGGGAGGAAACCAGAAGGTCCAGGGAGGGGTAGAGGGAAGGGGGGGAATGGAGTACTTACCAACTTTGTATGAGTAGAAGAAATAAAAAAAAGGATAAAACAATAAAAAAAGGTCAAAAAAATTTTACTTTTCTTGTCCTTTCTATTTTGACATTTTACTGTGTATGTGTCTGAGCTATTTGCATGTTTATTACGTGTATATGTTCTATATGTGGATATACATGAGCTTTTATGGGCGTGTCTCTGAGGATAGCCTTGGGCCTTGCTCCTCATGTACTGTATATTTTTTTGTTTTAAGTCAGGACTTCTCACTGTCCTGGATTCTTAAGCAGGCTAAGCTGCTGGCCAGTGAGTCCAGGGATCTGCTTGTCTCCTTCCAAGAGCTGAGATTGCAGATGCGCCACAGTTCCTGGTGCTTTTTATGTGGGTTCTGCTAGATTGAATTTACCTTCACATGTTTGCATGACAAATACTTCATCCACTGAGCTATCTGCCAGCCCTTTGAACTATTTGACCTTGAGGGTGTCCTTAGGATTTCCTTGCTTCTTGCTGATTCCCAATGCAGAAGGCCAGATGCAGGTACATGATTTTCAGCAAGGGTTAGTGAGGTCAAATTTTTTACTGACAGTTTGAATTTAGTGTCTCAAAGACCTATTGTTTTTAGCTCAGTGTATGAGCTACTAGTAAGTATTTAGCATATGAAGAAGTAAGGAGATCAGTTTAAAATGCATTGCATATAGATTTAAGACACTCTGATGGTACTGTGACTTAGAACTAAGAAAGTTTTTAATTATTTAACTGCAGAGAGTAAAATGAAAGCACATGATTAAAAGATGCTGGGAAAGATTTTGTTTATGAAATAACACACAGAGATAACCAAGAGAATGCAGTAATCAGCTGCATCTGAGAAGGGCAGAGGCCGGTTTGCTTGCTAAGGAGCCACACTTGGAGGGATGTATTCACTTCCCTGAATATTTAGGAGATTGGATTCCAAGAAAAATAAGCTAAAATGTTAGACACCATGTCACTGCTAGGCTGCGTGGGGAGTTTTGCCACTTTTTTAATTGGAAAAATTTCTAGCCTTTGCCATAGTGCACTTTCACATTATTTTCTGGTGATGTTTATTAAAGCTTTCATGTCAGAAGCCAAAGGCACAGAATCACTGAAGAGACTGTCAGGTTCTGGTTCAGTTGAGAGGGTTTCGGTGACTCTGACCCTGTTGAACCGTCTCATTCCTGAGCCCTTCCCATCTACAGCAAGCACTTCATATATGGGAGCCACATTTATATGGGAGCCACATTTTCATTTGTTCAGTCCACTATTAAAGTATGTAGCCAGTGGTTTATTTATTAAGACTGTGTGTGTGATGACACAGGCGGGGCAGAGTGAGAAATGAGGGTGGCCATAATGTAGAGAAGAGTGAGAGCAGACGTTAGGATTCCGAGGCGAGAGGAGCTTTCTGCATGGAGGGAGCACTTTGCTTGGCTTTGAAGAAGCAGAGGATGGTAGACATAACTGAGAGGAGAAACATCCCCGGTTAGGCAGAGGTGGAGCATCTGGTAGAAAGCAGCAAGTTGAGCAGACTTAGCTGGGTGCTAGGATGGAAATGCTCATTCCCCGGAGCCAGGGAAGAGCAGCAGTTGAAATGAGAACTGTGACTGGGCTGTTGATGAAGGGCCTTAATGCAACACGAGTTTGACGTTCATTCCAAAATGAATGAAGGCAATCAGTAATTCAGGTTGGGTCAGGATTCAAGCTGTTGCTTATGTCTGTCATACAACAAGTACTCCAGCACAGTTATAAACTATGGAATATCATTTATTAAGGAATTTTGATATCAACTGTAGGCTGGCACTAGCAATATTTTTTTACGAAAAATGAAAGGATATTTTAGGAGTTGAGAACATAGCTTAGCTGACATAGTGCTTGCCTTATAAACATGAACACTTACCTGACTTTGATCCCTAAAACTTACAATAAAAAACACATGTAATCCCACGGCTGGCTAGGTGGAGATACGTGGATCTTCTTAGGGGCTTTCTGGTCAGTCACTCTAGCCTACTTGGAAGATTTCAAGCCAGGGAAATTCTTTATCTCAAAAAATCAAAGTGAAACAAAAAGATGAGTGACATCTGAGGATTGTACCCTGAGGTTGTCCTCTGTCTCAGGTGTGTGTGCACATACAAAATTGCAGAGCATTCTAAAAAGACACAGCAGAATATTCATGCCATCTTTAATAGAGTCAGAGAAACTTGTTTGGCTGTATGTGTTTCTATATATGTGTGTGCTAAATTGTGGGGTAAAGTGTCATTTCTTACTGTAGTTATAGAGCAGAAAGCGTCCATGAACTACTGTTCAAGGTTGTGAGAAGAGCGTAACTTGCATTTCAGAGCATCGAAGCCTTTCCAGATAGTGATCTTTATTCTACCCCAGAGTCAAGGCTGGGGCTTGTTTCAGCTCTGCCTGCTTCACTACTTTGACTCCTATTTCTAGCCATGTGCTCTACAGTGGTCTGCTTTGGCACTGGTTGCCCTTTTTTCAGACTGGCCTTTGCTCTATGTATAACTGGAATCCTAGGACTCTGATGCTCCTGCTGTCTGTTACTACAGAAGCCTGAGTCTTCATTCAAATTGTGTGATACTGTATTCAGAGAGCCAGCAATCTGGAAAGGCAATAGATTAAAACCTGGAAACCCTTCCATCTCATCTTCCAGTGGCAGACTTTAGGGGGAATGAGAGCAGAGTCAGTCTGTCATCCAGAGCGCAGTCTTGGGCTCTTACGGGTGGGCAGCCTCCTCTCTGACACTCTTGTGTTGGTGCTTCTCTTCTTTCCTGTGCTCTGCTCTTGTTATCACCTTGCTCTCCGTGTAGTGTGTGTGCTTCATATGTCCCCAGGCCACTGAGTCTTGCATTACTCTGGGTTAGAGTTGACTCAGAAAGAATCGTCAGTACTGTGTATGTGCCCATTCGTTTTTGCAATGTGACTCATCAGTATGCCTTTATAGTATAGACTATAAAAAAGTCCTTAGTCCCTCCTCTTGTGCCCTCTCAATTTGTGGGCTTTTTATTAGCTCCTAATAATCTTGATATCCAAAGGTACCTCTGAATGTGGATGGGGGAAAACAAACAAACTCGGTTTCTGAGTATAATCTCCCAACACAATTAACACAGATTTTTGTGGCAAAACCGTTTGTTTTTGTTGTGCTTACTGACTGTAAATGAAAGTTCTTAGGAGTTCATTCTTGACTTCAGTGAGTTTGCTAGAGCTGCGCCTGGAACTCAAGTGTGTGCTGGTGTTTCCTGAGTTACTGCAAAGACAATTACGAAGGATAAGGATGGACAAGATGCATGGGGCAAGGCATGTGGGAAGGGACTCAGGGCCTCTGCATCTGCTCTGGGTATTCCACGCTTCAAAAAACTTCTTAAGTGTGGCCATGTAGCAGCTTTCCAAACCCAGCCCTCTTGTATGTTTATTGAAGTGTCACTGCATGAGTATGATTGCAAAGAACTAACCTCTTTCCTCTCAGTAGAGATTGGAGGTTAGAAGTGAAAACTCTCAATCCTCTAATCCTGCCTTGGTCTTTGTAAGGCCACCAACTGCTGGTTTACTCATTGGAATATAGAAAGAAATGCTTACACTGTGGAACTTGAAAGGATTTCACTGTATCACAGCAACATCCTGAACTCAGAGGTCTTATGGTACGGTATACCCAGTCCTCAATTGAGCTTGTAGTTCTCATACACAGTGGAGCCCTTCTATGCTCCTGAGAAGTAGATATGTGGGTGCCACTGGAGTGCTGATCCTGCTGAACTGAGTATTGGATGAAACCTCTTATCATTTCTATCATGTTTTTGATTGAATTGTGTGTGTATATATGTGTGAACACACAACCTGGAGCCAGAGCCAATCTTGACAAGGTCTCTGTTGCAGTCAGCCTGCATGGTTGCTGATAAATGACATCAAATGGCTTAAAGGAACAAGGGATTTATTTTCTTACTGATAGTCCAATTACAGTCTGTAGTCCAGCTTGAAGGGAGAGCACCCACCAACACCAGGGCTGAGGGAACAGCTGAGAAAGGACAATCCTTACTTGCCAGACCAGCATGTCTGGCCAAGTGAACAGAAGGATGCCAACTCTTTCAACCAACTCTCAGTATTTTATTCACCTATTCAGGGCCTGGCCCCGCCCACCATAGGCTGGGCCTTCCCCATCAGCTAGACAATCTCCTACAGGTTTGCTCTGGGTTTAACCCCAACCACTAATTCTCCACACATGTGCCCAGAGCTTAAACCCTCAACCATCAAGTTGACATCTGTGCCTAACTATGACAGTCTCTGTACTTGGAATGCTTCAGGTAGGCTAGGCTGGTTAGCCAGCAAGCCCCAGGGATCTGCCTGTTTCTGCCTCCCTAGCACTGGAAAATGTTTAGCACTCCTTTTCTACCTTCCTTTTTTGTCAGTTTCATATATGAATACAGTGAAGTTTTGACATGTTGTCCTCCCCATGTTACCCCACCTTATCCCTGCTTCTGAGAATCTTTTCCCAAGGGAGTTTTCCTCTTGCTTTTATGTGTGTCTTCACTGAGTTTAGTGAGAGCTGCCTGCATTTTAGCATGTGCCTACTTACTTGCTGCAGCATTGACAATACTACTGAAGCGAGTGCCCCCAACCAGCATTAACCATCTAGCTATATTGTTAGTTCAGAATTATTTATGTCATAAACTACCTTGTATTTTTAAGCTATAAACTAACAGCAGCAGGAAACTAGTTCTAAAGTTAAGACTCTTCTTTCCCCACTGTCTTTTAGGGAAAATTTAGATATGCCGAAGATACAAACATCCCTGATTTTTACATTCAAACACTTGCCCTATCAAGCAGGCAAGCCTATTTATCCTTGGCAGGTTCATTTGCCTTTCATAATATGTCACATGATAATGTTTGTGATTTTTTTGTAAATAATCATTTGATAGTTTACTATTTTTTTCTTGAGTCACTACATTAACATTTTAATTACAGTATAAGTGGAAAAGAAAGGTAACATGTTGTGTTTTCTTCAGGTCTTTTCATGATTGCAACTTTCCCCCAGAGTTGTCATCTTCTATGTATAAATGAGCTAGGAGCCCATGGTTTAGGAATAGTGGATGATCTGCATGATTCACAAGCCCATGGTTTAGGATGACTTGGCATCTGCAGTACTGAGACACAAGCCCATGGTTTAGGATGACTTGGCATCTATATTACTGAGACACAAGCCCATGGTTTAGGATGACTTGGCATCTGTCTTACCGAGACACAAGTCCATGGTTTAGGATGACTTGGCATCTATCTTACTGAGACACAAGTCCATGGTTTAAGATGACTTGGCATCTATCTTACCGAGACACAAGCCCATGGTTTAGGATGACTTGGCATCTATATTACTGAGACAAAAGCCTGTGGTTTAGGGTGGTTTGGCAGTTGGTACATGATTGATCCATATGCCCCTTGGCTTGGCCATTGTATATAAATGTCTATAAGTCTATGCTAAGATGATTTAGCAATTTGTGTATGATTGAGGACACAGTCCCATCGTTTAGGATGACTTGGCAGTCCGTGTTTACTTCAGTACATTTTTGGAAAGTTCATCATCTTTTAAGTTTTCAACCTGAAGTTAAATTTATTTTCTTTGATGGTGAATAACAATGCCTGTTTTAGTATCATCTGCAATGTTTTAAGATTTTGTTTGTCATAGTGACATGTCGATAGGTATTTATAAATTTATTAAATAACTTAAAATTAATGTGATATATTGGCATAGTATTTATGATACATTGACTTATCTAACTAGAAATATTTCAGATTTGGACTTTTTTTCATTTGGAGACATTTGCATAAATATATGATAAGATCTTGGGAATGGAATGACAGTATAAAATTTGTCAGTTGCAGTTATTTTCTTTTTCTTGCTGTGAGACAGTACTTACACAACCTAAGGGACAAAGGGAGATTTATTGGCTGGAGGGGAGATAGTGTCCATTAAGGTGGGATTCTCACAGCAGAGGCACAGCTTCTGCTTAGAGGCAGAAGCATGCAGGCTCAGGTCAGAGCCATCCTCCTGGAGGCAGAGAGAGTAGGCAAGAGCTAGCTGTAAGTAGGGCTGGGCTACCAAACCTCAAGGCCTGCCCCCTAAAGGTTCCACGACATTCCCCAGTATTAACATCATCTAAGGATTCAAACACATAGCCTGTGAGGGGACACAAATTACATACACACTGTAACAGTGTCATTTATGCCTTAAATACATAAGTTGATGGTAATTTTATACAGTGTTTTCATGATTTTGAGTATGAGATAAAATTGTGTGCATTGTTCTATCAAGCTCTGTGATGTCATATCCACACTCAGAAATGTCAGATTTGAGCAATTCTAATAGAAGACCTTTGAGTAGACCTTTCATTATTTTTTTTCATTCATGCATTATCCTCTGCATTATTTTTCTTCTTATAAAATTTAGCAGCTAGACCTTTTACCTCCTGCTTCTCCATACCACTCATCTTGAATCACAGTCAGATCTTCAAAGCCTTAGCAAGAATGGCATGTAAGCAGTAGTCACAATTATGTTCTCGTGACTATGTAAATATTGTGATCACTGTTCAGTCAGGATATTTCTTAGGTGACTTTTTCTTTGCCACTATTTTCAGCTTTTCTCAGTATCCAAGTTGTTTGAATGTTAAGTTTTTGCATTAAAATGAAATGTTTTAGTATTTTCTTCTCCCATAATTTGTCTGTTTTCTATTTTTTTCTGTGAGATTTCCAACTTTTTAAAGATCTAGAATTTCAGGTTTTCCTCTGATGCTTTTTGCCATCTTTTTGCTTCCAGATACCCCTTGTATTGTAGTTATCTGTATCTTTTTCACACTAAAAGTGTCCCCCAGTCCAGTGATCCTTATTATGGTAGTTTTACATATTAGAAAGAGGGAGTTTTTAGAAGCTGGGTGGCGGGCTTCACTTTAGAATGGACAGACTGTGAAGTCTTTGTGGGGACACCAGACTGCCACCCCTGTATGTGAGCAGCGGACAAGGAGGAGGCAAGGAGACTTTGGATTCTTAGGCATTTTCGTTCCTGCACGTGCTGCTGTTCACCTGGCCTGTGGAAGTGATACTCAGCGCCAGCCCCACTGCACAGGACCCTGCGTCTCCGAGGGCCCAAGTGCAGCTCACCAAAGCAGAGCCACGTCTGCTCCTCCTTTGTCTCCTGCCCCGAGGTAGTGCTTCATACTTCTGTCAGTCTTTTTTCATGAATGTTTTAGTCTTTCTTGTTGCTCCCCAGCGTCCCTGTGGCCACTCTGACCGACCTCTGGTGCCTTCTTCCTCTAGGAATATTTGCTTATGTGGATTCTACTCATTTCTCCATTGCTTCTGTCTTTTGTAGGAAAAAAGCTTGTTCTTTATTCTGTATATGTAATTAGCACAAATAATCACCAGTTATGTTATAGAGAACAGTATACCTTTTGTTTTGTCATCTTTGGTCACTGGAGGTTCAGAGTAGCTCCTTTTTACAAAGCTGCTTTATTTCTAGAATATTACGAATTTGCTGAGGACCTGACAGATGTCTGTGTAGCAGTCCCACCTTGAACTGTGTCGTGTCCCCTTTTGGCTCTTATGGAGTTGTAACAAGCTTTTCTGCTCCAGTTCCAGGGATTTACCAGGGTCTCAGTATTCTTTTGAGGTTCCATGGTAGAATAAAACGGCCTTTTGTTATTAATTTAGTCCTTTCCTGTTTCCTACCTATTAAAGAAAAGTTGAATTTCTTGGAAGAAATTGTATGTTCATTTGCTTCCATAGTTTTATGTGATGCTTTCCTGTTCTTACCTTGTGTTAGACATTTATTGTTTATACAGGGTGGATTTTCAGCTAAAACCTTGCTTAGTAGACTGTGAATTATATGTACCATTTGAAAGTTTTCCAGGTTTATGTATTTCCAAATGTTCTATGACTTGGCTGACAAGCATATCTTTCATCAAACCAATCTGGGCTAACAGTTGTAGATGAATATCTAAAAGATAAGTATTTCTCTTTAGTATTCATAAATCAATGGAAGTTACTGGTTAAATACTAGAATCTGTTCTCCAAAACCTACCCCTTGCACATCTTAATTGTCTCAGCTATGACACTTCTGTCTGTGCTAATGCCAAGTCCAACTCCTGTGGACATCCGTGGTTTCCCTGTGTGACCTCTTCAATCCAGCTAGATGCAGAAGAATCCTCTTAGTCTCTCAGAACTTTGAGTCCTTCTGTCATTGTCCCTCCAGAAAATCTCAGCCCCAGTTCACTAGGGTTTCCTATCTTCCTACCTGCCCTGTCCCCCCATATTGGTTTGTACATTGTATTCTGTGTGAGCATTTCACTTGAGTATCTGACAAAGTCTGAGCACAGAGCTTAGGTAGGGAAGAATGGGAAATGGGTCTGGCAGTGCAGCAGGGCCAGATTCTGTGAGGCATTTCAACATGTTTTGGTATTTGGATTTGAGACTTTGAGACATAGATTGCCAATGAAGTATCACATGGATAATGGTAGCCTGTATCAACTTATTTTATTTTTAAAAAATGCCCTTGTGGAGGAAACAGGTTTAGAACAAAAGAGGACTTGTGAGAAGTCATCATAGTTCTCAGATGGAAAAACCTCATCATGAGATAGTGTGTGCATGTGCAGGATGGGGCTACGGGAAGTGCTCTGGAGGGAAGTGCATAGGCTCTAGACATTAGAAGGCAGGGCCAGGAAGAGACTTCAGAGAAGCAACTGCTCAAAGCATTGATGCTTCCAGTGGCAGGAGGAGGAAGCATATGAGATGAGACTGAGGGTTTGGAACAGCTAGGAGGTCACTGTTGACCAGAGGTTCTGGATGCTACAGTAAAAAGGGAAACATGGGTGTTAGGCAGAATGATGTTTAGTCAAGGACTGCATGCAGCTGACAGTGAATCCAATGAGTCACATATGCATGGGCCAGCGACCAAGAGCAAGTATCCTTACACATGTGGAATGTTTAGCAGCAAGGTTCCAAAAATAATGAAAACCAACAATCTTTCAATTACGTGCCATTTGTGTATTTGTTTATCCTCAAGGGTACGGCCTGAATCTGTTCTATGATTTGGTGTAGTAGTGCGCCACAGTAGGTAGCTGCCTTGATTAACTGGCAGGTTCACAATCAGGTAAATGTTGGCAGACAGAGGGTCAGGTTAAACACATTAACTTGTGCTGTAACAAGCTGAAGAGAGCCATGAAAAGAACAGTTTTTTCCTAGTTGTCATTTCCTTCCCTTGACTATATTGTGTCTTCCGTTAGTGCACCACTGAATGCCTCCTGTACATGCGGGGGAAGTGCTTGGCTCTGACCCAAGCTGGACGGCATTTCACTGGATGAACTCATTGTCAGAATCTTCGTTCACAAACTTGAGATGGACCTTATTTCTAGATTATCACATCTCTGTTTTTCTTATTTATTTATTGCTAAGTATTTGAATAACAAAACGTGATTTACCATAAAATTGAATAAACTATGATTTTTTTCCCTTCGAATGTTAGTTTTTTCATCTTTTTTATTTTTAAGTAGAGCTAACGTTAGATTAATGAAGTCTATCAATTTGATAATTGACTTGACTCTTTTTAACCTTAGAAATAAGAAAGAATTGTGGAATTAATTACTAATTTTCAGAACAGGAGACCATTTAAAAAATTGAGAATTTTTAGTTTAATTTAATTTTTTTAAATTTTTTTTTATTCAATTGTGCGTGTGTGTGCATATGTGCACATGTGTGTATGTGTGTAGAACCATGGGCGAATTCGGGAACCACCATGCCTCCACCTCCTCCTTGTTTACTCTTCCCCGGGATTCACAGGCTCCGCCCTACCAGGACCAGAAACGCAGGCCGCCCCCACTTCTGCCTGGCATTTATACGTGGGGTCTAGGATCCGAACTCAGGACCTTCTGCCTCCAAGGCAGAGGCTTAACCCCTGAGCCACCTCTCCAGCCCCGAGAATTTTTAATTTTCAAGTCTTCTCATTCTATATTTAAGGAAATCGAAGCTCAAAAGGGGCCTGAGAAGGTGGCGCAGTGGATTAAAATGCCTGCTCCCGAGTTCAAGCGTGGGTCCCTGGAACCCATGTAAAATGCCAGGTGTGGTGCCGCATACCTGTAATCCCAGCGCTGAGGCTTGGGGTGGGCAGACAAATGCCTGCCGCTTCCTAGCTAGCTAGTCAAGCTGAATTGGCAAATTTCAGATTTAGTAAAAACTTGTCTCAAAAAATGAGGTGGAGAGCAATTGAGAAAGACACTTAATTAATGATGATCTCTGGCTTCTATATGCATATTGGCACGTCCTTCCTGCATGCATGTTCTCCACACACACGCACTCTCTTGCGCACACCCGCACATACACAAAGAGAGAGAGAGAAAGGGTCTTGAGTGATAGCTCAGCGGAAGTTTCTTCTGATTTTCATCCCTAGCACTGACATAAAAAGTTAGGCATGCCTGAAATCCAAGAGCTGGGGAGAAATCTGGAGAATCCCTGTAATTTGCTGTCTGACTGCTTCAGCTGAGTCAGTGAACCCCCAAGTTTAGTGAGATATGCTGTTTTCAAAAAATAAGTTGAAGACGATGTCTAATCTATACAATGCATGTCTCATGTGCATATACATATGCTTACACAAACACATACACACAGATGCATGCTCACCAACACACACACACACACACACACACACACACACACAATGAATGAAATGCATGAGTACCTGTGGCAACTATTCAATAAGGTCATGTCTTAAAACTGCTGCTTTACAGTAGTAACTTCCAAGCTGTAAGATAATTAGTAATATTGCAGAAGAGACTTTTTAACTACTAGGAAATGTTGAAATAACTGATAATACATAATGGAAAAAATTGAAACCGTTTAAAATATTCTTATTTTCTATGCCACAGTGTGGTGTGACTGTGTAGCCACATCTGGGATTGGGATGGTGGATTAGAATTAGAGCCTCTGTTTGTGATTTATTGCAGTCACATTATTCATTGTCACTATTAGTTAGTTTGTCCTTACAGATAAGCACATTATTCTCTATCCACATGCTTTGTGGGGTTGAAAGTGTTTCATAAAATCTGGTTGGCTAAAAAATAAAATCTGACTGGTTAAGCAAAGTGGAGAATCCACAGAAGATGCACTCAGAAGGTGGGTTTCGGTAGCTTGGCGAGGGGGAACTGTGCTGGTCTCAGAGCCTGGCAGTCAGTGAGCATGTGGCCCTTGGGCCATGTTCAGCCCGAGAGTCAGTGAGCTGCTTCTCTGCACGTGGCTTTTACTTCTCCATGTGAAAGGTTGAAGTTACAATACTTGACTTTTGGTCTCTTCTTGTTCGGAAGACATTTTAAAAAGAATTTCACATTAAGTTACTAAAATGTTTTTTGTCTTTCTTATGCTCAAGATTATAGTCAGACAGTGAGTGTCACCACAGCAGGTACTCTAGGGACATGAGAAATAGCACATTCTTTGGTAGTCAGGATACCATGTTTCACCAAGTCCAGCTTGTTGATCTCCTCAAATCTCTGGTGTGTTTTCTTTAGCACACCTGTCTAATCCTCCATTGTCACCAGATTTCACCCTATTCTCTGTACCTCTGGCCGGGTTGACTTCAAGTATTTGACTGCTTTTTTGCTTGCTCATAGCATTTTCCTTTGAAGAAATGTAATTAGAATTGAATAAAGGGGGAGAGTCATATTTAGTGTTTGAATGGTCAGAATTACATTGATAATCCACCCAAATTGCATGTAAATTAGTGCCACTGAGATAAAAAACATTATTTTGAAGAAGGGATAGTTTAAGATATATGTTAGGGATTTTATATGTGTGTGTGTGTGTGTGTGTGTGTGTGTGTGTGTGTGTGTGTGTAATTAAGGGGCATGTTAAAATGGTATTATATATTGCATATTACATATTCCTGATGTTAGTAAAAATCACCTGAAACAAACTTTATGAAAGAGAGTAAATGGGGTCAGGAACCATTCCTCATCATGTGTTAAAATATCATAATGCTATAGTTATAAGATAGTGCTGTTTGATACAAAAGTACACAAGTAAGTCAGTTAACTAAAGTAAACCAGATTATAGCATTAGGAGAAATTGACATATGGTAAAGGCTGAACTACATTTCTCAGGGAAAAGGAGTCAGTGTTGACTTGCTCCATGGCATTAGCATATCTGAGTATTTCAAAGAAGATTTTCAAGATGAAAGGTTAAGTAAAACTTCATTGATCTTAGAAGAAATTTCAGTTGGCTGTCTTTATATTTTGAGAGGGGAAAGACCTTCACAGACAAGATAGGAAATGGAGAAAAAAGTGAAGAAAAATATTGACATATTTAGCTAAATAAAATTTTAAATATTCTGTCAGAATTCTTAAATCTTTAAATTCTTAAATCTACTTTAAATCAAAGTAGCCTGCAATACACATAACAACCAAATGCTTGCTAGCCCTGTCTGCAAGCAGGTCTGTAGACAGCAGTCTGGGTATTCTCAAGAAGTTCATAGACGACCAACACAGATTTTCAAAACAAAGTGTCAAAATGGTTGTCTACACCAAATAACAACATTTAAATGTCTCTACCTACCAAAGCATATCTCATGTTGATATGATACAAAAAGTGTCCCGCCATATACTGATGAAGACTGGTATGGTGCTTTCTGGTATAGTTCATTCATACTTCATACTTAGGTCTACCCCAGGGAATAGAAGCAGCAGCACTGGCATGTTTAAGGACATGTAATTTTTGCATGTCACATAGCAAGACATTGAAAAATACCTTTATGCCCAATAGCAATGGACTAAAGAAATTACAGTTCATTGGTACTATAAAATATTTGGCAAGTATAGAGAATGCCTTTGATAATGATTATCAATTAATTGGAAAAAAGAGCAAGTGTCAGAGATGTATATAATAAGTTTATGTTGCAATATTTTGTTCAGTTATTTAGAAGGATGGATACAAAAAATATCACTGAGAGTGATAAGGATTTGGGAGGGTGGCAAGTAGGAAATAATTATTTGTTTTGAAAAGACAATTCTGTGCTTTTTGTCTTCTTAGGAAAATATGAAAATACTAAAATTTATTTTTAAATCATTAGCTTTTCCTAATGTGTCTCACTTGTGCTGAAGCCTGGAAGTGCTCACCTGCTGCTTGCTCTTGGAGGGGTGTGGTGTGCTCTGGGAGGAGCTAAGCCTCCGCATCTGTTTCCTCTCCTTACCTCTCTTTTTAATGTCTGTAACTGTTTCCTCTGGCTACCTCTCTCTTTAACAGGCAGGAGATATTTAAGATGTCTCTGTCTCAGCCCCTTAGTGCTGCCACCTTTTCTCCCAAGTAGCAGATGGCTGCGTCTCCATAGATACAATGGACCTCCACAAACTCCCTGCCACTGACTGACCACACAGTGCTTCTCTGCTTCTGTGGGGCCAGCAGATCACTTATGCTGGGGATCCAACCCTTCCTGTGGTCTGCCCATGGACCAGGGGAGGAGAGCTTGCTTGGAGGACCATCCTAATTCCTCATTTTGTGTAGGAGTAAGCACAGTGGCCTACAGATGTGTGCACTCGGGTTTTTTGTGACTTCTGACCCCTTGCTATTTTCCACGTACTCGTAGATGGATATAAAGAGGGACATGTCAATAAAATAATGAGAGAGATGCAAGAATTCACCTTGAGTAAAGACGAAAGCAGTGGTGGAACAAGCTGAAAAGCAACCCAGGTGCCTCCTGTGACTTGGAGGGATCAGGAGTGAATGGATGTCACTCTTGCCTGAGCAGACGGAGGCTGAGCTGTGCTTCTGAGTTACAGCTCTGATCCTGTTTTGATATTTGTGTTCTGTTTTGGGGGTTGAAAGCAAAAGAAAGCTGAAGCCTTATCTGGAAAACTGTGCTTCCCTGTGTTCTGTGCAAAACTAGTTTAGGGACAGGTTTGGGAAGCAGTGAATAAGTTTTCAGTGTGACCACATGCCTTGTGAATTGCCAAGAACAGATAGGCAGTATGGTGTTTTCTGAGTCTTGGAGCCTTTCTCTATATTTCCTTGAGTCCTTTCCCTAATATATATCATGTATTCCAGGGAAATAGTTTGAAAAATGCCAAGGGATACAAATGTAAGTGTAATATTAAGAAAAGGAAAAAAGAATTGGGATATCCCTTGCACAATACCCTGACTAACAGGAATTTTCTAGTCCCTTCAGCTTACTTTCTTCTAAGTTAAATAAAAAGTCTCTGTGTGTATATTTGCAAGTGCACACATAAGCACAGATATAGCACAACATGTGCAGAAGTCAGAGACAACTTTAGGAAGTTTGCTCCGTCTACCAGGTGTACTCCATGGATTGAAATCAGATCATCAGGATTGCATAGTAAACACCTTTACCTGCAGAGCCCTCTCATCAGCACCTTTTAGAAAAATAAGTAAAACTTTGTTCTGAGTGTGCACATTCTGAAGATGGCAAGTGAGGTCTTTTGTTGCTTTTTGTTTGTTTTGTGTTTGTGTTTTTTTTAATTCTCCCTTTTTTAATGTTGCATAAATGAATACAGTGAATTTGTAATATTTTCACCCCTTAGTGAGCCAGGTTTAAATGTACCATGTAGTAAGACTTAGTTAAGGCTAGTCTTGAGTTCTTGATCTTTCTGCCTCCAATTTCAAGTGTTAGGTTACAGGTATGTGCCACCTTGTTTACCTGGCAAGTATGTGAAAATAAAAATGTATTTTGACTAGTGCTGCTTTGGAGGAAGTAAACTCCTTTGTAAATAAGCATAGGAAGTCTTAGTTATAGATTAGCATGGACATTGTTGTCAGGCTTTACTTAGGGATTTGCCTGTATTTCTGGTGCTTGAGTTATGCCTTCTTACCTCTTTTCCAGCGGCAGCAGACTGGGAGGCCTGATCACAGTGTTCTGCTTCTTTTTCAATCATGGAGAGGTAGGTGGTCAAAAAGTGAATACTTCCAGATTCATTTTCCTAATTCAGTTCTTTGAATTTAATGTATGACAGTGCAACTTAACTGTTTGAGCTTATTCACGAGGACCAAGGTTTGCATGCTAGGTGTTTATTTTCAGTTAGTTCTTCATGGCTTTTGTGTGGTTGTTACAACTCCTGCTTAAGTCTCACCAGTTTGAGGAAATAGCGTTTCTGAAATCATTCTTTGCATAGTTTTAAACTGTGATGGTTCATGTCATTTAGAAATAATATTTCTAAGTATTTGTTTCACAAGAATTTATTGAGTCTGTACATTTGTAAGTCTCTGAGGGTTGACTAACAAGAGTAACATTGAGAAGCATGGAGACTCTGAATCCAGACTTTTGGGTTCAAATCCTGGTTCTGCCAGTTAGCATCTGTGCCAGCTGAGTAAGTTGTTTAATCTCTGCACATTTGTAAATGGAGCTGTGACATTACCTGTTATAGTTCGCCTGCATGGTTGCTGATAAATGACCATCAAATGGCTTAAGGGAACAAGGGGTTTATTTTCTCTTAACAATTTACTAGTTACAGTTCTCAGTCCAGCTTGACAGGAGAGCATGCGCCAACACTAGGGCCGAGGGAACTGGCCACACCATCTCTACACAGCAGCTGAAGGACGATCCTTACTTGCCAGACCAGCATGTCTGGCCAAGTGTACAGAAGGATGCCAACTCTTTCAACCAGCTGTCTGTATTTTATTCCAGGGCCTAATCCCACCCACCGTGGGCTGGGCCTTCCCCATCAGCTAGACAATCTCCTACAGGTCTGCTCTGGGCCTAACTAAACCACTAATTCTCTACAAATGTGCCCAGAGCTCAAACCCTCAACAGTCAAATTGACACCTGTGCCTAACTATGACATTACCCATCTCAGTATACAGCAGAAATCAGGTGAATTCATAATGCCTAGTGTGATGTTTAAAACATAAGTGCGCATTATAAATGTTATGTAATTATTGACTTGAATTATTAGTTTTACTTTTAATTGTTAGCATATCCAAATCATTAGTTTTACTTATTACTATTAGTTAAGTTCAGATAAAATTCTAATGCAAAGTAAAAATGCCAATGAATCCCTTGCCCTAAATTAATCATATGTGTAATTAAATTTGTAGTAACACATGTATGTCCAGTTTTCTCATGGAAATTTTTATGTAGAGAGAGAAAATTCAGCTTCCTTTGTGTTCGAAAACTGTCTTTTTACCCATGTGCCCTCAGTGATTGCAGTGTTTGGATGCATGAATGCTGTAAAGGTCTTAAGACTGAACAGTTAATGCAAACTGAATGCAGCAAAAATTTGTTCTTTTTAGGCAGCAAGTTACTAGTGGAAACTCACCTGATTTAGCACTCAACTGTTTAGAATCAGAAATACAAAGCTCAAGTGCCTTGTGAGTTGAGCATTCCACACAGGTCTGTAGTGCCAAAGCTGTTACTTGGTGTAGTATGAATTCTAGCAAGAAAAGAGAATGGTTTGGCCTTTCCTAAAGGAATGTTGCACTTTGTCTGAGTGTGGACTGTGTGACTTCTGGAGCACAAACACTGAGAATGTTCTAAGAAATGAAGTCTCTGCTTGATAAGGGAAGAAAGGGTGCTGTATGGGAAGAAAGGGTGCTGTATGGGAACAATAAGACGTTGGAGGAAAGGGGTTGTTGGATAATTAGAGCCAAGCTGCAGTTAGAAAGGCTGCCCATTGAGCTGTTTCCCCAGCATGCCCTAGGAGTTGTTAGTTCCCGATTTTATGTTTTCTTGTAACTTGATAACTCACGTAACAGGAGCACCATTTCTTACGAAACCTCTTCAGGTGTAATGTGGAATTCAGACTATTCAGTCTTTCATGCGGCTGTGTTTCCTTTGGATGCTCTTCAGTTTTTGGTTTATTTAAATGCACTCCCTTATGAATCACTTCTTAGGACAAGGTGAATAAAATATGATTGGAAGTGTATTTTTATGTAAATAACCAAGTAAATTATTGTCTTTTATTTAATTATAGCTTTAAGGTAGGCAAGTCACTTTTTAAAGTAATAACATATTAAAGCATAAACTGCAGTTTTGGTAAATTACTGGTAAGGACTCAATTAAAACATTATGATCTCATGTATTTTGGCTTTCAAGTTACGATATTTTCAGACATTGTTTCATTTGATGTTATGAACACATTACCTAAACTATCATTTTTACATGAGCAGCAGCATCTACTCTGATAAAAGTCATTTTTCAACCATTTTGAAATATCCATTATCAAGGTCACTGAGCAGTAGAGTAGATCATGAAGTCTGACTTTACAGTCTAATTGAAGCCCTGTACTTTTGATGAGCATTCCCCTTTTCCCTAAGCATCCCTCTTCCACCTACCCATGGTCCCTAGGAAGCATGTTTTCACTCTCTTCACCCTCCTGGACTCCATGTAAAATGATATCGTTTGCCTTTATTTTCTTTGCCAGTGCCCATATGTGTTTTCTCTTCTCATAGGCACATACTTGACTTGTGCAGACTTGATCACACTCTTCCCAAATGCCTCAGAGCACAATGCCTAGAAGCCTCTGCGTTATCACAGCCTACTTTTCCCAAAGTCCAGAACTTTAATTTTGTATGTAGTGGTACCTTAATGTAGCCTGTGGTCACATTTCCATGGTTAATTCCTTTTTGTTTTCCATCAGATGCAGAAATTGATTCAAGACCACACATTACTTTAGTTGTTACTTTATCTATAGTTGTTTATCTGTAACAGGTTTTCTGCCTTTTTTTCTGATGCTGAAAATTTAACTTATGGCCTCATACACTCCAGACAAGTCCCTTACCCCATCCTCAGCCCACTTTTGGATGTTTTTGAGAAGTCCAGCCTAATATGTTGTAAAGGCCCAAGAGTTTGCATAAATGAACTCACTAGGGTTCCAATGAAACATTTTTGAATAATGTAACATGGGTGATGTATCCTTTTGTTACAGTACTTTCTAAGGCTTGAGAGACCATTGGTCACATGATGATCACTAAAGCAGATCTCATGAGGAGTGATGGCTGTCAGATCAACCTGTTATGAAGATGCTTTTTGTTCATTTTATATTAGTAAGCAGGTAGTGTGTTGGTCCTTTGACCCATGGAAAAGTTCATTCTCTTAATGCATTTACACAGTGATGGACACATGATTATATATAATATAATATATGTATTTTTGTCCATAATATATAATTTTTTATATAATATAATATATATAATGTCACCATAACTCTAGATATTCAGATCACTACAGATTTTTCAGTAAGAGGCCTGACATTAAACAATGCATAATTTGCACATATTAATATTGTATGTTGCTAACTGACTGGCTGAACAGATTTTATGTATATGTCCAATTCCATGGCCATGGTGTAGAGATCAAGATTTCCCTGGTTTTAGCCCTCAGCAAGCTTTCTTCTGCTTCCGTCCATGCTGCACCCTCCCTTTTTTGAGGGAGGGAGGGAACCAGTTAATGGTTTTGCTGCTTTGGGGTTTCCTAGAAATGCATTTGTACTTTCTTATATCTGATTTTTTTTTCTCTGACCATGTCTGGTATTTGCCCATATTGTCCTCTATTTTCAGTTTTCACTGCCCTTAGCGCAGTACGAGAATTCCAATTCTCCTGTCAGTGTTTGCTGTTGCAGTTCTCCGAATGTTAGTCAGGCTCAATGACTGCAGTATATCTTATTGGTTGATGTACCTGACGAGTACTAAGGTAGAATGCCTTTCTGTTGTTACCTTTTTTATGAAAAGACTGTGCGGTTTTTGTTTTTTTTTTTTTGTCCATAAGAAAATGAGTCATTTCTTCCATTGTGTTGGGAAACAGATTTTAGATTGTCCTTCTCTCTCTAGCTAAACCGTTTGTTGAGTATTCATTCCACTCTTTGCCTCACGGCATTGTAGTTCTCTTTTCTTATAAATATGGGAGCTGCTTTCTGAGTTTGTTTCTAGATCTCAGGTCTGTTCTCTTTGTCTGTTTCTTTGTCATTGGGCAGGTATTGTTTTCTCTTGATATCTGACCGTTGTAGGTTTTGTACCTGACATTGTTCTACCATAGCAGTTCCTCACTTATCACTCTGGCTCCCTCCTCTAGTACATAGGCCGGGACTTTGGATTATTTTGAATCTATAGGTCAATTTAGGGAGAATTATCACCCCCCACACACATGAATATATTGAATCTTCTAATCCATAAACATAGATACCTTCATCCTTTGTATTAGTCTGATTTTATTTCTCTTTAGCTATGTTTTGTGTCTTGCACATCGTTTATGAGATTCACAAATATTTTACATTTTTTGTGATATTCTCAGTTCTTTTGATATATTTTTTTCAATCTTGGAACACTTTCTTTCTGGTGGCCATGGATCATCTTGTTCCAAGAGAGAGTAAAGCTTGCTGTTTTCATAGAATCCTGTGTCCTGTTTGGTGGAGAATAGTATTTAGACATCACAGTCTGTGCAGTAAGCACTCGTCTCCATTGACATTTGTCTCCTGGGAATATTCACCCTCATTTAGTTGTTTTTGAAAGGTTGCTGTAGCTAACGCTTACCTAAATTCCAGCAGTTGCATTGTATCTTCAAAGGACATAAAGTTATTTTGTCAGAAAGTTGCCTGTGCACTCATGCTCAGGGCAGCACTGTTCACAATGCATAAGACAGAGCATCAGGAACACATGCTGGTTGATGGGCAAATGGACAAGGAAAAGCTGGGTCTTCCTTCACCTTCTCAGGCATGTCTCACTGCCGAGACTCACTGCTTGTGTGTAATATACCGTTGAGAGTGTGAGTGGAAGTGCTTCTGTGTGTGTGTGACCTGTATCCCTCACCTGGTGCATCTTAGCAAAGGCATCACATGTGACACACACTGCCGCTGTTCTTCTTGCAGTGCACCCGTGTGATGTGGACGCCTCCTCTCCGGGAAAGCTTCTCATATCCTTTCCTCGTACTTCAGATGTTGCTGGTGACTCATATTCTCAGGTAACTTCCTCTTATCCCTAGATTGTTTTTCCCCCTTAAATAGCTTAAGTAGAATTTCTTAATTTGCCATAATGAACAGCTGACATAATGAATTAAGATGACCTCATTATATTGAATTAATAAAATTGTTTAAAGTATAACTTTAAAAACTACTTAGAATCGAAGACATCTCCCCTTCCTGGTTCTCTTCCTTTCTTTTAGTGACCCACAGTGATGACTCAAGGAGAACAAACCTACTTCTACTTCTGCATCTCCACTCTTCCAAATCTTTGTCTCTTTCCACCCCAGCTGTCAAAAGAAGGGAGAAGTTAGCCATTCGGAACTTTATCCTGTGGGATTTAGTCCTGTGGAGCAAAAAGTTCACAGAATTTAATCAGGAATATTAGCACCTGCCATTTGTGTTCTGATTCTGATGTAGCATCATTGGCTATCAGAATAATAGTAGCAGCAATTGAAAGAAATCTCCTAAAAAGATCAAAGACTAGAGAATCCCCATTAGAAGCCCAGGATTGAACTGGGCTTTCACAACATTTGTTGAATTTTTAGAGACCAAACAACACAAGCACCACTAAGTAGAAATAAGAGCAGTTCCCTCTTTGGTTGACCCATACTGAGTTTAAACATACATAGTCTGGTCCAGAGGATAAGCACACAACAAAGCCTGTGAAAAACAACATCTGAGCTGGGGAATCATCTGAGGTATCTTGGACAGTCTTTCTAATGATCCCAGCAGGCCTGAGGCCTAAGATGCTTCCATTCTTCTATGTAGTGGTATCAGACCCTTCACAGGCCAAAGTGGGCGATAGCTTTTGTATTTAGAGTTTTTAAAAGTCAAAGGGACTCTAGCTTAACTGCTTTCCCTTAAGTCTACTTTTCTTATAGGGTTTGAAACTTCTTTGGTATCTTCAAATGAGGTTTTCCTCTATGAATCTATAACCTTCAGCTTCAGCTCTGCCGTGTTTGTGTAGTGCTCCTAGAAAGGGGTACTCTAGACGCTTCTAGAAGAGATGCTATGCTAGCATATCTTCAGTTTACCCACAGAAGCTGTTTTCCCCACACATCCGTGTGCTCCCTCCTGGCTTTTTCCTCCAAGGTGCCCGGGAGTTTGGAGGTGCAGTGTTTCTTCTGTTCTTCGGGAGGCTGTGGCTGCTCTTGCTCCCGTGTACCTTTAGAGGCTCTCAAGCTTCTTAGTGCTAAGAGAATGAACCACCACAGACCTAGACTGCCAAGGCCGTATTCTTCTGTCCTGTGGGCGAGACAGTTGCCTTGTCCCCCTAGCCTGTGTCTCTTGGCTTCTGAATTTTTCCCTCATGAGTCCTCTGATTCTTTCCTTTGTGAGTCCTCTTCCGGCCTGTTCATTCCAGCCTTTTCTCCTGTCTCTACTTTTTAAGAACCTGTAATTACTGTGGACTCACAGGACACTCCCGGGCAGCTCCTGTTCTCATTGGATCAGGTGATTGCAGTCTTAGCCCCAGCTGCAGCGTTGACGCGTCTGGCCGTGTTGTGTTGCGTGCTCATGGTCTCCAGAGATAGGATCATTCTGCCTCCCACGTCTCAGAGTCTGCTCCGCTGCTGTGTCCTGCTGCTCTCTGTGGCTCCTCTCTGGCTTGTTCTTTTTTTGCCTGTATGGCAGCTCTCCCTTGTTTTCTTTAGCCTTCTGAAGAGACTTGTTATTTTCAGCTTCCCCTCTTCCCCTTTCCTTCTCTCGCTGTCTCTTCTTCCTCCTGCTGCTTCTCCATCCACATTCTCATTTATTGTTCCCTGAAGTTTTAGGAGACGTGTGTTTACTGAGGGACTTTTGTCCATTAAACGTGGTTGGCTCTCCTTACTAGTGCCTCGCAGGCTCCTGGCTCAGCTCTGGGGTCCTGCCGATCCTCCTCTCCTGGCTTCTCTGGCACTTCCTCACTTCTTTTGGAACAGCTTCTTCACTGCGCTCCTTAGTTGGCATGGCACCTTCCTTCTGTGGTGGCTAGCCCCGTGGCTAGTGCGAGACACGGCTGCTGGGAGCGAGGCTGCTTTCATTTCCCTGAACTGACAGCTGTGTTTTTGGAATCTTTGGTCTTCACAGCTGGGAAAGCTGCCTCCTCCTTTCCTGGCCTGGAGATGTGGCAGGCTTTGTGCCTTTCTTCCCAAGGGGGACAGGCTTCTCTCTATTGACCATCTGGCCTTCCCTTTCCTTTGGCAAAACAGCCATTTCCTTTGGTTCTTGATTTCCACCTTGTAACTAATGGAGTGCAGGGGGCAAATGTCTGGAATGAGCTGAGGAGCAGCTGACCGTGTTGATGTGAGCTGCAGCGCTGAGCTGAGTGTTGTAAAACTGGAAGGTTATTCCTTAATGCCAGGACTGTGGTAATAAGGTTAGTAGTGTATTTTATTCTATCAAAGTGGCAAGTGCAGTTTGGAATTTTAAGTATTTTGAATTTTCATTTCTTTATGTATCACCTGTATTGGCCATACAAGCTTAGCTTTTTCACGGCTGTTTTTGGCAATCTCTTTGTTTCCATCTCTGTTATCTTGGGTTAGTGGTGTATTGATCACATCATCACCAATTTGATTCCTTTGGTTCCTTTTGTTCTTACCTGGTCTTCATGCCCAGCTGCCAGATTAGTATTAAATTATGTCCCCAAAATTTTAATGCCCCTTGTTACCTATAAGTGAAAATCAAGAGTCATATTCAAAGGCAATAGAAAATGACTTCATTTTAGACAGTGACTTTTGTACTGCTTGACTGTGGTTCTTAACCAACAAATTTTATGAGATTGGTGACATGGTTCAGTCAGAGGTCTTGTTGTGGAGACATGAGGACCTGAATTTGGTTCCCAGCTCCCTCGTAAAAAGCTGGGCTTGGCCTGTAATGCCAGCACTATGGGCAAGAGCATAGAGGATTGATAGGTCTGCTGGCAGCTAGCTTAGCCCCAGGTTCATTGAGCTGTCTTTATCTCAAGCAAATTAGACAGAATGACAGAAGGACACTCAAGGTCCTCCTGGTATCTGCGTGTATAGTTGTGTTCACATGAACATATGTTTGTGCATATACCACGTGCATATACTACACTCAGCTCATACACATAATTCACACATATTTACATCAAAATCCTGATACTGTTGCCCAGCACACACACCTGTACATGAGTAGACGGCTGAAATTACAGAATATAACCCTGTACACATTCTGTCCTTTTTACTCTCTCCACTGAGAAAAAGTGTTGGCTTTCATCTAGTTGGTTGATTTTTGTGACTCATGAGCTTATTGGAGTTTAAGAAATCCTTAGTAGCATAGTAGGGTGCTCAGGGAAGAGGTTATCCGGGAAGTGGTCTGTACCCTATGTGTTTATCTCAAGGTAGATTTCTGTGACTGTTACTACATTAATAGATGTACTTCACTTCTGTGAAGATGGTAGACATGCGTAGGGGCTTTGCATTGGCTCTTAGGAGTAGGAGTTAAGGTAAGTGCCTTCTGCTTCTGAACATCTAAGTTGCAAGTCGATGTCAACGTGAAGTCTCTAACAGCACCAGAACAGAGCTGCCTTCATCTCTACTGCTTACCTTTCTTTCCTCACACCTACAGAAGGCCAGCTTTTTTTCTTTTCATGTATGTGTGTGAGGTGTGTGTGTACGAGTGTGTTTGCATATGAATGGGTGTACGTGTGTGCGCGCACTCACGCCTATGGCAACCTAAGGGTGATGTCAGAAATCACCTTTGAATCATCTTCCACCTTATTATGTGAGCCTGGGGATTCACAGGTTCTGCCTTCCAAGGTTAGAATTATAGGCAGGCTACCATACCTGCTTGACATTTTTACATGGAATCTGAGCATCTGAACTCAGGTCCTGTTGCTTGCCGGACAAAGGCTTAACCACCCAGCCAGAAAGACCAACTTCATCCCTCATTCTCACAAAGCCTCCCTCTGTGACTTGCCCTAGTCTGCATTCCTGTGGCACTTATCTACATACTGCCTTTGAAGTTGGAATGTGCTACTTGTCATTTCTTGTGGATGTCCTCTGACTCCCCAACTAATAAAGCCATTGAATCACCATTTGAAATGCCTGATTGTGAATTCACCTAAGTATATTCGAAGATAACTTGAATGGCTCTGCTGACCTGGCCTCTCTATAACAGGGGCAGTGTGTGTTTACAGTGGTGGTTTAGTTTCTACAGAAAGTTGTTGTAATTGGGTATTAAAGGAATAATTTCTAACTCATGGGTGATTTTAGATTCCATTTAGATTGCTAGATGTTGTTTGAGACTCTGTTTTGTGATATTTTGGAGGCATGCTCAACTGTTTTGTAGTTAATGTTGCTAATACTTTTTCTTCTCCAGGTCTACAAAGCTTTACAGAGGAAGCCTGATCGCACTCTGCATCTCTAACGTGTTCTTCATGCTTCCTTGGCAGTTTGCCCAGTTTGTACTTCTCACTCAGGTAAGGCGATTTTGTTTATAAATGTATTCAGGCTTTGTTTTTTTTTTTGAGTATGTGAGCTCTTTTGTATAAAATTATGACCTCAGCTTTTCTACTTAGTGACTTTTCAAGATAGTTTAGAGTATGGAACTTTATGAGATATGTTGATGAATATTACTTACTGGTAGAATGCATTTGTTGAAGTCAAATTTCTAAGGATGCTATTTTTGTTATTCAGCATTCATTAGTGTACTTTAAAAAGAACTAAGGCTTCTTAATTCTTAGGTACTTCTTAAGTACTTCATAGTATACCTCAAATGAAATGTGTTCCATACATGTCTTTAAATTCAGTAACCCTCCTATGCCTTTTTCCCTGTGGGTAGCTGGATAAATGAAACCGTTTTTCTGATTGTGGGGAAAATTTGTCGTTGATGACTTGGATATGAAAAAAGTAGTAAATGGAGCTTAAGTTGCGTGCTTAAATAATTAGCTATTGTGCATTTTCTCCATGCACAATGTGTAGCAGAGGAAGCATAGAATTTGATTTGAGTAGCTTTTTCTGTGAAATAGTGGAGAGACATTGTCCAACACAATACCTTTTTATGAGAGCCACAGTACCATCATTTAACCAGTTTATTTAAATCTGGAAAGTTTTGAATTCTTAATAAGTAACAATTTTCTTTGAAAAGGAAATGAAGGTGTAAAATACCTTGTGGCTAAACTATGCTTTCAAATTTCAAGTTTGATAAATATTGGTATTAGCATGTGAATATGTTTATAAATTAGTATAATGTTAATGGAGATGTTTAGTGACTAGCAAGAAGAAATTAATGTATTTCTACATAATGCCTTTCCTAATTACTTTGAATTTAATGTACCTTTCCAACTATATACTGGGGTCATGCTGTAATTACATGTTCATAGGTTTGTTTAGATAGAGTACTTTTTAATTGTGTGTGCTGACAGTAGAGTCAATCTGATATTAAATTGAGTGCTGCAATCCACAAAAGTAGATACTTTACATATCTACTTGAGAGAATCATGAATGGGAGAGATAGATTAATATTTATTAAAATCGACCATGTTCAGTAATAAATTGAAGCTAAAAGAAAAACTAAAAAATTCAATTTCTGTGTATGTGTTAAATCAGTTTGAACTAACAATAAAGATACTCTAGTCTTAACAAATGTTCATATATGAGTTTCATTCTTAATATAATGTCCTTTTCCATTTCAGATTGCCTCGTTATTTGCAGTATACGTTGTGGGATACATTGATGTATCTAAATTACGGAAGATCATTTATATACACATGGTAATGTCTGTTCTTTTTTGTTTTTCACTTAGTTTGACTTTAAAATAAACTCCTGTTAGTAGCTGATTGTTTATCATTGTTGAGACTAATTGTGGCATGATTCTACAATGAAGACAAGTGTCACTTAAATATCTTCATATACTCAACAGACCTTGTGTTAGATAGGAGCCTAGAACATTGTAATTTGGAGCTTTCATTGGCTTGAAGTTTTACCAACTTACATTAATCAGTAAAAGACACTCATGAAGGAGAAGCATGGGAGGGTATATTGTCTACTGTGGAACCATTCACTAGGCACATAGTGTACACCCACAAGACTGGAGCTACAGAGACCACAGGGTCTTGGAGTAGAGAGAGGGTGAAGTGTAAATTACATAGTGTGATAAAAATTAAATGCAAACCAAACAAAACCCTTGTGTGTATGAATGGTGTGGTGCAGTCAGGTTCTGGGAGAGGGAGGCATTGAGTGGGGTGCTCAGCCTAGGTTTTGAGGAGGAGTGGCACTGAGATTGGAAGGCAGGCAGGGAAGCAGCAGGTGGTAGCTAATACAGAGACTCTTCTGAGTAGTCAGAACAGCTAAAGCAAAGGTGCTAAGACCGGTTGGTTCATGCTATGAATGTCCTTTAAAAACATTTTTCTTCTATGTTGTTTTTCCCCACATATAAAATAAGTCTTTTCTTTTTCTGGTATTGTTATTATGCTTTTCCATTATTACCTTTTATTTCCTTGTAGTTGACATATAGAAATACTGATATGTTTGATTATAGGGAGCTGGAAAACAAGTTAAAAATTAACTATGACTTTATCCTCCATGCTAAATACAGTATTTAGTTTGAAGTCTTCTGAGTCCTTAGTTCACACCCTCATGGTTCCTGATGTAAAGCTCAACTTTATTCAAGTTTTGATATAAGTTTTGTTATACCTACTATGTATATATTCCCATGTATAAGCATGCTGAAGAAATAGTAGCCAAGGTTTTCAGGTTTTGTAAGTGTGTCCTCTTGTGAGACAGGCTTTCTCTCAGGTTTATAGAGTCGTGTTAGTAGAGTTCACAGGTTTCCACTGCATTTCATTTTCACTGTGAATAAAATACAGATTGTTTATCTGTTTCCTTGTGGAAGGATTAAATACTTCCCCTGTACTGCCTCTTTGTAAATAATCCTGTGTGGTCTCATGTAGTTTTCTGGTGCATAGATCTAGGAATTGCTTTGCTAAGTGATAAATTCTGCCCACCAAATAATTTTATTTCAAACAGAAGTAGATAAATTCTTACATCATCCTCCTTTTTAAAAGTTTTGTGAGTCTGATTGGTGTAAAGTAGTATCTTGTGGTCTTAATTTTCATTTTATCTGCTTCTTGGTGAATCTGAGGTCTTTTGGTTTGCTATATACCTTTAAGTTTCCATTTTTGCAACATTCCTTTGATCTTTAAAAATCCTGTGCCACATTTGCTCCTAAATCCAAGGCAGTGGAATGTCTCTGATTTGGTTGCTTCTGCTTGTCTGTGGAGGCGTTTGAATCCAGGTACGTCTTCGTCTTCACAGTGGCATCGCTGTTAACGTGGTCTTAGGTGCCTCTGAGTGCTTGCAAGAAGACGGATCGTGCCTGAAAGGCCTTTCTTCTGCTGTGACGATCCTATGTTTTCTTCTTCAATCTGTTACTCTGTGAATGAACACTCATTAATTTCTGAGTATTAAAAAAGCTTTGTTTGGGTGGCAATAAACAATTCCTAAGTGTCATTGCATATTTATGTCTCCGTGGATGAATGCTGCAGTTAGACAGGTTTTCGGTTGTTTTTGTTTGTACCCTTGGAGTAAGTGGCAGGGATTCCGGTGGACAGTACTGTGGCTCCACAGGCAGCTGCGGCAAAAGTTGCAGCTAGTTAAGGCCAGGATGATAAGGTTCACCTTAAGATAGGCTCTTTCTTGAAGAATGGTCTGTGCTTGTACCAACTTACTAGTTATTCTCTATCACTGCTTTACCCATCTCATTCCTAAGTTTTAATAGTTGCATAAAGAAAAAAAAAATAGAATTGTCCCTAAAAAGAATTGTTCTTTTTTTTTATTTCTTCCACTCATACAAAGTTGTAAGTATCCCATTCCTTTCCCTCCCTTCATCCCTCCCTGGATCCCTGTGCTCCCTTCCCCTTTTTCCCTCCCCCCCTTTCTCCCTGTGGGGCCCCCCCTTCATGGAGGATCTTTTAGTGTGCATGTCAAACTTCCCTATGGGTTCTCCTCTCTGATGAGGTATAAGGACTCAATAGCATTGCCTAGAGCTCTAAAAAGAATTATTACCAGCTTTTTTTTTTTGCAGTAAAATACATGTCACAAAAATTTCCCTCTTGAAATTTGCAGAAGAGGGGGCGGTAAGATTGTAAGAGCCTAAAGATGGGGAGGAGCAATGATATGCAAGATACTCCATACAAGTTAGGGCCGAAGTAATCATAGGACTTTGCATGACCTGTGCAATTACCAACATATCATTGAACCCCCAAAATCTAGCATGGATCACAGGCATTACAATCCTTAGAAGCAAGGGATTAACAGCCACAATAGTGCTCCTATACTAAAGGAGAACACCAAAAAAAGAGCTCTAGGCAATGCCACTGAGTCCTTACACCTTATCAGAGAGGAGGACCCAGAAGGAAGTTTGTCATGCACACTAAATAAAGGATGCTTCAGGAATGGGGGGGAAGCACTGGGAGGGGGAGGGAAAGGAAAGAGAAAAGGAGGGGAGGAACCAAGAGGCTCCAGGGAGGGAGGGGAATGGAGTACTTATGAACTTTGCATGAGTGGAAGAAATAAATAAAAAAATAAATAAAAATTTCCCTCTTAAGCAGTTCTAAGCGGGGACTAGTGGGACTAGTGTTCATGTTGCACCATCACCACTGTGCCCAGAACTCTCTTCCTTCTTGCAAAACTGAAAGCTTATACCCATTAAACAAAACTCATTACTCTCCATCATTCATCTCTGGAAACTACCATTCTGCTTTCTGCCTAATGCTACCCGTCTAGTGTGTTCTGTCAGTGAGACCCCAAGGGATTTGTCCTCTTATGACAGGCTTTTTTTACTTAGTGCGTTGTTCTCAAGTGTATTCTGTGTTGCAGCATATGCCATAAATTCTTTCTCAGTGAGGTGGAGTAACATTCCTCTGAGTATATGTCACTGTGTCAGTGAGTGTGAGTGTGTGTGTGTGTGTAGGTGTGTTTATTTAAATGCATGCGTATGTGTCAATGTGAGTTTTTGAATGTGCATGTATGTGTATTTGTGTGTGTGTGTGTGCGTGTGTGTGAGAGAGAGAAAGAGAGAGAGATTTTACTTTATCTGTTCCTGGACACTTAAATTACTCCCAAAGTTTATCGACAGCAAATACTGCTGCTGTGACTAAAGGTATCATATATATCTTTAAGGCCTGGTTTTGAAAGTGAGATTTCTGGATTGATGATGTGGCAGAATGTGTTGCTGTTTCCCAGGGTGGTGCTGCCTTTACATTCCCAGCACCAAGGCATGTAGGCTCGTTTCTTAGTGTCCTCACCAACATTGCTACCTGTCTTTAAAAAAAAATTACTGTGGGAATCTTGCTGGGCCGAATGATACTTTACACTGATTTTTGCTTGCTTGTGTATATTTTAATTAAAAGGCTATTTTGTGGAGCAGATTGAGGTCTGCAGCAACAGGAGTAGAAAGTACTCCTTCCTTGGTCATGACCATCCTTTGTTTAGATGGATAAACCTGCTGCCCACTTTGTAATCAACCAAGTCTGTAGTTGCATTACAGTGATTCTCAACACTGTATGTTTAATGGATTTGAAGGACTTGGGACAGTGTGTAGAATCAGAGGAAATGCTCTGTGCTTCCCCTTTCCAGTCCTCCCTCTTGCCCACTTCTGAAAGCAGATCTTTCTGTCGTCTCTGCAGTGTTGCTTTTTGCAGAATGTATATTTGGAATCATATAGTATGTGTCCTTTTACCAATCTCCTCCTTTCACCTAAAAAATTCAGTTAAATTTCCTTTCTGTGGTGTGATCTCATTTCTTTACAGTTCTGAGTAACTGTGTGTGTGTCTATGTGTGTGTGTGTATGTGTGTGTGTGTGTGTGTGTGTATTGCAGTTTTTCCATTTACCTACAGAAGGACATTTTGGTTAATTCCAAGGTTTGGGAGTTATGAACAGAGCTGTTGTGAACATGTGCTTGCAGGCTTTTATGTAGATGTAAGCTTTAAATTCATTTGGAGAAATATCAAGGAAAGTGATTATCAAATCCTGTAATAGATGTACAGTGAGATTTTAGAAAATTGCCCAGAAAATCTATACCATTTTGCATTCCTATTTTAAGAGAAGGGGAGATGGAAAAAGGGCATAAGGCAGGGAGAGGGGCAGAGAAAGGGAGGGAGGGTTGAAAAGAGAGAGGGGAGAGAGAGAAATCTGACTGCAGAACATCTTTGGTATTTTTCAGTTATTGTTTGAACCTTGGCTATTCTAAATACATGGAGTAGTTGTCTCATTGTTGCAGTGGTTCTGATAGGCGTGTGGTGTGCATCTCAATGTGGCAGTGTTTTTGGTAGATGTGCAGTATATCTCAGTGTGGCAGTTTGGTGCTAAAGGATGTGCAGTGCATCTCACCGTGGCAGTGAAGTTCTGATGGATGTGCAGAGCATCTCACTGTGCTAGTGAGGTTCTGATAGACATGTAATGCATGTCTCAGTGTAGCAGTGTGGTTCTTGTAGATGTGCAGTGACATTCCTATTGTAGTGTGGTTAAACATCTTTTTTCCATTTGCCGCTTTGCAGTTTGTGAATCTTATTTGGTGTGGTCTAGGTCTTTTTGCCATTTTTTCATAACTTGGTTATTTTCTTAATGTTAGTTTTTCAGTTTTTGTGTGGGGGGAATAATGGTGCAGGCACACATGCAGTATGTGCAGACAGAGGTCAGAGATTGACATCCAATGTCTTCCCCTATCACTCTACATCTTTTTTTTTTGACCTGGTTTTACTACTGTACCCTGAGCTGGCTAGCTGACTGGCTAGACTGGCTGTCCAGTAAGACTCAGGACTCCATCTGTCTCTATGCTCCCCCACTCCCCTCAGCATTGGGGTTACAGATGTATTCACTTCTTCATGTGGGTGCTGGGGATCCAAACTCAGGTCCTCATGCTTATGCAGTGGGCATTTTGCCCACAGAGTCATCCTTAACCCTTTGATTACTGTTGAGCTTTTACAATTCTTAGAGAATCTTGAAGAATCGTACATTTGTGTGTCTGTGTATGGATGTGCCGCAGGTGTTACTCTGCTCCTTTCCACATTGTTTGAGACTGGGTCTCTTCACCACTGCTGCATACGCTGGTCTGCCAGCCCTCGAGCCTCTGCATATTCCGTGGTCTCTGCCTCCCACTTCATGCTGGGATTTCCGATGCTTTTGCTACTGAATCCAGCTTTTACATAGGTTCTGGGCATCCAAACTCAGGTCATCAGACTTGTGTGACAAGCACATTACCCATTGAGATAATTGCTGCAGATGTTTCTGGCTCATTGGTTTCTGCTTCAATAAGTTATGATTTCTGTGTCCATCTGTCTCTACTTTCAAGCAGAAGTTTTCTCTGAGCCCTTACTGCTCTGAGATACCACATTGTTGGGTGGTTCATGTTTCACTCATTGCAGAAACTGCTATACCTTCTAAGCTCTAACATGTAGGCTCCTCATTGTGGTTTGATATATATTTCCATGATCATTAGTTACAGTATTTTTTCATGTGTTTTTGATAGTTTCTATACTTTAGAGAAATGTCATTTCAAGTTGTTCATTTTTGAACAAAAATTTTGTGCTATGTTTTACAATTTATGCATATATTTTGGTGGTGACTTCTTACTAGAATTTGCAAGATTTCTCCCCACTTTGTGTGTTTCCCCTTTACCTTGCTTACTGTGTCCCTTCATGCACTGTCTTCTATTCATGTGTTCCAGTGGATCTTTGCTTTTGAAATCCATTGACATGGAACTTTTCCCCTAACTCCCCAAGCTTTACAGTTTCAGCTCATGGTCCATGCTCTTGGAAATACTTAGCAGGGTATCTTATCCTGCTGAGAGATGTTGACATTCTTGTTTAAAGTTCTCATGTATGTATTTTAATGGATACTATATTCAGTATCCACAGTCTGTAGCTTTATATATAAACTTTGAAATCAGAAAGTCTTAAGTTGTTATTCTTTCAAGATTGTTTATTTGAAATCTCTTAGATTCCATGCTAATTTTATTTCTATAAAAGTCATTGGGCTTTTATTGAGTCTATAGGTAATTCGTGTATTAATAACATTTTAATAATATTTAGTTTGTAAACAATGAACATGGGATGTCTTCCCATATTTATGTCTTAATTTTTTGGTCTAAGTTCTGTGTTGAGTTACTGAATACCTTTTTTCTTTTCAAAGCTATTAACAGAGTTATTTTTTTCTCGTGCCAGATTGTTATCATGAATGTATAGAAGTTCATTTGATTTTATGTTAAGTTGTGTCCTGTTGCTTTAATTTTTAAGTTTTTATGCAGTCTTTAGACTGTTTCCATATGAAATGATCATGAACAAAAATTTCCCTTTTTCAATTTGCTTTTTCTTTTTCTTTCCTAACTTCTCCAACTGAGACTTGTGGTACTAAGTACCTAGAAGCTGCAAATGCTGGCGTCACTGCCCAATTGCCCTCGAAGAAGAGCTTTCGATCTCCTTCTGACCACAGTGTTTGCTGTGGGTGTTCTTATGACACTTACTATGTTGAGACAGATTCCCTTTGTTCCTAGTTTATTAAATTTTTGGGGATGGGATTGATGAATATGTCAAATGCCTTTTCTGTATTAATTGAAATGATCATTTTTAAAATAAAAATTATTTTATTATAGTGTATTACATTATTTATTTTGAAGCCAAAGCCAATTCTAAAACTCACATGGAAATGTATATAAAACTATAACTTCTAAAATATAAGGTGAATTGTTTTAATTTCATAGAGATAAATATCAAAAATTTCAGGAAATGAATAATAAATAGAAATAGCATAAAATGTAAGAAATGCTACATACTACAGAAATGCTACGAAGCTAAAAAACAGCCAAGTGGGGAAAAACACAAGATGTTTGTTTGATAAGGAGCTAGGTCCTGTAATATGTGACAAGATTTCCTTTTGAAAAGATCCAAGTCCAGTAGAAAATCACACGGGAGAAATAAGCTGTCCAGAACACACAAAGAACAGTTTACAGCAACAGTAAAGGATGGAAATGTGAAGTAATGATGGAATTGTTTCTCCAAGTATTGGAGAGTCTTTAAAGGAAAAACACACAGTTTACATGAGCGTTCATATGACAGGGCCTCTCATGCCCAGTCTGTGGGAGAGTCGTTGATGCAGTCTTCTCTCTTCTTGTAGAGCAGTGGTTGGTGTTTTTCTCACTTTCTAATGTGTATCTTTCACTCATAGTAATTTATCTCTATAAATGTATGGGCAGGGACATGTGATGTCCACAGATGTTTATACTGTGTTCCAGGCAAGAGGAAAACAAGTCCAATCACAAAGCATTTAGTGTTGAGTAATGCTCAGGATCATTTAAATAAGCAGTGGTTCATTTGCAGAGTGAAGACTCTATAATTCTTACACAGCATGAATTAGATTGCTTTAAATTGGTGTGGAAAGTTTTCTGAAGCATGTTATGAGTAAAAGTCAGAGTAATGTATGGGTGAAGGATAGCTGAGAAGTTCCCAGGTTTGGTGCCTGGAAGTATGCTTGGGGAAACTCTTGTTAGGGGTGTTGGCAGGTGTGAGATGTGGGATGGAGAGTGGGCTATTGTGTTGTGTATTCCCTTTTGAATTACGAATTCTGTTAATCATGAGATGTGCAGTCTGACAATAAAAATCAAAGTTCTTCCTTCAGCTTTTTGTGTACTAATTGCATTTTTCTTGGATTTTTCCAGATTTCTCTTGCACTTTGTTTTGTTTTGATGTTTGGGAACTCAATGTTATTAACATCTTATTATGCTTCCTCCTTGGCAATCATTTGGGTAAGTGTTTCTTTGGCTGTTTTTGAAACAAATAGTATTCATTTCTTTATTCACTGGCTTGGGATTCATGATTGGGTTCTGCAGGACCATCTGAAGTGTTTTACAACTGTGTCTCTGTGTGACCGAGCATTCAAGTTCTCATTGAAGGCAGGAGAAAATGAAAGTGCACAATGAAGAGTTGCTGTCAGAAAGCACAGCCCTTAGCCTCTTAGTCCAGTCTGCTTTATCTTCATGCTCAGCTTATTTCACATGGTTTGGTCCCAGGATTTGTTTCTAGAAGCTTTCTATATGTTCTTCTTTTCAGTTTCAGTCTAAGTATAAAAATTGTCTTAAATTTAGCCTTTAAAGATGGCTATATCTTTATTTAAAGGAACTTACCATTCCATGGTTTGCAAACTAAATTATCTCATTAGAGACATAGTTTACATACTATACACACTTTAGCAGAGACCATCTTCTTGAGAAAAAAAGCCTATTGAAATGCAGAATACTTTTTGAGTAATTGTTTCAGTTACTCAAGTCATTTTGGTTTTCTCGATTTCTAGAAACCATCAACAAATTTGGAGCTTCTCATTTGTTTTTCCTGTTTTACAAAATTTTTTAAAAACTTAGTTCCCAGAAATACATTCTTTCCCATCTGAACCACTTCACCTTTTCACTCTGCTACTTGGCCATATTCAGTCATAGAAATGACAGGGAGCATGTGGTGATGCTGTTTCCACAACCAAAGTCATTGACAGGTAGCTGTTGCTGTGCCCTGGTATTAACATCAGAATATTCCAAAGGCTGGGCATGAGCCTAAGACTATAGTGAGCCTGGAGTTGGGAAGTATGCAAGATGGAATGGAGAAAGAAGAAAGAAAAGGAACCAAGTGCAGTTTACTATATATTGGGAGAAATAAGCATGTGCTAAATTCTGCACTTTATGTCCTTGTATTGGCAAGTACTGCTGTTACTTGGCATATAATATGTGACTACCTATGTATAGGACAGCTGGTGAATATTGCTCTTTTTTTTTTTTTTTCACCAGATTTGTTTGTAGTGCAGTTGAACACCTACCATAGGTCAGGTGCCACTGAGGTGTGCACTCAGCATAAATTAATCTGTGTACACTTCTTGTGTTTCGATGTCATATGGTATGCATTTTCTTTATGCACACATTTGTTTATATTCATTTGTATTTGATCATTTCAAACTATGAGTTATATTACATTTCGTGTTCTTTACATGTCTAGAAAACTTCTGAAGAGAGTTAATCTTGGTTCAAGTATTTGTGTTTTGACCTCTAACTCTATTTTTGCCAAGTGTACAGTAGGTTTTGCTCTCTAAAAGTAATCTTGTACAGGGAAGATGTCAGAGTTAACATAGAAGTATTTTGAGAAAACATTAAAATCTCACATGTAGTTCATCTCAAGTCCATATTTTTAGTTTAAAGAAGCTCTTGTTGCCTGCATGACTGTGATTTAAAATTCTGAAATAGTTGAATAACTCTTGGTTCACAGGTAAACTTGATATAAAAACATTCAGCTCTAGACATTTATTTATGGTGATTTTCTTTTCATTTTTACAAAGTCATTCACTGACCTAATGCATTTTTTATTTTAAGAAAGGGACTTTTTAAATCACTGATTATAGAAATGAACATAGGGTAAACATGAATGAAAAATCAAAATGTGTTGAAATTTATATTCTTCAAGGTCTTATTCAAAATAATTATTTTGTTACTTGCTCCCTAAGTATTAACTACCATTTTTCTCTATTCAGGGTGTGCTGGAAATGAAACCACGTTTTCTAAAATTGAATGTGTCTGAACTTAGTTTATGGGTAAGAATCAACCAATGGAGACTTTTTTATTTCCTAAAATATATCATTGGTCTTACATTTTGCTCTTACAGAAATGATATACAAAGGTCAGGGGACCTAATAGTCAGTTCCCCTTTTCATGAAGCAAGTTAGGAGTAACTTGAGATCTGTTGTCAGTTCTAGTTCTATCTAGTTGTAGTTGTATCCATTGTTTGCATTTGCTTTGGGAAGCAGTAGTGACATCAGGCAATGGGAGAGAGTTTAACTGTAGCTCCTGTGTAAATTCATTTTTTCCTGTGGCAAGTTTTCTTGTGTTCATTTTTACTTTTAGTTACAACCTTGGTTTTGGAACAACATCATTTCTAATCAAGATTTTTTCTTTTTGTTTTAAGCATTTTTTCATTTATGAAATAATATAATTAAAGCCTTTTATTTTGCTAGGTTATGGAACTTGACACTTCAAAGTTAGTTTTGTTTTGTTTTTATTTTGTAGGTTATCCAAGGATGTTTCTGGTTATTTGGAACTGTTGTTCTCAAGTATTTGACATCAAGAATCTTTGGCATTGCGGATGATGTAAGTGTGTTATTACTAAAAATTGAAGACTTGAAAATAATATTTGAGTTATTAAAGTGCCATTTTTTAAAAATATATATGTTAAAGAGATGTGTATGTGTGTGTGTCCGTGTAGATGTCAGAGAACAACTTTCAAAAATCAGGTCATGAGGCTTGCACCAGTCTCATTTACCCACAGCGCCATTTTACTGGCTCCAAAATACCAGTTTAAACCAAATTCTAAGACAAGTGTATTGAGCTCTTTTCCTCATTAATATAAGAAATCAAATATAATTTAATAGTTTTTTTAGTTTCCAGAGTAAATTTCTTAACTGAGCCCCTTTATTTTGCTGTACTTATTGCTGCATTAATTATATTTCTATATCACAAAGATTTGGAAAATGTAAGCAAGATTAAGGCCCACATTTAAAGCCTATACACTCATCTTCTGACTTCTTTACTATCACTTTTGAAACCAGTGAGGACTCCCGCTGGTGAGCTACAGCAGAGCTCTGTCACCATAGCTGGACAGAGCTATGGTTTCTTGTAGAGTGTTGCCAGCACTTTAATCCAACTTATTACGACGAGTCGTATTTTTTTTTATTATAATGGAAAATAAATAGCATCTCTGCTTTGCAACTTTAAGGATTCTTCTGACTTGTTTTGCTTATTCTGATGTTTTAATGAGCACCTTGTCAGGTAGGGAACTAGTGGCAATTGCAATAATACTCAAGGTAAAATGGCTGTGACAAAAAGAAGATGCAGAGAGCTGGAGAAACAGGAGGACTAGAGATGGATGTAGTCAGTCAGCAGCCATGCAAATGTGAGGTGAGGATGTGGGCAGCTGGGGCGCAGGGACTGAGCAAGGGCTGAGTGAATAGCTTTGAGTCAAGTGTGTATGTTTCCTCACTGTGGAAGCACAAAGCCATCTGGATGCTCCTCATGCTGAAGTCACTAGTGTCATTTCCATCATTGTCTACTTCCTTGCTAGAGACAGACAGACAAAACATACTTTGTAGATTTAACAATTTCCACATTAGATATAATATGACCAGCACTGTATATTTCTAGAAATATATAACCTCAATCAACAGTATTAGCTCATAAATCTTAGTTTTTAATGGGCCAAAAGATGAGGCTGGCAGGGTAACCAGCTTCCAATGAGGCACCGGAACAGCCATGTCTATACCGACCCCTGATTTCCTGCTCTGGCACTGTCATGCCCCTCCTCTGTGGACGGACATCTGATGAGCCAGGAGGTGTTAGGGTTCAAGTATTTCACTTCTCAAGTTTGGCATAGGTAGGTCTGACTCCATCAGTGATGAATTTCGGAGCTTTGAAAAATAGACAAAAAGACAAAATCTTCCCAATGCAACCAGTTTTTCTTTCAGCAGACTTTGACTGTGTGTGTGTGTGTGTGTGTGTGTGTGTGTGTGTGTGAAATCATAATTGCCACAGTTTACCTGTGATAGTTCAGATATTTTACCTTTTAAAAAGAACTTGCTCAGGATATGTGATCAGGACTCAGTGTTATCATTATTAGTTTTTTACCATTGTTTATTACCATTGTTATCATTCATTGTCATTGTATATACACATATACACTATTTTCTTCATCTGTGGATCCAGGATGGTTACCTGGGTTGAATTAGACTGGTAAGTCATGTTGCAATGAGAATGGATTTCCAGATATCTCTTTATTGGTTATTTTGTGGTAGTTTTTCAAGGAATTATATTATATATCTTACTTTAAAACAACTTACTTCAGGCTAATGCTGACTCTATTGAAGTTATTATACAGTGACTTTGCTTCAAAGTAACCCCCCATCTGTCTGTCATTGTCATGAATGCCATCTCTGTGTGATTGCCACAATGTGAGAGTTCTGGTGACTGCATTATACAGTGTCCTAAATCAGTTTAGAGAAGAACAAGGAGACTGTATGTTGCTTGTGTATCTTCCAAGGTCTTCATCATTTTTATTGTTTTTATTTCTGTCTGCACCTTAAGGTGAATTTCCTCCCGCCTACAGGATTCCCTTTTCTAATTTTCATTAGCCAGCTCTCTTGGCAGTCGATTCTATCAGGATTTGCTTCTTTAGTGATTTTTTAAAATTTATCTGCTCTTTTTTTTTTTTTTTTTGCTGCTCATTTTGCTAGTTGTGTGACTACTAAGTGATAGTTACTTTCTTTAAAACTTTTGCTCTCCACTATTTCTTATAAGCTAATTAATATTGTTTAAAAATACTGCTAAGATTAATAAAATATCATTAATATTGTATTTCCCTTGTATACAATGAATTTTTTTTCACATTTTGATTGTGATGCAACCAAATATGGATTTCTTTGTATTTAATCTTTTATGTGTTTATAGGTTATTAGTCTTCACAGACTTGGGAAATTTGGGGGTATAATTTTTTGAAATATTTTTAGATCCTATTTTCTCTTTCTATAACTCTAACATGTTTATGAGTTTAACATTGTAAATGTTTTTAAGACTTTCTCCATGCTTCATAAATTCAACTAACCTGTGTCATAATTAGATAGTGGTGTGTCAACTTGACAGTTTAGGGGAATCAGTGGTGGAGTTAGGCCGCTGAGCAAGCCTGCAGATGATTGGCTGATTGATAGGGAGGCTGAGCTCATGGTGGGTGTCACTAGTTCCCTTGCAGGTGGATAAGATAGAAGGAACTGGGAAAGAAAATGTATATCCATTGACACACTTGGCCAGGCATGCTGCTCTGGCCAGTAAGGATTAGGTGTGGCTAGTTCCCTTTGCCATCGGTGTTGGCACAAGCTCTTCTACCAAGCTGGATAAGGAGGGTATGACTGGACTATCTATTGGAAGATAAAATAAAACTGCTTGTTCCCTTAAGCCATTGGTCCTAAATGTATTAACAACCATTCAGAGTAACTGCAACAACCTGTCTATTAAACAAATGTGTTGAATTCTTTTGACCTTTGACATTTGCTATTGAGTTCATCTAGTGAAACTTTTATGTCAATTAAACATTTTAATTTTATAATTTAATCTTATTAAAGATTCTATTCCTTACCCTCTAATCTACCTGGCCTTAGTTCTTATTGATGATATATTTTTCTTGAATATTTGTCAAACTTTTCTATGCCTTTGTGTATGCCATTTAGTTTTATAAAATAGATGTTTTAGATAATATTTTAACAGGTGTGGATTCTGGCTTTTTTTCTGGAGCTTTGTTCCTCTTTGCTATCTTGTCAATTGCATGGATTTCAGCTGAGGACTTTTCTTCTCTTGAGTTGTATAACTGCTGTTGCTTCTTATCAGGTGTTTTGTTTCATTTTTAATTCTTGCTGTTTTATCAATATTCCTGTCTGGATGCCATTTTCATGTCTGAAATTTTGTGATCAGCTAGTGAGTGGTTAAATTGTGACTAATATCTCAAACCAGCAAATCTTTTATACTCTCTTTAGCATTTCTGTGGTCAGTGAACCTATTTCAGAGTTCAGACAGTTTCCAGTAGTGTTGCAGGGTTCCAGGACTTGACACTTTACCAAGTGGACTCAGAGTAACACTATGCACAGTTTTCACAGGAAAGAACCTAAGACAGGGTCAGTGCAGAGGAATGGCACATGGGCCATTCCAGCTGGGCATAATAAATGACACCAAAGTCCTACTTGGGAAAACAACAAGTTTATTGTGGTTAAGTATAGTAGTAGGGGTGTGGGTTACGAATAGGAACAAGGATGTCCTAGAAAATTCAAGCCAACCCGGGTTAATATCACAGAAGCTACAGTCCTGGAGCTTTCTGCGTAATTGCTCATTGGAGAGACGACTCATCTCCACACATGTATGTGCATGCTCACCACATACACATGCGCACATCTTTACCATGGGGAAAGCCCCACTCCCAATCTTGTTAGGTTTAGGAGCTTCCCATATCACCTCTGAGTCCATCAAATATGAGTTTGTGGAGAGCTTGGATCTTTTCTTCGTGTATATGCAGTTCTGCAATCCTCTGGGGATGTTAGGAAGCATCTGTCCTCTAGACAGTTGTCTCATTTACAGATTCTCGCTGTGAAGTTTATGACCAGCTGACCATTCTCTGTTCACACCACTTGGATCACAACTGTAGGCACTAGCAGAGAGGGGAGGCGTTCACAATCCATCGCCTGACAAGTTTGCTGCTTTTGATGGTAATACCTCTGAGCACAGGTGCTCTTTACTGCCCCAATCAAGCCAGTCTCTTCCAGTAGGGCAGGGTCTGCTTTGCACAAGCTGCACAACTGATCTGTTGACTGACCGGGGCATCTGTGGTGCTGCTGATGGGGGGTGGAGCGCCTAGGCAGAGCGCCAGTTTCACAATGCTTCACCCAAAGTGTGAAGTGGGTGCTTGTGACATTTGTCCAATTTTGTGTTTGCTTTGGTAGAGATTTGCTAGATCTTTCCTCCTGTGAATTTAGAAGGCCCCATGTTTTCAATCTTTCAAATGTTGACTCAGTCTTGTATTTCTGAAGTAGACCTCATTTATTCTTCTTTGATACATCTGGATTTAGTTATTTTAAGAATATTGGTGGTTTTCTTTTTAGTGATTTTTTTTGGTCTGGTTTTGGTTTCAGAATTATGTTAGCTTCCCCCCAAATTGTGGAAAACTGTTCCTTTTTGTGTTTACAAAGAGAATTTATGTGACTTGGCATTTTTCACCTTAAAATTCAAACAGAAAGCAACACTAAGCTTGAGGTGTTCTTTTTGAGTCAGTTTTTGATGCAAATTCATTTTTGATCAGAAAATTACCTCACTTAACTAGGGTGAGCTTTGAGGTCTTTAGAAGAAATGTGTACCCATGTGGGAACTTGTCTTTCCTGTTCTTTTATCAGTTGCTCTACCTGGACAGATAGTATTGTGTGTTTATCATGCACAGCATAATGTTCTGAAGCTTGGGGACATTATGGAATGATAAAGTGTAGCCATTTCAAATCTTGTTTCTGGTGAGAGTACTTAATGTCCACTCTCTGTGTATTTCTCAAGAGAATGATAAATTGTTGTTAATGATAGTCACCCCACTCTGCAGCAGATCTCTAGAATTCATTCTGCCTGTTTAGCTATAATGATGTATCCTTCGACCACCTCTTTTTCTGCCTTAACTCCTCCCTATCCTCTGGTAAGAGTTATTACTTTCTACTTCTGTGAGATCAACCTTTTCATAGTCCATTTGTAGGTCACACCAGGAGAAAATGCTTAGTTCTTTCACTTTTTCCACTCCTACTCTCTGGCAAATGGGCTCAAAGCTCAGATTTTTCTATGAATAGTATTTTTTTTTTGTCTATTTGATAAATTGGTGATTTTGTGCCTTTTTAATATTAAAGGTTATTATGTTTGAGGTTATTCAGTTTCCAATCAAATGAACTTTTAAAGTCTTTCCTAGGGCATTTTATAATTTTCATTGTACTTCGTTAAAAATTATGACATGATCTGTCAACATGTAAGTTTTTGCTACATTTAAGGAAAATGTATATGCTCTTTTTGTGAGGTTTCAGAACTTACTGTACAAATTTTGTATTAATTTTATCTCCTTGACATTTCTAATGAATACTGTTAGCATGTTCTTCCTGTAGTTGACAGTTTCATATACAGTGACACGTGAGTGTGGTGTGTATGTATGTGTGTGTACGTATGTGTGTGTGTGTTCTGTATGGTGGTCTGCGGGTATATTCATATGTGTGGTTTTGCTTTGACCTTCATTTTACTTGCACTTAGTATTCATATTCTTTTTTTAAATTTACATATATTTTTATCTTGAATTTAGTTTTGGGAGATAATGCCAGCCTATAGCTATAAATGCCAGCCTAGATTTCTTTCAGATTTATCTGCTTTTTTTTAATTGTGTTTTCAACTTTTCTACTTTTGTGTGTTTATCTCTTATAGACAACATATTAGATTTGTTTCCTTAAGCAAATTTGAGCATCTGGTCTTCAATTTGTTAATTTAAGATCTTTATGTATTTGGCAGTATTTCATTTTTTTTTTTAACTTGGATGCTTTTCTTCCGTTTCTTTTGTAGTCGTTTTCTTGGGCTCTTTTCGGCACTGCACCTTCCCAGTGTTCCTTGCAGCAAAGCACTTTCCAGGCTCCATCTTTCCAGTCCTACCAGGCTGCCTGCTGCTCTCACCGGTCCTTTTGTTGTTTGCAGCACTAAGCTTAGGTGGAGCTCCTCTTTCCCTGGTCTGTGCTGTTTTAGAAAATAGCACTTAAAAGTTGGAAATGCCATGACTTTGAGCCTCATTTTCTGACTTATGAGGTGACAATTGTTCTGCTTTCCTTATCTTTGGAGAAGGCAGTGTAGCAGGGACACAAAGGTTCCTGGTGGCTTCAGGAGCTACAAGAGAGCTAGTCACCAGTCAGAAGGTGCCTGTCCTGTCAGCCACTGCACATGTGTGCCCTCTTTCCTTAATTCAGAGTTAGTATTCTTTCCTGGTTCCATAACTGTTTTCCCTAGACAGCTGACAGAAGTGTAGAATCCCTGAGCCTAGACCTCCGGTAGAATGCAAAGGGGTAGCCGCATAGCCTGTTTCACCAGCTAGCACAGAGAGCAGACCCCAAGGTAGAGGCTTTGCACTGACAGAAGTGGAAAATGGGATGCTTTGGGAGCTATTACTTGTCAGCAAAGGAAGGAACATCTGTGGTGTTTAGGAAAACAGCAGTCTCTTTCACATATACACACACAAATCCAGAGTCAGTACAATGGGCTTTACAATGCATTGAAAAACTGATTCCTCATTTTTTTTTCTTACCAGGCTCATATTGGAAATTTATTAACATCAAAATTCTTCAGTTACAAGGATTTTGATACTTTATTGTACACCTGTGCAGCAGAGTTTGACTTTATGGAAAAGGAGGTAAGATGTGAATTCTGGCTTTCTCTCTCTGCTGTTTGACCTGTTCATTTTTCCTGAATTTTTTTCTGTTACTCAGGTTCTGGGTGTGTCCTCACAGCTTAAAGGAAAAGGGAAGCCTGGCAGCTCAACACAAGACACTCCCACATATTTATTTATATTGATCTTTCTCCTTGTGATAATTTAGAAACCTGTAGTCAGACCCCTCACATGTTTTGTTTTGTGGACAAGTGATCACCAGTGTTCTAGGATGCTTCTTTTCAGTGAGTCTTAGTTCCATCAAACCATCAGTTCTTAGCTTTTTGCTCAGTGTTATGCATATTGAAATAATCTCACCATTTTTGTTCCAACGTTTCTCTGCCTAGAACTTGATTCAGATATTTAGAGAGCAACCAGCAAGTGAGGCAGAAGCTGCAGTGGTCTTGAGCTAGCAGCTCAGTCTTGTTGTTGAAAGCCTTGTGTTTCTAGTAGTATGCTACCAAGAGATACTGTGAAGACAAAAGTAGATTATGCATACTGTGATATCTTAAGTAAAATTATTTTCAACACTTTATGAGCTGGTTTGTTTCAGTAAGAAACATATGTGTTTGCCTTTGAAATACCGGCCATGTTGCAGTGGCTTATTCTATTTTATATCTGTTACACATTTTGCTATAAGACTGCTTCTTCACTGGACTGTCCTACTATGTTAACCCTGGGGTTCTGAGTGCCAGTTCAGCAGACTATACTGGAGACTCTTATCCATTCACCATTCTGACTTGAGTGTCTGCCTGCTCCAGTGACTTGTCTGTCTTCATTTGTTTTGTTTATGGTTTCAACTCGTAACAGTGGATTACAAAAACTTGCAAACGATTGTGAGAGAATCAAAGAAGAGTGTCTTGTAAGATGTTAAAATTGTTCATAAGATGTTCACATAAAGATTTCATAAGAAATCAAGACTCCTTCTAGAAAACAGGAGAGGAAAACAGGTAAAAATATATATGGAGAATTAGGATGTGGTAGAAGTCCTTTAATATTATTGAGGATGTCATGCTTACAACCTGAGAAGATTATTAGTTTTGAGATGAGGAAAATTGTCAACTGAGGCAAAACTTGACTGACTTAATTCGAGTTGAAAAGTATCCATTGTACTATTTCCTGTCTCTAGGGACTGTGCTGTCAAGATGACTTAGTAGCTGCCACTTCAGGGAGTGTATCTCTTTCATGGCACAGCTATAGAGTAGGAAAAAGGGACAAAGTTGGCATGGTATCCCTTAACATACCATACCGACGTGAAAAGCTGCTTAAAACATATAATGGGATGAACAAAGCTCTAGATCATATATATAATTAACACTGAGAAAGTACAAAGGAGTAAAATCTTAACAGTGGTTTGAGCAGGAAGATATTGGAAAAGTACAGAGGACTTTGGTATTAAATACATTTGTATAACTTTTAATATTACTACAGAAAATGTTAAAATGTAGTTTTGTGTGTTTCAGCAGTATTGATTATTTTTTAGTGTGTATTTGTATCTTTGTGAGTGTGTATGTGTGTGACAGGGGAATGTGATAGTAAAACTGCATGTATGTATGTATGTATATATGTGTATATGTAGTGTGTAGGATAGCTTGTTTACGTCATGCTGCTCTGCTGAGAAGACATGACTTCTGATGAGCAGTAAGGTGGGCACTTTAGTTGGACCATCAATATCCAGGAGGTGAATTGTAATCTCTAGTTATGGTTCATACAACTGTTTGCGCACTGCTAATGTCTTCTATGCAATGCTTTGGTATAGTTTGTTTCTAAGGAAGTGTCCTTGAATTTCGATGATGATGGAGAAGGTTGTCATCTCAGTTGATGAGTCTTCATATTTCTCTACTTACACTTTTAGAAATTCATCCATTTTACTCTTTGAAAAGAATTTTTGTTAGCTAAAATATCTCTTTCTAACACGGTGCTTCTGAATTTTAGACTCCACTGAGATACACAAAGACCCTGCTGCTTCCGGTTGTTCTCATAGTGTTTGTTGCAATTGTTAGAAAGGTATGTCTATCATCTTAAAAGTCCTTTCTTATAATTAAGCAGACTTTTCTTTTTGTCTAGATTACAGATATTTTGCTTCATGATAATGTTTTTATTGTGCTGAATTACTTCCTTGCTGATAGCCTTTGACGAGTCTTACAAATCTTAAAAATATTCTGCCGATAATCTAAAATAGATGTAGGAAAAGGTTGCTCAAGTTTTGACAGTCATGACTATAAACCATATTGACTAACATACAACTTTTTATGGTGTCATTTATTATTGACGTGGTTTAAATTTCTATGTAATATTTCCTTAAATATTTAATATATGTATAGTTTTCAATAATTCCAAAATTGAGTTTGTTATTCATTAAAAAGGAAAATGTAATTCTAAACTCAGATGCGAATCAGTCTTGACAGGTCTCAGGCTTCTGTCAAAAAGAGCTGCCATGATACTTTGAATGCTATGGACTCTGTAACTAGTTGGCTTAATAGAATGAGTGGAGAGGGGAGAACTAGCAGTGCCAGTCAGCTAGTGTCCACCCCTAGGGAGATCGCTGCACCCCCAGCTGAGAGCACTATAGTCAACCTACATATTTCTCATATTTTTAATTAAGAGTTTTAAAGTTTAGAAGATACTTTTAACATTTTTCCTTAAAATGGTTTTCTAAAGTTTTTAAACATTTGTTCACAGATCATTGGTGATATGTGGGCTGTGTTAGCTAAACAACGGACACATGTAAGGTAAATAACATTCTTCAACTATCCTGTCTCGTTCACTGACTACTTATTATAATATGTTGATCTCCTTATCTGACTTGTAAGTAATGAACTGTTTCCATTGCCTCTGTCTCCCTTCTTGTGGAGAGCTAGGGGCCACGAGGTACATCTCATCCCTACGGTCTGACTGCAGCTTATACATCATCTAGACCTGAGGGACAACTTTATCAACCTAAGGGGAAAATAAATTATTCTGTGAATGGTTTTTGGAATAGTGGGTTGCCCTTTTTTAGAAATAAGCAGGAAAATATAAAAATGTGCCCATTTCTTACTTTTTATACATATTTCTGATGGAGCAATATTAAAATATGGTTTAAAATGAAATCCAGAAATTAGCCAAGAGACAACAATGTTAGAAGCACAGAGGTCCTCCAAACATGACAAAATTTGTGTGCTGGCTGGAAAGGTCAGCAGCGTAAGATAAATACCTTGATTTGAAAGATACTGGAAACATTGAAGAAAAAAAATCACAGCAAATATTGTCCGATTGATAAAAATCATAAATATATAAAGTTTTTTTAAAAATTAGCAGAAAAGCATTAGACCCTGGGAGCGGCTCATTTGGTAAAGTGCTTCTGGCACAAGCGTAAGGACCTGAGTTCAGATCCCCAACACCTATGTGGAGCACCAGGTATGGTGGCACGTCACTGAAATCCTAGCATAAAGGAAACAGAGACAGGAGGATTCCTGGAGCTCCGCGGTGACTAGTCTTGTGAACTGTTGAGCTCTAAGTTCAGTGAGTGACACTCTCAGCAGAGTGGACAGCAATAGAGGAATGACATCCGACTCCAACATCTGGCCCTGATGTGCACACACACGTAAACACATGCATACTCATTATCCCCCCAAAACACACACACACACAAAGAAGACACATTAGGAAATGAGTGAAGGATTTGAAAAATATCAACTTTTCCCTTCTTATGACACTTGTACCCTGTGAGCCTTCATGTTCTTTAACAGCAGCAACTTACTTCCACTCTCTCAGACTTTGCAGCCGAGTCCTGTGCCATAGCTGTGCCCTGAACTCCATGCAGCCTGGCTTCTGTGATCTTTGCCTACTTACACCTTCAAGAAACCTTTTGTGACCATCATTTCTGAGCAAATTCCTTCCTTTGCTGGTGTTTTCCACCCCATACTTTTTCTCTTTTTCTCTTACCATTTGTACTTAAATACTGATATGTGTGTCTGTATCTTTTGAAGGGAGGGATATTTCTCTTTAGCATTTTGTGTAGATTACCTGGCACATAATAAGGGTTAATTGGTTAATTAGTATCTACTCATGGCATGGCAGGAGAGCAGTCCTGTGACAAACACATTGAAATTCAGTGAAAGCCTTTTTGCTAAGCGTATTTGTATAAATGAATAGCATCCATTGCATGCTTGAGGAAGAAGGTGTGAGGACTGTTGGCAGTGTGCAGACCATAGAGTGGGTGTGTGCCTTTCACTTCCACCGCTGGAAGGGCTCTCAAAGCACAGAGATGGCCGTCAAAAAATGCTTACCCTGGTATTGTAGGTAATCAGGGAAATGAAGCAGAGTGTTGGACCATCTTTATGGAAATAGTTCCATTATGCAGCACTGAATTTTAAAACATGTCAAACAATGTAAGTACAAAAAATACTTTTTAAATTTGTGATTTTACATGTTCATATGTAAGAGTGATATGAAAGGGTAGCCTAACAACTGATGATGTTGATTGGAGGACAGAGAGAAGTTTTGATTTTACTTTGATACTTTTGTGTGTTTCTACATGTCTTCATTTACAACCTGAATATGTCCACCCTAACGTTGTTCCCTCACCCTCAGGTCTCTAAGCACAATGATAGATTAGCATATTTACTCCAAAGTGTATCCTCATTCTCATGTAGAAATAATTTGCTGTAACTCTGCCCATGCTTATACCTAAAGCATTTGAGTTGATGGACAGGGAAAGGTAAAAAGATTATGGTATGTAATGCCAAAATTCCTCTTGCGAGGTAGTAGTATTCCTAGAGTTTTGGGAAGAAGCTTCAAAGTTACCTTCAGTGTGCAGCTCAGGAAGAGGAAGGGAAATTCTTGCACTGAAAAAAAAATCTTTCACAAGAACTTAACTATATAGAAACAATTTTAGAAAATGAAAGAGCTGCCATGGGTTTTCATTTTAAGTAAGACATGGCATGACCACATTTTGTTTTGTATAAGAAACAAAATCAGTCATGCCATTCTAAAATGGAGAGGGGAAGAGGTTTGTTTTAGTTTAGAGTTATTACCATTAGCTCCTTTATTTACAGATCCAGGGGGACCTCCTCGACAGCCGGCTACTATGTTCTCTCCTGATCACAGAACAGATAGCTGCCTTGGGTATTTATCTAAAATAAGAAGTACAACAACATCTCTGAAGTCAGTGTAAACATAGTCCTGACCCCAGTAGCTCTGGGACAGACCTTCCTTACCTGTAAACTGGGATGATATATGATGTGTGATTATAGTACCTGGAGCACATCCACATGTTAGTGTCAGGCGCCTGGGAAATACAAACAGATGGAAGAATTAGAAAATAACTCTTTCACCTCCTTTGTACTTGCCCTGTGTGTTTATCAAGCTTATTACTGTATCAGTATTTTGAGGCCAGATTCCCAATCAGATGTGTTCTGCTTAGGTTAGATGTAGTTGGGGTGGGGGGCCATTAATGCATATGCTCCTTCAGTCTAAAGAAGTTGCTGTTCCAGGAAACTCGGTACTTTCAACACAGTCGCTGTCCGCTATCATGCTGTCTATCTATACTATCCCATCTTGACTCCCTCCCTTCAACTCTAGATGTATGCACCAAGTGCTATTTGTCACCCCTCAAGTGGCCAGTGAGAATCTCAAGTTCTATGCGCACAATACCTAGCCTCTTCCTGCTTCCCTGCTGGAAGGCTTTCAGATCTTCCCCATCTCATGGCATCTCCCCCATTCTCCTGGTGGCCAGCAGAAATCATCCTTAGCTTCCACTACTGCTATCTCACCTCCACACCACATGTCAATCCCACTGCTGTCACATCAGAATTGCATTCAGACTTTGGCTGCACAGCTGTTTGCTGTTGCAGTTTATCTACATGATTGCTGATAAAATCACCATCAAACAGCTTAAAGGAACAAGGGATTTCTCTTACAATAGTGCAATTACAATTCTTAGTCCAGCAGGAAAGTATACACCAACACCAAGGTCTAGGGAATAAGCCACACCATTTCCATGTAATAGCTGAGAGACGATCCTTACTTGCCAGACTAGCATGTTTAGCCAAGTGTACAGAAGGATGCCAACCTTCTCAACCAGTTTTGTATTTTATTTACCTGGCCAGGGCCTAGTTCCACCCATCACAAGTTGGGCCTTCCATATCAAGTAGACAGTCTCCTGCAGGTTCACTCTGGATTTAGCTACTAAGTATCTACAAATGTGCCCACAGCTCAAACCCTCAACCATCAAGTTGACACCTGTGCCTAACTATGACAAGGGTGTGCCATTCCTCAGGGCTTGTGGCCAGCACCTCCCTGGAGTCACTGTGCCTTGGCCCTCCCTGCCTTGCTGCTCAGGTCTCCTCTCTGCACAGCAGTCAAGGGGGCATTTCAGGCAGAAGTCAGGTACATCATTGTCCTCATTCTAGTTTCCAGGGCACTCATCCCATGTGACCTCCCTCCATGAGTCACGCTTGCTGTAATGTCTTCTGTTCTTCACGCACACTGTCTGCAGGCTAGCCCAGTAGAACCTCTACCTGCAGCTCTTTCATCCTCTTTGCTCTTTGCCTGAAATGGTTTTGCTACCACATGCCTGGCTGAAGCACTCTCCCATCCTGTTCCCATTTCCTGTTCTCCACAGCACTGGTCACTATGAGTCAAAGGCTTTTTTTTCCCCCTTCCTTTGATAAGTATAAGTAAGCTACATGAGAGTAAGAATGTTTTTCTGTCTTTTTTCTCCTCTTTCTCCAGGGTGGTCAGAGCTCAATGAAATCGAGTAGATGATGGATGGTTTAAGACCCCAAATTCCCACTGGGTTCATAAATGAAAACACAATGTGAATTCTGTTTTCTCTGAGCATATAAACAAGGGCAGTGGGATAGACATGGCCAAGGGAACAAATTCTAAATGTGGGAGAGCAGAGTCCCCTCTGGTGCTGTAGGACTCAGTTAGCCTGTGTTCAGAACACTGTAATCAGGAGACAGCATGACAGGGGCTGTCAGGGATGAGCAGTGGTCCCAGTGGAGGAAGACCAGTTGGAGTTGAAGGGATTTGAGAGTGCGCATAACCCAGAGGGAGCTCCTTCATTGAAGGCTTTCAAGTGAGTGAGCAGACAACTGGCTGGCCATTTCTAAAAGCCTGTTCTTTATGGCTTTGATGGGAGTCAGTGGTGCGGCAGGGAGAGAGGGCAGAACTTGTGAGCTTGTAAGCACTTACCCTTCTGAACAAATGAGAACAGCCTAGCAGAGTTCATGAGGGTGTTGCCCCTGTTTGTGCCTTCTGTAGCTGTGCTGAGAAAGTCTGTGTGCAGTTTCTTCAACAGGCTCAGTCATGTCCACTGGGGAGACTATGGAGATTTCAAAATTCTTTTCTCCATGTCTTGCTAGGATATTACCAGGGAAAGTCTGGTGTCCTGTGGAATATGCTTGCTGGATAAATATTTACTCAGTCAGAATTTCAGAATAACAGCATTGACATTTTTTAAAATAAATTCTTAAATAGTTATAGGACCACTATAGAAATACAACTTCAAGTTACTTTGATGTCCATATTTGTGTCTTGGGAGAATATTTGCAAGATAGAAATACAAATGCATGAGTGTTTCAGGAATGATTCACCAACATTTTTTTTCATTTCAGAAAACCCCAGTTTGATCATGGAGAGGTAAAACTAACATTGCTAACACTTTACTTAATTTATATGTATTTGACTGTCCTTTTTAGTTCAGACTTCAGGGCTTATTGGCAGTTGTGATTAATTTTCTTCAAAATAGATCAGTATGTACTTTTGTTTGTTTGCTTGCTTGCTTTTTGTGGAGAATGTTAAATGTCTAGTCTCTTGCCATTTGTTGAAACAGTGAAGTGGGCCATACTTTTAGTCTGTGTGGCAGTCCTAAACTAATAAGAGTTGGTTTCTGGAATCCACAGAGATTCCTGATGTGAGGGAAACCACTAGACTTCTGTTCACCTCACCCCAAAGCTTAGGAGGTGTGAACTGCTGCTCCCACCTTCCAAGATCCAATCTGCTCTCCACTCTGTGAGCACTAGGGCCTGAGGCAGCTGTAGCTGAGGTAGACTGAACGCACATTCGGAGTGCAGGCCTGACCAGGGGAGAGTGACTGTTGCTTGTCGTAGTGGCTTTATCAGTTCAGTCTCTGAAAATGGCACAGCTTGAAAGTAAATGTTAAGAATTCCTTATTTAAAACTTCTGAAGTTTTTTCTGTACCTTTGCCAGTTTAATAGTATATTCTTAATCTTCATAAACAATGAGAGAAACGAATCTTTTCTTCTCTTTCAGCTTATTTATCATGCATTGCAGCTGTTGGCATACACCGTGCTTGGCATTTTAATTATGAGACTAAAACTCTTCCTAACCCCACACATGTGCGTCATGGCTTCCTTGATCTGCTCCAGACAGGTAATGTGGTCATTATTGTGGAACCAACCCATCCTTGCTGACAAATGGTCTCCAGTTGGCTGACTTGGGCAGATTTCTGTAACTCACCACTCTTGATGCTCTTTGTGGTTTTGCGCTTGTCTTTCCTAAAGAGTAAAGATCAACTCTGATGATCATCTGTTCTTCTAACTTGTGGAATTGTCCTTGGCATGCAGCAGATACTGAGGTGTATCTCCTGGGTTCATGAGTGATCACTACAAGTGCTAATAAGAAAGTACAACTTAATTGTAGTTTTGTGGGTTTTTTTTTTTAAGATTGATATCACAGAACATCCCAAGTGTACTTTCAAGCCATAAGTACTTTCAAGCTATATGCTATAGTCAACATCAAACTTGGAAGTGTTTACATTTTCTGAGTATATTCATTTCTGTGTCCCTGATTTTGTTCTTTAAGGTGGAGGTTAGTTACTCTTGATTATTTACTGCTGATTTGGCCTGACAATGGCCTCCTTGCTCTGCATTCTCGGATTGATGCTTCTTAGTAGCCTTGAGTTCTTCAGCCTGCCCAGGTGCACCTTTATTAGTTGTAGCAAATGTTTATTGTATAAGCGTTCTGACTTCTAGAAATAAGACAACTAAAAAACTCAAAGAATACATATGTTTTCCAAAAGCTTGAAATCGAGCTCTGCAGATGGGCTGGGTAATGAAGAGAGTAATAGGGCCAGTGTGCTGTGCGTGACAGTGTGGCTGCTTAAGTGTAGTGTAAGCTTCTCATCAGAATGCTGGGACTGTTACAGAACCCTTGCTGTCCCCTGCACCCGGCTTCTTCAGGCCAGACTGAGACAGGAACGAAAACCGGGATTCCACAGTTGGGATAGATAACAGAGCCCTCATGGGTTCTGAGCCTAGCCGGACTGCTCTGGGTTGGTTTGCTCTTGCTGTGGTGCTGTGGGCCTTCCATGTGCCAGGCAAGTGTTCCAGCAGCCGTGTCTACAGCTCCCAGGACTTCCTCATGGTTTTGATCGAGGGGCTTACATTTTAATTTGTTCTGGGCTTTGCGGATCATGAAAGTGACCCTGGCCTGTCCTCCATCCGGAGAGCAAAGAGCAGTTGAGGCAATGCCTCTCGGGCTGTATGTTCCACCTGTGCTTGCACACACAGTAAATTCTTTGATCCTGAAGATCGTTGCATCTAAGGCTTATTGCTTGGCGTAGAGCTGTGTCAGAGACTGTTCTCTGAGGATCTGCTTCACTTAGCTGCTCATGCCGCTTTGTACCAACAGTGACCCATGTAACCCTAATCTGATTCCAGCTGTTCGGATGGCTCTTTGGGAAAGTACATCCTGGTGCCGTTGTTTTTGCTGTGTTAGCGGCAATGTCAATTCAAGGTTCAGCAAATCTACAAACCCAGTGGAATATTGTCGGGGAGTTCAGCAACTTGCCACAAGAAGAACTTATAGAATGGATCAAATATAGTACCAAACCAGGTAAAAAAAAAAAAAAAAAAGTCATGCTATTTAGCTAGATTTTTAGCTATTTCCACATAGTTTCATATACTGCTTTAAAATCCTACTCAGGTTTTTTTTTTTTTCCCAAAAGCAGGAATAATTGTTTAAATGGTTTGTAGGGGAAGTGTTAGCCACACTCCCTTAGTCATTTATTCTCTTTTTTTAATTTGAATTTTATCAAAATTTAACAAAAGTTGTAAATGCCACATTTTAACGTAATTTTCTTGCACTTATTTCCTTAATAAATTTTTAATATCAGTCCTTCTTACTCTCTTGATTCACGAAAGTCATCTTTCATTCATGTATCAGAGGTTAACTTGCTGTTGAGTTCCCCATAATTTTGGAAGAATCCTTCAGAATTGTTTGGTGCTCTGAAACCTTGTTAATCAATTTGATACTTGTTTCCTAGAATCAGGAAAGATTTCCAAAGAAAAGGAATTATATATATAAAAAGAATGGAAGCTAAGCATTCTTAGGGATGACAAAGCTGTCCCCCAAAACTGGTACCACCTCCACTTGGTCAGCCATCCTCATCATCGGCTGCTAAATCCTTAAGTCAAACCCCCCTGGTCAGTGTCACACATGACATAACTGAGTTTTGCTGAAGGGAACCCTTGCTGGTGCTGGGGCATCTTCCTGAGACGCTCTTCTTGTTCCCAGATGCAGTGTTTGCAGGTGCCATGCCCACCATGGCAAGTGTGAAGCTGTCCGCTCTTCGACCTGTTGTGAACCACCCCCATTATGAAGATGCAGGCCTGAGGTCAGTACACAGGCTTCCAGTGTCAGGCACAGGGAAAAGAGAAATGTTTCAGGAAAGACAGGGAGAGCTAGGACTTTAGTCAGAAAGAAGACTGCTGAAAGAAGACTGCTAGGCAAGGCTCCACAGCCATAAAACTGTTGCCTCTGGATAGAGGAAAGAAGTGTCCAGGTCTATAAGCACAGAGTTGCCCAAGTCATCATTAGTACCACCAGCCAGAGTTCCCTCAACAGTCATTAGTTAGAGGTTTTTTGGTAAGGTTGATCCTGAGGAGACAGGTGAAAGAATTCCATTCAAAGAGGGTTTCATTCTGGTTTTGATAATAGTGATGGCTATGAGCTTTGTTGTCTTCATCTGGCTTTGAGACTTTTTTTCATAAATGATATCCTCATGTTCTCTTAAAGAGGGAAATGGTTTAATGTTGATGCACTATCTAGTTAGAAAAAAAAGCTGTTTATGTCCCCATTGATCAATTAACATAACAATAGATGTGGCTTTTATAAATAGAAAACTTTTCTTTTAAAAAAAATCACTTTCAACATGCTAATTTCTAGAGCAATTTTACAGAGTAAGTTAATTTTTCAGAAGTCTAGAAGTCAGGTGGAGGGCTACTTGGTATAAGCTGTTAGTGCCAAGGTGCTGGGCTGCTGTACCTTCAAATGGAGCTGTTTGGTGGGACTCATCCCTGTCTACACACACACACACACACACACACACACACACACACACACACACACACACAAAAGCAGGTGGACAAAGGTGAGATTGAGTTCAGGAACGTGGCCCTGTATTAGAGCTGTGCCCTCTCTCTCATACCAGGTCTGCTTTCTGCTTTCAGCCTCACCCTGGTCCCGTAGAGGTACATGAAGTAGTTCCTCTTTTCTCCATTCCTCTGTGTAGTTTCTTTAGTCCCATTCCATGCTGTCTTTCAGGTAATATTAATTATATCTTTTTAATCTTGGAAATTTCTTGCCCACTTTTCTTTAAAGGGCCAGAACAAAAATAGTATACTCAATGTATAGCCGAAAAGCTGCTGAAGAAGTGAAGAAAGAACTGATGAAGTTAAAAGTGAATTATTACATCCTCGAGGAGTCATGGTGCATAAGGAGATCCAAGTGAGTATCTAGTACAGGTAGCATTTTACGATCGTAAGAATGAAGTAGTAGTGTAGGGTCACGGCAAGAGTTTTGTTGGTACTGTTATCCATGCACGTGCACACACAAACACTTTGGAAAGTGCTAGTAGAAAACTTTATGTAATTGTTTGAATTGTAACTTTTCTACTCATTAATGTAAATACTTAACTCTTAATAATATGCATGTGTCTTAATATGTATGAAAGGTTTTTTAGCAGGACTGATTAATAATTTCCCAAATCATCATTTGCCTTTGTCTTCTTTTTTTTAATCTTTACTTAAAGTTGCATGTGTTTTCTTTGAAAAGACTTCTTGTGTCTAAAACCAAGTAATGAGACAATCGGTCTCATCTTAAAGTGGTCAAGCAGCTGAGAGAGGCTGACCTCCACTGTCCAGACCTAGCCACACCCTGTGGGTGGACGGGCACCTGGCAGCATCACCTGCAGTGAAGCTTTCTCTTCTCACTGTTCTGCATCTTGTTTGAGCAGAGAAATAATGAGCTTTATTGTGCTCTACAGTTTCTTGCATTTGTAGGTAGAAAAGTGTATTCTCTAAGCAGAGTGTAGCTGCAGGATCCCTAAGCAAACATAGCTCCGGGTGGACGAGTAAAAGCGCTCAGGGCTGGATGCTCCTGGATCCTCGTGTGAGGGAGGGCGTTGACCACATGCATGGTCAAGCTCCACGCTACACCCGGTTAAACACCAGTTTTCACTACATGGCAAAACTAGAAATGTGCCAAATGGCTAGACATCGGATGACCCTGATCTGTCCTGGAAGACGAGTGCTGCCTGTCTGAGGTATGCAGTCAGGGACGGTGTTGTAGGGAACAGTGTTCCTTTTCTTTATAAGTTCTTAGCTGTGCTTTAGCTCAACAGAAGCTCTCAGGAAACGGCTGTACCTGTGGCTCAGTCATACTCACAAACTCAGCAGTACTGAAGAGAATTAAGAAAAAATGTTTTCAGAGTAACTCCTGAGGGAAAATATTTCTATAGCATGCATCCTGAAGGCCTTTTAAATGACATTCTCACATTATACAGACAAGGCCAAATTTACATGCACAGGTTTTGACAAATTGGGACCACTAAGGGACTAGTAACAATAAAATATGACCACTTTCTCCATCCATGTGCATCAAGACCCACTTTTCTTTGTCCATGTACATCAAGACTCACTTCGTTTGAGTATGTACCACTGTCTAATGATTGTCATGGATGAACACTTTGATCTATAATTTTTCTTTATGTGGTACTAAGGATTGAATGTAGGAACTCACTTACATGCTTAGCAAGCATTCATCTCTAGTCTCTTTTTATTGTTATGATTTATTTGCTTATTTATTTTTGAGACAGGGTCTTGATAAGTTGTCCAAGAAGACCTGGAACTTTAGATGTTCTTGCCTCCTCCTCCAGGGTAGCTGGGGCTGTGGGCCTGTTCTTCTGGGACCAGCTTTTCTGTTTCTAGTGAGAAAACATGAGCTGTGTAGGACTCCTGTGGTTATGTCTGTGAGGCCACTCTGGCCTTTAAAGAGATGCTCAGATTATTTAAAGTGCTTATTCAGACAAACAGCACTTGGTAGCAATCTTATTTGTACCATTCTTAATCAAATATGTTGCTAGCCGTGCATGGTAGCACATAGCTATAATCTTAGCCGTAGAAGGATGAGGTAGAAGGCCACATGTTCAGTGGTTTACATAGTGAGAACATGTCTCAAAAAAAGAACAAATGAGTGAGAGAGGGGGGAAGGATAAGAGGGAAAGAAAAACCATTGCTTTTAATATTTTTCCATTTAGCTAAAATGTAAACAATATTACAAGCTTTTCTTTTTAAATTAACTTAGAGTAAAATGAATGAAATTTTAAAAAATGTTGAATGTCTGTAATCTACTTAGTGTTTATATGTGGGGAGGAGGATTGATAGTTACACACATGCTACAGAGCATGTGAAAGTCAGATGACAACTTTGGAGTCTATTCTCTCCTTCTTCCTTGTGGATTTGACAATTCAATTAAGGTCATCATCCTTGCACAGCAAGTACTGATGCCCACTAAGCCAATACTTCAAAAATTAATATTATTTTTGTGTGCCAAGTCTGGTGTTAGATACCTGCTTGCTTCCAGTCTTGCAGCACGGCAGACTTTACCAGTGTGGAAAGTGAGATGATGAGGCGAGTAGCCAAGGCAGAGTTCCTTAGCCCTGAGAACAGGAGTTCTGTGGGTGTCTTCTGTCTCCATTCTCCCCTCTGCTGTATTCACCTTGTCCTAAGAGGAATTATGGCAGTTTGCAAAAATAAAGACAGCTGTCCTGGGACTCTTTTGAACTGAGTTAATTGAAGTAGAAATCAATGAGCCGAGATGGAGTGTAAATGGCGCGGTGCGCTTTGGGTCTTGGAGCTCATGTGTACCTTGTTTCCACAGGCCTGGTTGCAGCATGCCTGAGATTTGGGATGTGGAAGATCCAGCCAATGCTGGAAAAACCCCCTTATGTAACCTCTTGGTGAAGGATTCCAAGCCTCACTTCACCACAGTGTTCCAGAACAGCGTTTACAAAGTCCTAGAAGTTACAAAAGAATGATTGCCACATGAGCCTGCATCAGTAATGGTTTTCATGATTTGCTAATTCGTTGTGTATTGTTTGTACTTCAAATCCTTAACACTTTTATAGTAACTATTTTCAAATGGAAGACATTTTCTTTGGTCAGTTTGCCATTCCGATTGTAAAAATGACTTCTATCTTATCAAATGGTTACTGTTTCAATGCATCCCTTAAAATTTGCTATGCAAATGAGTATATGCTTATACTTGGTTTAAATATTTGTGTTATAGTGAGGAAAGCCACCTGTGGAAAACTGCGTCATGGGTCATGATGAAAACGTAGTCAGTTTGGACTGCATTAGGGCTCATTTTGCAGCCCTGATGTCTTTATTTGCCTCTTGCTTGTGTGTCTGGGCGTTTAGGTGGTTCACACAGGTTTTCAGTATTGTCGGCCCCTCCCATCACTGAGTTTAGGAAACTGGGGCAGATGTATTTGGCATGTGGAATTACCTGCTCATCTCTCTTCCTCGTGTTCTTTTTCTTCTGTGTTGCTCTTGTGCTTCCTGCTCCATATTAATCCCGACTTTTGGAGGGGTAAGGATCACTTCCTTTAACTTCCCACCATGTGACATTACAGTGTCTCTTCCCCACATACCTTTTTTGTTGTTGAATAAGTGCTGTCTGTTCATTAATTGCTTATCAAGTACTTATTCTTGGTTCATAACAAATTAGTAAATGTGTATTTTTCTCATTTTAGTATTAATCAAATGCTATATTTTAATACTTTTAAACCACTTTAAAATTTTTCATGATTAATTACATTTTAAGAAAAACTATTTTGAAAAACCCCAAATATAATGATGCATCTAGAGTCTAATGTATTGTAGACATAACTTAAAATAGACTATAATATATGGTAACTTTTCTTTTGCTAGTAAGATACAATAAAAAAATAACTAATTTTTCTGTCAAAAAGTAAATGAAGTTTTTCTACTTTACTCTCAAAATTGCCTGTCTTTCATACAACAAAGCCTTAAGCCTTATATTATAATTTTGACTCTTAAAAACATCATTTAAGTCTGAGAAGTGTTTGTTCAGTCTTCTCTTCAGTTTTCCTCCATTTTTAAAATTTTTCAAAACTGCCCTGTTTTAAATTTCTTGCATATTTTTTCCTTTCAAGTTAGTTTGTGCAAAAAGAAACTTATCAAAATGATGGGTCAGTATTGTTTTGAGAAGTTTTTCGGGTTTTAGATTCTAAGCAAACCATGGCTATGGCCGACTACATATTTAATTATAGTCTTCTCTTTATTAACCACAGGCAGATTAACCTCATTGTGGATTGTCCTTGAGACCCAAGTCCTCAGGGATCGTTTCCAGTGCCCACTCCTGGGAGCTGAGGAAGAGCTGTTCTCTTGCTGCTTCTTACCAGAACCTAAGGACAGGCTTGGCCAGGGGCTGCACTAGCTTGCTGTGTCAGCTGCAGACAGCACAGGCCGCTGAGCAGTGCGGCCTCAGTGAGCAGCAGGGGCGGCCGGCCAGCCTCCTCCAGGGTCTCCTTGCTGCAGCCCAGGGACCTGCTGCTCCCTGTGTTCTGCAGAGTGTCGTCACGCTTTCTCCTTTGCCGTTTGACTGTTTGATTTCTTAAGTTTTTACCAACTTCAGAAAATGGAGAAGCAGCTGGGAATTGGTGGATTAGGAGTAGCATTTGAGCAAGGACACAACATTGCAGGAAAATGGGGAAAGGCCTCTGTGCCTGGGGAGAAGAGGTTGGAAGTGGGTACGAGGATGGGAATCATCTTGTCTATAGCCCTTCCTCATGCTAGTGTGTCTGGCTTGTATATCCAGCAGGTAGGGCTTTCTGATTGTATTTAAAGTTGTTTTCTATTCTCACCTGCCAACAATTCCCTTTGTAGTAAGTTTACATGTAATGATTGGAAATTGTGTACAGAAAAATAAAACATTGAAATATTGTTAGAACTGTTTCACATGCTGGGAGACATTAAAAGTAGACTAAATTAGGTTTTATTTTTCTTTTTTTTTTTCAGAAGAACCCTTTTGTATTCCTTTATGTAACTCCACCAGTAAGCTCTGCTGGTATTTTTGGCAAGTCATCTTAGAACACAGGCCTTGGGGGTCCAATGCATACTCAGCCTTGAGCACTTCCAGTAGCAGCTGGTGCTGTATGGTCTAAATACTTTTGATGACAACATGCAGTAGTAATAGATTGTGTGTAGATGACAATGCAGTATTACAGCTCAGTATTTTGCATATTTTTAGCCTTTAGAAGTATTTTTGCTTTAGTGTGACAAAAGGAAGGATGGCCAGGAGGTGATGGATGGAGTCCCTGCCATGGCATTTATGAACAAGAAGCCGGGAGATCAGCTTCTGAAGACTGAAGACGCTAAGGCCAGTGCCATCAAGAGAACAAGAAAGCATGAAAGGTTGTGTTGAAAATGAAGTGATGTCACATACAGCAATGTATTTTTATGACTTTTCTGCCCTGTTTACATGTATTATATATGTTAAATAAAAAAGTCACAGAAAGTGTGGACAGTGTTTCTTTGCCCCCAACCCTTTGCTGCTCCCCTCCATGAAGGAATATTGATGGCTCCAGTGTTGTGCGGGTAGTCAGTCATAGCTTCCAGCTGTTGAGTGCATAGGTCCGAAGAGCTTCTACAACCCTCCATTTCTTCCTCCCACTCTTAACATTCTTTCTGCTGCTCTCTGATTTTCCCTAAGCCTTGGAGGAGTTGATAGAGATGTCCCCTTTAGAGTGGAGTATTCCACTCTCCCCTATTCTCAGCACTTTGACTAGTTGTGAGTCTGTAGAAACCACTGCCCACTGCAGAAAGAAGCTTCTCTGACCAAAGCAGATAGCAGCACTATTCTCCAAGTGTAAACATAATTACTTAGAAAGCACAAAAATAGCTACTGTGACCTATGTCCTCTCCAGACTCAGCTTTTGTCAGGTTTGCAGTACCTCACATGAATCAGGCCACAGATAGCACCAGAAAATGTATGCACTGACACTGCCCAGCACTATGGAAGCTGTCCAGCAGGGAAGAATCTTCCAATGTTCCCCAACCAGAGTGTGGTGTCTTCAGGAATAGAATTGCGTGTACGTGCATACATGTGCTAACCCATGCAGGTACATGTTGAAGTCAGAGATTAACATTGTGTATCTTTGTTTCTCTGTTATTTGTTTGTTTGGTTGTTTGCTGTAGATGGTTTCTCACTGAACCTGGAGCTTGTCATTTGTCCAGACTGACTGACCAGTGAACCCTTGAGGTTGTCCTATCTCCTCCCTCCCAACACTGGGGTTGCATGCATACTCCACTGCACCTGACTTTTTACATGGCAGTGGGTATTCCAACTCAGGTTCTCATGTTTGTGCAGCAAGTGGTTTCCCCACAGAGCCATCTTCCCAGTCCTTTGTGTCTTACCACATAGGTCTGGTGGACCACCAACAAGGAGGGAGGACTTCAGGAAATTCTTGGCCACAAACTCAGGAAGGTAGCTTCCTCCCCCATCGCTGGGGTACTCTATAAACTTCAGGCTTCAGAAATGGCTTTATCCTATTAAAAGTGGCTCTGCCTGAACTTTCATTTTATTTTTAATTAGCTTATGAAGTAACAGGTTTCCTTCTTCATATGTATACATATTTAGTTTTCCTCAATCTCCCAGAATTACGTTTTTTTTCTTGGGTTATACTGGCAAGCCTCTGGATGATAGTTAATAAAGAGAATCACAACTGGCCAAAGTGCAGAGAACATTTATGATTGGAGTACTTGACCTAACTAAATAGGACGTCTAAATCACATTCTCCTCCAAGGGTCAAGGACAAAATGTAAGAGTCTTCTGGACTGACATGGTTAGTGCACCCACAGATGCATTGCAGCTGTGTTGACCTGCACCACACTGGTCTTGTCAACATTTCATCTTGGAAGAGGGAAGAGCTCACCAGGCCCCCCACTAAGGACTGCTGATGATCAGTGCTGACTATGGGAAGGGGACCCTTCTCTGGGAACATTGCTTTGGTCACCTTTGAAAGGAACAAGGTAAGGTATGTTTTAATCAGAGGACTGAAGGGTGTTATTGTTTAAGAACCTTGAAGCTGGGGCTGGAGAAGTGGCTCAGGGGTTAAGCCTCCGCCTTGCAGGCGGAAGGTCCTGAGTTCGGATCCCAGATCCCACGTATAGACGCCAGGCGGAAGCGGGGGCGGTCTGCGCTTCTGGTCCTGGTAGGGCGGAGCCTGTGAATCCCGGGGCAGAAGGAGGTGGAGGCGTCCATGGTGGTTCGCGAATTCGTCCGTGGTTCTACACATACACACACACACACACACACACACACACAGACACCCGCGCGCGCACATACACACGCATATGCACACAGTTGAATAAAAAAAAAAAAATTAAAAAAAAAAAGAACCTTGAAGCTGTACACTAGACTTGGTCTGTTTTCATTTAAGAAATGGAACAGGGCTGGAGAGATGGCTCTGGAGTTAAGTCTCTGCCTCACAAGAAGGTCCTGAATTCAGATCCCAGGTCCCACACAAAAAGACCAGATGGAAACAGTGGTGGCCTGCACTTCTAGCCTGGTGGGCAGAGCCTGTGAAATCCCAGAGTGAAGCAAAATGGAGGTAGAAGCAATCCAGGATGATTTCCGAAGTCACCCTTGGTCCTCCACAGGGACACAGAGAGAGAGAGAGAGAGAAGAAAACAACAGGGAGGGAGGAAGGAAGACAGAAGAAGCGAGGGAGGGAGGGAAGATTGAGGGAAGGAGGGAGAAAGGAAGGGAAGGGGAGGGGAGGGAAGGGAAGGGAAGGGAGGGAAAGGAAAGGAGAGGGAGGGAAGGAGAGGAGTCATTATTCTCTGAGATAGAGCTTTCCATCACCACCCACTTTATTGAGGGAAAAACAGCAATTCACTGATGCTTGGGGACTTAAAAGTTTTTTTTTTTTACTACATTTTCTTTGACCTAACAAATCTTCTGTCTTCTCCCCATATTAAAAGGTCACTAAGAATCAGCACTTTCTGCTCTACTTTTTTCTCTGTTGCCACCTGGAAGCTAATCATTTGAATCTGTAAAATTATTCTCAGTGTAGAAAAGGGACTCCTTGAAACATCATCACATTTGTGAATTGGTGTTTTTGGCCACAGCGTTGTATCAAAACATGCATCTTTGCATTCCAAGATGGCAGATATTACAGTACAGAAAGGTCTAGAAACTTCTTTTGGAATTTCCTCCCTATGAAAGAATTATAGAAGTCCAAATAACAGAACAGGCAATGACTTTTTCTCATAAAATTTTAGTCACTATGATGCAATTAAGAACTTGCGTGCGTGAAGAGTTTAAGATAGTATTATTAATTATGGTTTGACTTTCAAAACAAATGTTTTCTCTGCTGAGTTATCTCTACACCCAAGCTAATTATATGCAGTGCTGTGAAAATGACTGTAAAATAAATGGTAGCGATACCTGGGATTGTTTGGGAAGGCAAGCTGTTTTTAATGCTAATAATATCATTTCACTGATTTTTAAGTACCTCACTTGGGGGGGAACTTAGCCAAATTAAGCTCACATAGTGTTATGCTGTTTGCTCTGACAGCTTCGATTCTTTTTCAAAAAAAAAATAGATATAAGAAATGACCCTTTTCGTTATGCCAGGGAAATAGTTTCTGCCCCAAGGTGGTGATTTGATGATGGTGATGATGATACTCTGTTCTGTTGCCGCTGAAGTGCTTTCCACTTTGCATCTCTTTATAGGGAGCCTCCCTCTTGGCCAGGATGAAGGTCTTCCGGGAAGTGCTGTTTGAATTTCTCTCTAGCCCTTTACATTGCTAATGAATTTGGCTTTTTCCATCAAGGGCTCCTGTAGAAAATTCTCAAGCTGCACATTAGAATTACTTGGGAAGCTTCATAAAGAATGCTGGACTCAGACCAGAAATGTTTGGACTGCGACCTGAAAGTTTTAGAAATCTTCAGGTGATTTAAAAACCTTTGCACTAACATTTTAAAACCTCTCTCAGCTTTATTTCTTGATTCCCACCTTTTTCTGAGTCTCTGGCCCATCAAAATAGGAAGGGGAAATGTGTCTCGGGTACAGACAGATTCTTTTACTAACAGTTATTATTGGGGCTGGGGAAATGGCTCAATTACTAAACTGCTTGCTATGGAAGCATGAGACCATATAAAAAGCCAAGAGAAACAGCGTGTACCTGTACTCCCAGCTCTGAGGAGGAGGAACCAGAAAATTCCAAGGGCTCGGTGACCAGCTGGTCCCGCCAAATGGATGACATTCAAGGTCAGTGAGCAAACTTCCCACGAGCAGGGAGGTGGAGAACAATTGGGGAAAGGCAGCCCAGCCGACATGAAGCTGTGACTCCTGCAGATGCATCTGCATACATGCACACACACGAAGATGGAGGGCCAGTGAGACGACCCAGCCCACTTGTCAACAAACCTGGTGGCCTGAATGTTGTGGCCCCCAGAGCCTACAGGTGAAAGGCAAGACTGAATGAACTGACACTGTCTTCTGATCCGCGTGTGCCCTAGCAGGCATGTGCCTGAGTGCTCTCCTAAACTGCAATTTTTTTTTTCTTAGAATATGCTTTTCTTGGGTCAAGCTTTACTTCAGGATTCAGCTCCAGTATTACCTTCTCTGCGAAGCCTTTCCTGACTGCTGAACTGCCGCTCACACATGGTCCCATCCACCCTACACACTGAACATTGTATGAACACGACTTTTCCCTACTCTATTGAGACTTCACAGAAGGGACGTATGCCTGATTCCGTTCAGAGACCACAGTGCATCGTAACTAAGTTCTTGGGAAGTCACACAGCTTAATGATTTTTAAAATAAGCCATGTGCTTTATGTTTACAATGTGGCCAATTCCAGGTGGAATAAAAATATTTTTAAAACTAAGAGAAGCCTAATAAAACAAAGACTATCTTAAGATGAGTTTACCATCACAGGAAAATAATGTTCTAGTCCAATAGCTAGACACAAATTGACCCATTGCATGACCTGACTAGGCACCTTGCAAAGAGACATTGTCTAGGCAAGCATGTCTGTGAACCCGGTTGGGATGTATGTTTCAGTGCAGGGCACATGTGTTGCTGTCTGGGAACCAGGGAACCTGACACTTGGTTAAAACTCAGAAGGGGACATCTTCCGAAGGATGAAAACCATCTAGAGTTACTTATTACATGAAGATGTTAGGCAAAATGGATGACAGACAATTTGCAGTTGACATTGTCTGAACAGGGAAAATAGTTGGAATTCTGGATTCAATTTCTTCAGACTGAGAACAAGGCATCTTTTTTTAATTTAAACATAGATTTTCTTGCCTTTCCAAAGGGTTTACTTTTGGGGGTGGTAACTACAAACAGAGTAGATAAATCCTCAACCACTGCAGAAAATTTTAGCATGCCTCCTTAGAATAAAATGCAAGCAAAAGATGCATAGAGAAAATTGGCCTAGAGAGATGGCTCAGGGAATAAGACTGCCTCTCGAGCAGAAGGTTCCAAGTACTGATCCCAGGTCAGTAAGATCCTATTGCTGCAAAAACTACACAGAAGGATCACAGGACATGTAAAAACAACCTGGAATGGATATGGAAGCCTTCTCACTGGTTAGCCTTCTTAGTGCCAGAAGACATGGTGTAGTTTGCCAGGGGAGAAAAGCAATCAACAGTATTTCCTTGGTGTGACTATTGCAAGCTACGATAACAATCACTCTGGCAAGAGAAAACTATTGGTGCAATAGTAACATCTAAGGTATAGATGTACTCAATTGTTTTCTGATTGTATCTAAAACTGCTTTTACAAAGGTCATATATACATGCCTGACACCATAAACTTGCCTAAATACATGTAGAAAGAAAGACCACAGGCCTTAGATGGGATCAAACCTCTTAGGTTAACCGGAAGAACTTGATGTAAGGCCACCATTTAACACTTATAATAATAGATAGAGAAGGTCTCAGTACTGAACACTTCTATCCTGGTGGGCAGAGCCTTGGAAATCCCAGAGTAAAGCAAGGAGGTAGAAGCACTGCAGGATGACTCCTGAAGTCACCCTTTGTCCTCTACAGGGATACACAGTGCCTTTTGATACACACGTGCATGTACACACGCACACACGCACACACACACACTTATATATATATATATATATATATATATATATATATATATATATAAATTTTTTAAAAAGATTCATAGGGAAATACATGATTTGATAAGCAATCTTCATGCAATGATTATTTGTCCAACATGTGCACCCAGCAAATGAAGAAAACTCATTCTAGTCACAGGGCATTTTCCAAGAACTACCAACAGAGCATAATGTTCAGGGAAACATTTCTCTTTGTCCTGTTACCAATGTAATTCAGGCATCCAGAGAATCTCTTGCCATGTAAGTGATCTATATCTGTTTAATGAAAGAACTGGTGACATGTGGGATCAAATTCTCAAAACTGAAATTAAGGATTGAAAACCCTAAAGTTGGAAGTAAATACAAAATGAAGAAACAGTTTTTAAACCAAAGAAGAATTTATGATAAAAATCAAAAAGTACGGGCTGGAGAGGTGGCTCAGGGATTAAGCCTCTGCCTTGCAGGCAGAAGGTCCTGAGTTCTGATCCTAGACCCCACGTATAGATGCCGGGCAGCAGCGGGGGCGACCTGCATTTCTGGTCCTGATAGGGCGGAGCCTGTGAATCTCAGGGCAGAGTAAATGAGGAGGTGGTAAGCGTCCATGGTGGTTCCCGAAGTCACCATGGTTCTACCCACACACACATATATACACACACATACCCACACACGCATACACACAAAAATTGAATAAGTAATAAAAAATTTTTTTAAAAAATCAAAAGTACAACAAAAATGCCACAAAGAACTTGTGGGATATCAAGTGAGCTAAGGTTGTTTTCCTTTTATTCTAAATACGTGCATTAAGCATAAAATTTAATAAACCTGAATAACTATGTCTGAAATTTAAAAAAGTAAAATAATCCCTCCCCAAGAAAACAAGGAGCTAAAATTGATGAAATAGAAAAAAATATAGATCAGCACAAAGTTGTTTTGAAATCTTGAGAAAGGTACGAAGTCAAAATTTTAAGAGTGGAAGATTATGAAATTTATGGAAGCAACAGATGGGAAGATGTAACAGAGAACTTTGTAAATGAATTCAGATTCAGATGAAATAGCTAAATAACTAGAAAATATGTTTGATCCAAGAAGAATTGCAAATAAGTTCCTCAGCCAGGAAACTAAGTAAGTTTTTAAACTCTTGTCTCAAAACAACCAGGTAGTGTTATCAGCTTTCTCTGATAAACATTCAAAATAGTGATACAGGCATCCAGAAAACAGAAGTCATAGAACAGTTTCCTAAGTGACACATTGACACCAGACACAGTGCAGTAAAGGAAATCTGTAGGTCTAAAACATTCAAGAATTAAGATGCAAACAAGAAGCTAGAAATAAATTTCGGATGTAAAAATATCAATTCTCTTTGTTACTATGCTCTGTGTCTCGGTTCCCTGTCTTCTTGAAGAAAAGAATTCAGTCAATGTGACAGACAGTTTAAGCAGGTTTATTTTACAAAGCTATGCATAGCAAACACTTCAAGGAGAGATTGGGGTGGGCCGCTGAAGGCAGGAGGCAACTTAATGGGTCCTCTATTGTGGATTTTAAAGTTTAAAGAATATTTGAGAGGAAGGTGGCATATTTATTCAAGAGGCAAGGCTACTCTTTTTCCTGTCCTATGTCCTTGTGGACCAGGTCTTCCCTTTTAGAGTATTTCTCCCATGATCCTCACAGGAGAGGGGTGTCAAAACCGCAATGGAAACAATAGTAATGACTGTGGGTATTTGGACCATACAGACCATTTGTTAGTGTACATTACACACGTGGGTTGATTATAGTGGGAACAACCAGTCCACAGGTCCAAGGATGTTTAATCACAACACAGCATCTAACCATCAACAGACACAGCTACCAAGACTATAGTGCAGTTTTCCTTAGTTATGTGGAATCTGAGGTTTTGCTAATAATCAAGAGTTTTGCTAATGGTCAAGAGTGGTTTACTTTTTGGAACAGGTGGATGCTTACCCACCCATAACTCAGTCTTCTAAAAATCAGATGCATGCTTACCCACTCATCAGTTGCATTTAATGTAATATATGTATAAAGGTATAACTACTATAAGGAATTTTAGTAGTAGGGCCAGTGGTGCCTTGTGCATGCTCCTGGGGGAGAGGGTCTTTTTTTCAGTCAAAGAAGACTGGGTTTGTTGTTGCAACCCTACCACTAGTCGGGTTACCTTGTTTATCTCCTACATGTTCAACTGCAAGGCCTTGTATTTCTCATCCCTAATATTTCCAATCTATTGTTTCGACTCTAACATACGTTTTACCCCTTAAAATTTATCCCTATTTTAATCAAAATCCCAACAAACTTTTATGGAGCTTGATCAACTTCAAAATTGTTATAAGACAAATCTGAAAAACCTGATAAAAAGGCATTTCCCTAACAGATAGGAGAATTCATGACCTCAGCTGTGGAAATAATGCACACGGATGTAAACAACTGACTAATGGTACAAGAAAAGCTAAGAAGCAAATGTGCATTTCACAAAGGAAGCGGTAAAAATTGATACCCATATGTAAAACAAAAATCCTTCCTTCTCAAAGAAAATTTGAGATGGATTAAGTTCCTAAACATGAGAGACCACACTATAAAATTTAGAAGACAATAGAGGATGATACCTTTACCTCTATGAGAAAGATATTTTTCAAGGAAGGAGTTGCAAGATCCCCAAACACTGTAAATTCACTGTTATGGTAGTACAATCACTAAAAGATACCATAAAAACAGGCAGAATGTGTAGAAAAAATTCACAACTTGCAGACCTGACAGAGAACTAGAATTCATAATAGACAACCACAAACAGCAAGAAAGTTCAAAGAATCTGTTAGAGAAGCCAAAGACTTGGACATTGTAAAGAAGACAAAATTCAAACGACTCATAAACATGAAACCATCCAGCCTAGTTATAATCAACGAGGAACAAATGAAACTATAATGTTGCCATTTTAAGTGATTATCAGACACTGGTAAAATTTTAGTGCTGAGAGGCAAACGGGATAGCATCAACTCTGGCTTACTCTCACTGGAGAAAGTCACCACTTTGGAATAATTAATTTTACCCAATGCACTCATAATTTTCATGTTGTGACCCAGCATTTCCTCTCTCTCTCGCTCTAATTATATTTGTGATCTAATTAAGTTCCTTATCAAAAGACAAGTGCAAGATATATGTTACAATGTGCTTCATAGAAGCAAAACACCAGGAAATCCCATTTGTGTTCTACAGAAGTAAGGGACAAATTGGCTGGCTGCAAGTCTCCTGCTGGATTAGGTAAACTGGACAACTCTCAGCAGCATCATATATACACACATACAGAAGGACACATGTGATGTGAATTCATTTATGGAAATGTTAGTGATAATGTGTGTGTGTGTGTGTGTGTGTGTGTGTGTGTGTGTGTGTGTGTGTGTTAGTGGGTATTACCCATCACATGCTAAGCACTTTTTCTAGTACAGAGCCATATTACAAGCCCTAACACCATATTCCTAAGGGATTAAAACAAACATAGAAGATATATAGAAGAGGAGCTGGAGAGGTGGCTCAGGGGTTAAGCCTCTGCCTTGCAGGCGGAAGGTCCTGAGTTCGGATCCTAGACCCCACGTATAGACGCCAGGTGGAAGCGGGGGCGGCCTGCGTTTCTGGTCCTGGTAGGGTGGAGCCTGTGAATCCCCAGACAGAGTAAACAAGGAGGAGGTGGAAGCAGTCCATTGTGGTTCCCGAATTCGTCCGTGGTTCTACACACACACACACACACACACACACACACACACACACACATACATAAACACACGCACGCACACACATGCACAATTGAATAAATAAAATTTTTAAAAAAGAAGATATATAGAAGAGGAAGTGAAGGATAATCATGAACTCAGATTAGCAGCCCACCAAAGGATGGACTGAGGAGGGGCAGATAGGAGTGTTCAGAGTTGGAGTTTATATTCTTAGAAACTGATTATGTGGGTGTGATACTGCCACACAAATATTCCCCAACTTACCATGGGAATTATGTTCTGGTAAATCCATCGTTACTTTGAAAATATCTTAAAAGCATTGAATTCACTTCATCCTGCTGAACTCATTGCAGCACAGGAGAGAGCAAAGTGTCATGTGTGTCCCTTGCGTGACCGGGAAGAGCCATGCACTGTGGCTGCCTAGTGCCAGATCCTACTCCCTGTCACTAGCCCAGAAGAAGATCCAAATTCATGATCAAGGGGTAGGCGGAGATCTTGCTAGCATGCTTGCTCGGTCTCAAGATTCCAGATCTGAAAGAAAGAAATTAAAATTCAAAGCATAGTTCCTACCAAAAAAAATATCATTTTTGTACTGTTGCAAAGTTGAAAATAACACCATTGTTAGTTGATAACTGCACGTGTATCTTTATATGTTATAAAATTTCTTTAGCATCTATAGATTCAGTAGGGAAGGAGACACTCTCAGATGCTAATACAGATGTAAAGGACTACCTTCAATAGAATTTGAGAATGAATTCTGAGTGTCGAACAGTCATATGTAAATAATATTTCCCCTGATGCATTATGGGCCCTCAGTTCAGTGTGAAGGGAAAGTCCAAGTGAAGGGCACAATGAAGCTAGTAGTGAAAGCTTATGATAACCAAACCACAGACAACATTGAAGCTAATGCCAACTTTTTCAAGAGAAAATGAGGCACTGAGTGAAGAGATTTACTTAGTAATGTATCCTAAATGAGTCCTGGACCCCCAGGTCTAATCTAAGCCATTCCATTTTCCCGTGGTCTGGGTGAAAAACCTGAGCTTGAAAACTCACTGAATCTGTATCGAAGCCCACACTCTGATTGTTAACTTGGTGATCAAACACAAGTCAGTTCTATCCCCCAAAGCTCACTTCTTCCTTGGTCACTAGCAGATGGCCATTGTGAAATGCAAAGTATTATACATATATAAGTTTTTTAAAAAAATTTTTGGGTACAATAAATACTTACTCCTTCCCTTACAACTCACTCATTAAGGCAAAGGATAAGGAGACTGAAATGATAATATGCTGACACCCAACATATGAGCACAGAGAGGCAACATGCTGATCTGTGGGAAGAGGAGGAGGAAGAGGAAGAGGAGGAGGAGGAGGAGGAGGAGGAGACCAGGAGTAGTCTCTATGTTCCTTTCATCTTGTTTAAATTCGTTTGCAGTTCATGGTCTTTACATATGTGAAAACATGCTAGAGGTTCTCTGTTTGTTACAACAGACAGAGGTCCCTGAGAACCAGAAGAATCAAGGTGTACAAAGATTTCCACTCACCACCAATTTGCTGAAGCCAGGAGGCTTTAATCATTCACAGTCTTTGGGCACAGCATTTCTTTCTTTTTTTGAATAATGAATGACTGGTATTGATCCTTGCTCCCACATCCTGCCTCTCAGTTCTGCTCTCAAACCCTAACTTTGGAATCTTATCCTAAGCAAAAAGTGAGTGGGATGACCTCTAGCCTTGAGGGCACCACATGATACCACCTTTCTGCTCCTTCCTTGGTACCTTTACTTGTACCAAAAGAGAGAAGTAGGAGGTTGGCTGCAGAGTAGCCTTAAACTATGATTTCCCTGCCAAGGTGTCTATAAACTAAACATTAGAAACCCAACCTTTGAATTTAAGACTCTCTTTTCAGAACTTTGGAAAAGAACACAATTTCCCTGAAGGCGTGAAACTTTGAGGTTCCCTAAGTCATTAGCAGTAGAGTGACCCTGGACCAGCACAAAGTCAGTCGTAAACCAGGTGTTCCCAGCTCCGGGTTCCAGCGTGATCCTTTGTTTGCCTAATCCTAAATTTCCTCCAAAGGAAGCATGGAACCAACACTACCTGCCTTGCAGAGTTGTCATGAGAGAATGTAAATGCGGCACAGAGTGCCAGGACATCTGTGTGATAAGTCTTCTAGAGGAGGCTGGATGGGCATAATGGAAGACAGACAACTGAGTCCTGCGGGAGGACAGGCCTCTATTCTGCCAGGAAGAGTCACTGAGCACCCCACACAGCAGGAACACAGACCCTCTAGGAATGACTTCTAGTTAAGGCCAGGTCTGCTATGCCAGGGCTCTGCAGAGGACCAATGAGTAGATGCTACAATCTAGATCTAGCCTGTAATCCCAAAGGCCTGTGTATTAATGATTTAGTTCCAAGCAGGGAAAGTGGTGAATTTCTTAGGAGGCAGTGCATGTTGAGAGTTCTTTAAGTCATCAGGTGTAACCTTAAAGGGTCTTGTGGGACCCCAAACCCTCCTTTCATTTTTGCTTTCTCTGTAGGTGAGCAGTTTCACTCAACCGTCCACTCTCATGGAAATCTGCTGGCTCATCACAGGCTCAAAGGTAACCAACTTATCCACACAACCATGGATGGAGAAGCCTCCAGAAATCTTACTTGCAAATTGATTGTCTTAAGTAGTTGGTATAGTTATCAGAAAACTAACTCAGTCTGCAAGAGACTAGTATCGATCCTAAGGCATCTTAGGAGCTATGTGAGGAGCAAGAGCAGAACTGTAGGTAGAGCCTATTGTAAAGGGCAGTGTGTGCCTGCACCATGGCCCATGGCAGAGTCCACTGAAAGATGTGGCATGTTTCACCAAAACCAACAAGCAGAGCCTACTGTAAAACATAACGTGCTTCACCAAGGCCAGAAGCCAAAGCCAAGTAGAACCATAAAACCATGAAAGGATTGTGGATCTTGTATCACTTCTTCCTGGTGTACTTTTGTATCCTGTAGAAGATTTAACTGAATTGCCCATCTCTATAATCGTTTGACCATGGGCAAATACAAGTCTTAAATTCTATGGCGAAGCCTGCATCTCACAGAGAAAGAAAAGCACAGTTATAATTTGAGGCCGACTGAAGAAGAAACTAAACAGCTACCTGTAGGAATATAGATCAAGGGGAGGGTTATGGAGCCAATGTCACCTCCAAAAGCCATGAAAGAAAACTCAAGGAGACTGAAAACTAGATCATTATGGAAGCTGTGTACTTCCAAGTCAGAGATCAGACCTCCCTATAGCTGTAGAGTGGCATTGTGCATGGCCCTTTCTGCAGGGGTGGAAACGTTCTCCATCCGTGCTGCCCAGCAAAGCAGCCACTAGCTACCAGTGGTTAGCCAACTGGTAATGTGGCTAGTATGATTTAAATTTTACTTAACATTAAGTGAAGTTTAAATAGCCCCATGTGGCGAGTGGCTGTCCTCCTGGACACTGTGACCTCAAACGTCTAGTTGCTTAGAACAGAAATGAATTCTTGATATGACTATAACCCATAGGGTGAGGCTAGATAGTTCCTGAGACTCAAGCCCTAAAACAGAAGTCTGGGACCAACTGTCTATTCTGCTATGGCAGACTTGCTATAAACTAGAGAAAGAAGATCTTTGTCTTCCATGTCTCCTTGCTTTAATATTGGCTTTTACTGGATTTGGGTCTTGACTATCTCTTATTCATCAGTTCGACATCAGAATGGAGTCAATTCCCCTCCTCTCAATCAGTTTAGTATCCTGCCCTAAACACTTGGATCCATCCATCATTGTCACCTGCTGTTGTCACCTGACTAACTCTACAAGCCACATGGGTGATCCTCAGAAAGTGCCAACGTGGGGCAGATGGGGCCACATCGCAGGCCACCATATTCTGGCTGTACAGTTTAACGGGAAGTAATCTACTTTTGAGCTCTCTGTGGAATGTTCTCCACGCTGTAACCGACAGGATTTCATTTCTTTTGTCCAATTTAACGTGTCCATATTGAGTGCCTGCTGCATGCTGATGTGGGGCAAGTGTGACAAAAATCACTTGTCAGCCTCCACACCGCATCATCTGCATTGACGAGTTAAGCTCAGGAACAAGAGAGTTTCATCAAAAGCAGGCTGTTTAGGAGACCTTGTTGGCCAAAAGCAAGATCTGCAGCCTCCTTAGGCATCTCGGAGGAGAGCTTAGGTGGTCACTGGTGACAGTAACTTTTCTGAATGTCTCTTTCCATACTGATACATAGGAATAGAGTCTGCATTGCCTAGGTGTGAAGTTTAAGTACTGCTTTGGGACTAAGTTACTCTCAGTTCTAGATGCTTCATTTTCCACTTAATGTAGGAAAAATGTCCTAGGGATAGTAAGATGGCTCAGTGGTCACCTGCTCACAGATGTAGAAACCTTAGTTCAATCTCCAGAAGTCTAAATGGTGGAAAGAATGAACTGAGGAGACTGAAAATTAGATCAATATCTTATCTCAGCTATCTCTTCCTAAGCGGACTTCCTGTTCATAATCAAATGAGTGATTGTGGTTATTTTTGTCCAAAGTATCAGGATGCTAGAAGATGAATTAATTCTCTGATCATCAAGCTTAAATAGCAGGGAGTTTTTTTTTTTAAGTCAATGTCTTCATCCTCCTCTCTCCTTAGGGGCAGTGCCCAGCACAAATGAGCAAATCAGGGCTAGACTGGCCTGTTCCTAACCATTCTTAATATTGAAAACCTCAGAGCTTTTCTTTCTGCTTGTTTCCTACCAGGTGCCTTGCCAACCCACCCAGAACCATCGCTTGCTGTTTCTCTTCGCTTTCCATTGAGAATAGAAATAATTCATCCAAACACATGGAAATTTGGATGAAGGAGAGCAATTGAATCCTCTGTCAAAATAGTCTGCACTCCACATCTGTCCCTTTCACTCAGCCTTTGCTTAAAGTGGGGCTGGTATATGGATGGGGTGGAGCAGGTGGAGGCTGGGCTCTGAGCAGCATCTGTTATCCTCCCAGAGTCATGCTGCCTTGGGGGCTGAGTGGGGAAGTGACCAAGGGGTAGGGAGGCAGTTTCCAGTTCCAAGTAGACGTGCCACAGCCTTGTCCATTCTAACAGGGTTTTGAACTTGCTGTCCCCACAGTGCCTTAGCATCTGAAGACTGGGTTCCTGCCCAAATGCAGGGGCTGGCGCACTTCACAGAGTGCTGGAGATTTTGTGCTGGGGACCTCACCAAATAAACTCAACTTGAGAGTGAAAGCAAAGTTGTAGGCTGTGAGGTTGAGCTGAACGGTGCTGTGGTTTGGATCTGAAAATGGTATGCGTTACAGGTTTGATCCACAATGTAGTGCTCCAGTAGGAAGGTAGAGGAAATCTTCAGAGGTGGGATCAAGTGATAAATCCCAGGTCATGCCCTAGAAGAAGATATGGGGAGCCTGGGACTGATCTCTCTCTCTCTCTTTCTCTCTCTCTCTCTCCTCCCTTCCTCTATCCTATCCACCTTCTCTACCACCATGAGGTGAGGAGTTTTGCTGTCAACTGCTCCCTCTATAAGTGACATGCTACCTCACCAAAGATATAAAGCAGCAGGGTCAGTTGACCATGGACTGAGATTTCTGGAGCTGTAAGCCAGGAATACTCCCCTCCCCCTTTTTTAAATGAATTTTTCTCAGATATTTGTTATGCTAAAAGACAGCTAACTAGAGAAAGCAAGGGGTTAAGGAATTGGTAAGGAAAATTTCCTTATGGAATTTTCTAATATTTCTAAATGTTAGGAATTTTCCAAGATTCCCAGCTTGAATGCTTAGTGAAGTTTTCTCACTTATAAAATGAGGACTCTGAATGAGATCAAATTGTGTTTCAAAGATTGAGGAGAACCAGGATAAATACCTTGGAATATTCAATAGATCAAATGTACATCAAATATTTACCAGAATGTTCAATATGCACCATGGATTTCTAAGACAAGGATTGTATGAAAGTTTCCATAATCTGCCAAACATCTAATAGAGGAGGTGCCATTCAGAGTAGCTTCATCTTATTAGTGACTGTATCAGCACCTCTGTGGAGGTGACCAAGGATGAAAAAAAAAGACACAAAATACAGAAAAAGGTATATTGGGTGGTCTGCATAGACCCTGATGTTTTCTGAAGTGTCCATTGTTATATAAAGAAACAAAGTAAACACTACATCGTCAGGTGCCAAGGACTTGGGAAAATGAAGAGACCATGGATTTCAATGCAGCACACAATGCATTCTGAAGTGAAGTCCAAATCAAACATAAGTAATTTTACCTGTAAGAATGAGACAGACAGGGCTCTGCCCAAATCATGTCTCACTCCAGTTGCCAGGATCATATTTCCCTGGTGCAGCTTTGGGGCAGGTCGGCTCTGGTAGACTACAATTCTGCTGGTCCAGAATCTATTTTATGATGCAACTTTGCCTTGTACATTGCAGCCATCCTCCACAACTTCCTATTCTGGTATTATGCTCATTTTGTCTGAAGGACTTCCTTGAGCAAATCCTTTTTATATTACATGTTTGCTAATGAAGAAATCTTTTGAATTTTGTAGGTCTGAAACTGTGTTAGGTCTTTTGACACAGACTTTTGGATATGGGCTCTGGGCGTATCATTTTTTTCCCCTTCTTTCTTTTAGTACTCAAAATATGCTGTTAAACTGTCTACTTCCATATTTCCAAGAAATAATCTTCAGTGATTCTAATCTTTGTTCCTCTGTATGTAAAATGTTATTCTTCCCTGCATGTTTTTCAGGTTTGTTCTTTCTTATTGGTTTTAAGCAATATTCATAGGATGTGTGTTGTGATGTGCGTTGATGTAGCTCATGTCAAGTTCCTTGTGCTTCAGTTTAATTGAACTTTTTAAATGACTAGTATTCTTCAGACATATTTCCATCCATCTTCTGTTCCTCAGAGACTCCAGAAACCCAGACACTGTCCTTCAACTCACAGCTGGTCTCCTCTAGGAGGGCATAGGAGGGAGGAATCAGTTCAGTTTCTGTTTCAATTTGAACAGCCTGTTGCTGAGTTTACTAATCTTTTCGACTGAAATGTCTGTTCCACTGGGCAGGTCATCTAAAGCACTTTTTATCTCAAACATTACGATTTCCTTCCCTGAAGTTACCTTGCCATGGTTTTACCACCTCCTCCATGTCTCTGCTAACTTGTGAACATGTGGCATCGCCATTGTAATAAATGTTTTAATGTCCTCTGCCTGTTCTGCCATCTGTGCCAATTTTTCCTGATTGATTACTCTTCTAATTATCAAACATGTTTTCTGGCTTTCTGCTTATCTGATCATCTTTGATTAGGTGCCAGACATCATGAATGTGATCCTATTGGATGCTGATTATGTTTAATATTCCTGTAATGTCTTCAAACTTGGATCCGAGTTGCAGCTCAGCTACCTTGAAGCGTTTTGATACCTTGAATCTTGCTTTTATGACTTTTTTTTAAGATGGGCTGAGGACAGATGTTTAGTTTCTGCTACTAAGGTGTGGCTTCCCTGAACACTTCACCAGTGTGTATTGTCGGTCTGGCCAGCAGGAATAAGCATCAGGAGCAGTTCTGTGAGCCTTGGACACTCTTCCCTAAATCTTTTTTTTTTACTTGCTGTCCTTAAATGTTTATTAATTTAAAAGTCTTTTTAACATTTTTATTATTATTTCTGCTCATACAAACTTAATGGGTACACCACTTCCTTCCCTCCCTTCTCCTTCCCCCGAACCCCCTGCTCCTCCTCCCCTCACGCCTCCCTTCCCATCCCCCAGTGCCTCCCCCCCAATCCCCAGAGAGTCCTTTGATGTGCATGCCAGACTCTCCTCTGGGCCCTCCTCTCCAATGACATACAAGGACCCAGTTGTATTTCTCTGAACCCTTTCCCGTGCTCCCCTTAAGCATCGGAACACTATTGTGGCTGTCAATCCCTTGTCTCCAAGGATCTTGGTGCCTTTAGCAGATGCTAGACTTTGTGAGGTCAATAGTGTGTTGGACATCTTGCAGATAGTTTTCCCCCATCCCCGGGCAGTTCCTCAATCACACGTGCTAAATACTTGGCAGAACCTCTGTGGTCCCTCCCTGGATTTCCCCTTCAAGGCATCTGGTCATGCAAGCTCTGTTTCTCTTCATCTCCCCAGACTCTGCCCTGTTTCCTGAATTGAAAGAGTTTATCAGTCTCTAGGCAGGCTCGCTTCCTGCTGTAAAGTCTCTGAAGGTGAGAATCTGGGGCAATTACAAGGCTTACCTATTAGCTACCTCAGAGATCACTCTCCTCTGTCGCTAGTGATGACTTCTTTTCAAGTCTTTACTTTCAAGCTAGGGATTTGAAAATTGTTGTTTCAGAGATTTTGACTGCTTTGCTTTCTTATTTTTATGGGAAGGTATATTCAATTCTTATTAGTGAATTTCAGTAGAAGTGCAAGTCTTGAACCTAAAATAACTGCAGAAAATTTGTGTTGAATATAAGATATCACTATAATAAAAGCAAGTATTCTTGAAATGGTAGACCCAGGCATATTGTGGCAGTCTTATGTTTGGAGACCTTAAAGTGGACAGGTGACATTAGTCATGGTTATTTATTTTAAAACTTTTTCTGAAACATGCAACACAAAATTTATTGGCTTAATGGTCTTTTGGGAAATCCAAGGAATTGGATCAGGCACATTTATCACTCAAAGTTTGAATGACGGTTCCAAACCCAGATTGTCTTGTTATTTGAAGTGTAAGATAAAGAGACTAACTCCTTGACCAGCAGCTGATCTACTGTTTGAGACATGTGAGCACTTTTTGTCTAAGTAGTCTTTCCAGAGAAATAAATTATTTAAGTAACTTTGGATGTTCCCTTTGCTTTGGGTCATGTTCTTTACCTCCTCTGGGTTCACCCAGACTTCAGTATTCCTGTGACTGACAGAATCATATGTAATGACAGGGAGGGGCAGAAATGGAGAAGTCAACTGTGTGACAAGAGAGAGCTATGCTAGATCATAGGAGATAAATGCTCCCTTAAAAAATCTTAATTCTAAAGACCAGAGTAATATTGAATGGCTTTAAACATTAGCTAGAGGACTTTATACAACACCTAAAAGTTAATTTCCTTTTAAGAATAATTTCTTAATGTTTTATTGTTTTTTTCTGGTTTTCAAGTAATATATACCTACTGAAAGTTTAGATAATTGAGTTTGTTCCATTGCCACAGAGACCCTGGTAATATTTCATTGTTTGCCCAAATTGTTAAAGAACTTGATTGATTTGAATTAAAAGAAGGAATGCCTGAATAAAGACTGTTCGTTATCTTTCTCATTTATAGACAAAGTTGAATACCAAATCTTGGCATTTATGCTCCCAGTAACACTGTAACATTTTTCAATTAATCATGGCATGGATGCACTTTGGAAGGTCTTATTCATCTAATTACTTGCTAGCAGCTACTCTGCCTTTGCTTTATTAAATATTATGCACAAAAGGTCTAGTGACTGTTGCTGCATGCTGCTGTCTCAGACTTTCACTGTAAAAAAGCATTTTAGATTTCAGAAAGGCCTTAAGTACTAACAGAAAGGATGAAGCTTCATGGAACTGATGGTTAATTTTGTGTTAATTCTAGTCATCCATTCCTCTGCTCTTCATTCATTTGCTCATTTATTCAATCATCCTTTACTGAATTTTACAGTCTATGTAATTACAGAGTACTTGACTAATAGTTGTGAGCAAAACAGAAGTGGTTCCTTTACTCTTATAGTTCAAATTCAGTGGATGGCCTGGGGAAAACTCAGTTGAATTCTTACAAACTGTGAAATATGCTATGAAGGAAGCAGGAGGTTGACATTTACAAAATTTAGGCCAGATAAGGTTCCTCTCTGCTTCACATATTCCAAACATTCCCACTGCCTGCACAGGGTAGTCCTAAGTCATTGGTATGACATTCAAGGCTCTTGACAGCATGTTTCCTGCCTAATGTTGACAGCCTTTTATGTTCCAATACACCTAACACAGCTAGTTACTTACTGCTCCCTGGATCCACATGATGTACCATAGGAAGTCTTTAAATAGCTGTAATATGGCAGCAATCCATTCTTGCTGTAGGATTTAGGTGCTGTGATGGTTAGTAGTAATGGTCAACCCAGCACCTAGGAGATAGACTCTGACACACCTGAGAGGGATTCTTTGACTAAGATAGAACTCTGGGCATGCCAATTTTCTTGACTATATAATTGATGTTGGAAATCCAGTCCTTTGTGTTTGGAGCCATTTCCTGGGCAGATGGCTAGGGGCTAGATAATGATGAAGAGGGCACATTAGCTAGCAAACATGCATTATATTCACTTGCTCTCTGTTCTTGCTGTGGATGCGATGTGATCGCTGCTTGGAGCATCTGCTGCTGTGACTCACTGGCCATGATGGTCTGTGACTTAATTGGGAAGTGGACTAAACCTGTCCTCCCCTAAGTTGTTTGGGTTTGGGATTTTGTTGCAACAACGTGTAAGGAAAGCTGCAGAGCAGAGTGAGAACATGGTGAGGTAGAGGCATGAGGACTGGCCAGAGTCAGGGATAAGGCAGGAAGATGCCTGGCCTGAATGCTGAGGGATCCACTTTCTAGGGCTTGGTCACAGACTGACTGTGAGGAAGAAGAAAGGAGATTGCAAAGGACTTCCAGGCTCCTGACCTTCAAGAAATTGCTGAGCTGCCAACTAGCTGAAGGATGGTCTTACAGTGGTAGCGTCCCTTTAGTCAATATATAGATTTTTTTTTTCAGTGAAAAGTCAGGAAGAAGTTTTTCCTCTGGGGCTCATTAGAGCCTTACAAGAAAAGCATCCAGACTTCTTGCCAGTGGGGCTCTGGCATCAAAGAGGACAGTGAGAGGCTTATCTCACAAGTCTGTAACCCAGGATTACGTGGCTATGGCCTTCAGGCGGCAACCCTCTCATTTCTCCTACTGTTTTCAATCTGGAAAATTACCCCCCAGGTTTACTGATTTCTACCCTTTCTTTGAAAACTGAAATGATCTACAAATATCCTGATATGGTGATTGGCTGTAACTGAAAATTGGCTTTCTTTGAAAGATATCTTCATCTCTGGTTCATGCCAAGTCTGACACTCCCTCGAGGCCATCCCAGCTGCACTTGAGAAGTCTTCAGTGACTCTACTGCAGAAGGATCCCTATGTTATCAGTGCAGGAACATTGCAGTCTGAGATGGAGGTACACAGGTGACACTATAAATGCACAGCTATCCTGCATGATTTCTGCAGGCTGGTTTCTCTGTGGTACATTCACAGGAGTGCTTCCAGAACATACCTGTTCTTCTTCTCATGTCTTCTCCTCAAGTCATGTGTACTGATGCTTTGGCATGATTGTACCTAACATTCACCCTGTAGAGAGGAATCTGTTCATTAGTTAAACCCTGGACATATTTCTTTACGCATCTGCAGTAGGAACAATTACAAGTCACTCATCATGTTCCAGACATGCTGTCAAGGGCTTTATTTAATTCCTTCAATGAATTTAGGGATCAATGTCATTGATCTTATAGATTCAGAAACTCAAAGAGAAGTACCCAATTCAAGGCTTCTTAGAAGGAGGTTAGGTAAAGAAGGTTCCAATTTAAATCCTTGGAATCGCATGCTTGTGGATGATCTCTTAAACTAACACTGTTGTTTTTACATTTGCTTCAGTTCATCTTTTCTTTTGCTCCCTCCTTTTCCTCCTGGACAGTCCTCTAGCAGGTCCGCCTCCCACCTTTATGTACTCTTTTTGTAATTCTTTTACAATCTCATGCATGTGTACACTGCATTTTCCCCTAGACATTTTTCTAGCATGTATACCTCCCACATTTTTGTCCTCTTTTGAAAATTGAAATACAATATGAAATAACACATGAGCAATGAAAACAAAACACTTTTAGGATGTACATAGTTGTTATGACTGAGCTTCCAGTTTCACATTGTGAAGAATTCCTGATAAAGTTAAAGAACAGGAGTTGTGTCCATCTCTTAGACTAAGTTCATGATGGGAACACAGGTGCCCTTGCCCACAGAAGGCCATCTACATTGTGAAAATACTGGAGTCCTGGCATAGGCAGACTGTCCATATTATGCGCATACAGAGCCCTGGCCCACAGGAGGCCATACCATCCACTTGTGTGCACACGGAGTCCTGTCTCAAAGAGGCCATGCATATCGTGCGCACACAGGGTCCAAGTCCAGGTCTGCTGTCCTCATGTGAACACATGGAGCCTGACTCATGAGGAGTTGTCCATATGGTGAGCACATGAAGCCCAATACACAGAGGCCGCTCATGTTGTGACTACACAGATATGGAATTCAAGAAGTATTTCAGGCCACTAGTCATTCAAATGTTCACAGGTCAGAACACTGAATATGGATATAGTCTCTCTCCTCTCTGCTATATCTGACACATGTGTAACACAGAAGCCAAATGTGCAGTTGTCTTAGGGCCAGTTGTCTCATTTTTAAAGGTGGTCTTCAATATAAAATAATATACAAGCACAGGAGGGAATGTATTAAGGATGTAGACAGATGTTATGACTGAGTGTCCAACTTCACATGGTTTAGGACCCATGGAGATGCTAAAGGATGGTAGTTTGTCCATCTCCTATAAGATTGTAGTAAGTTCATGGAGTGAGCACACAACGTGCTAGTGCACAGAAGGCTCTCCACAATGTGGAGACCCAGCCCAGGAAGGTTGTTCATGTTGTGAGCATGTCGAGGCCACCTGCATTGTGAGCATATGGAGCCTTGGCCCAGGGATCCACATTAGGAGTGCACAGGGGACCAGCCCAGGGAGGCCACCCACGTTGTGAGCACATGGAACCTGGGCCATGGAAGGCTATCCACACTGTGAGCACACTCAGCCCTGGCTCAGCGAAACTGTCTACTTGTGAGCATATAAAGCCCTGCTCCAGAGATGCAGTTGTGAACACATGGAATCCAGTTTATTGAAGGCTACCCAGGTTGTATGCACACATATATGGAATTAAGGGCATTAGCAAGCACTGTGGTATATTGGCAACTAATCATTCAGATGTTCACAAGTCAGAACACTGAGTGTAGACATGATTTGTCTCCTCTCTGCCGCTGTCTGATACACACACAACACAGCAGCCACATGTGCAGTGCCTTTATGGGCAGTTGGGTCAGATAAAAGTACACTATTTTATTAATAGTTTTTATACTATCAGATTTTATTTCATGTGTTAATGAAATCTTTCCCATCCATCTATATTTTCAATTTACTTTGGTACAATTTTGACCTAATGTTGTTCCATTTTCTATCATCAGTTTTAGGGTCTATAGTGATATCCTTTAAAATAGGTACCTTCTTAAGTAGTTAGTTGAAACCTTTTAAAGGGATATAGGTTTAGGATGCCACAGCAAGTAGGGTGATGGAGGGAATAATTGGGAAAAATACCTAAGAGGGGAATGTGGGGATGGGATATAGGAAGGACAAAGGGACTTTTAGAAAAATGCTAAAATTGCGGGAGGCAACCACATAGGAACCTCTCATATGCTAGCAAGGTGTCAAAAAAGCCATGTCTTTTAAAGAAAGGAACTAGGAAGGGCAGTCCCTATGCAGAGGAACACAGAGTGAGGAAAACAGGGTAAAATTAAAAAAGCCCAAAATTGAACCACTTACTACTTAGTGACAATTAAAAATATATTTGAAGCAACAGAAATGTTGAACTTCCTGATAAAATGTTGGTCAGAGAGGTCTCAAAGGCCTCCAAACAATATAGACTTGCTCTTGGTTGCTCTCCAAAAAAACGGTGAATAAAACCCTATTACTGAAGATGCAACACAAATGGATCATAGAACATGGGCAAAATACATCAACTGGAACTGGTCTGAGAACTTCCTCCTTGGTGGATAGCTTACACAGTACCAAAGCATACTGTAGAAACTATTGGGTGAGAGAAATAATCACAGGCCTCATCAACTCATGAGATCTGCAAGTTGCAACAAAAATTACCATAGCAACAGGTGACAACCAGTGTAATAGTGACATGAGTAACTAAGGAGACAACCAACAGCTTCCTGATTGAATTCAAGACCCAGTTTGTCAGAATGGAACACATTCCCATTACTGTTAACTAGAACAAGACACATCTCCACATGGTCACATTTGTCTGGAGCTGCCAGTTGCTTCTAGATAGTGCACGTGTGAAGTTTCCCTTTCTTGTGTCCTGTGCGCATGGTCTCTCGCCCTGAGTTGACTTGTATAGACTCTCTCCTTCTTGTGAAAGCTCTGGGTCTCAAGTGCCCTGCCTATAAAGCTTCCTGTACCAATATGGACTTGCCTCTTCCAAGATACTTGGCTACACTTTCTGATGCATTCTTGGCTTCAAACATTCAATTCCTTTGTTTAATTTTCTTGTAGCTTGTGATAAAATCATGGACCTGCATGTGTGTTCTGTGTTTGTGTGTGTGTGTGTGTGTGTGTGTGTGTGTGTGTGTGTGATGTATGCATGCTCAGGCATGTGTTTCTGTGTACATGCAGGTCAAAGAAGGATGTTCTGAGTCCTGTTATATTCCTTTCAGTCTTGTTCCCTTGAGCCAACATCTCTCACTAAGTCTGAGCTAGTGTACAGAAAACCTCTGCTCTTCTGTCCCTGCGTTCCTCATCACACTGTAGTTGACACTCAGGTTTCTTTGAGAGTGTTGGAAACTAAACTTAGGTCCACATGCTTGTGTAATAAAAACTCTAACCACATCTCCAATCTCTAGATTATAGATTCTTGATTCTGGTGTGCTTTTCAACTTCTACTCAGTGTTTTCCAAATTGTGCATGAATCTCCCCTTTGAGACAGTAAGATCCTTCAGCCCAGGAATCATGACTGCACTAGGCAAATACTAACAGAGTATGCTTAAAACAGGTCCAGATTGTTTTGTATCCTCTGCATCTCAGTGCTATGCCCTTTTTTATTTATTAGTACATTCCACTTCTTTTTTTCTCTCCCCCAACGAACCAGCTTGGTTGAAATGGGGGAAAAAATCACTCTGAACATCAAAGATTGATGCAAACTTTCTGTGTTGCTTCCCTTGACACCTAATTTTCTGTGAGCATTGAAAATTCTCATCTAAAGCATCAGGGATGAGAACTCCATGTGAATGAGAGCAGGTATATATTAAAGCCAGTGACCATGGAGATTTTCCCTTTCTTTCCACCCTAGGGCAATGTCTGGAGATATTTTTGTTCTTACAACTTGCAATAGAAGGTCATACTAGCATCTACAGCATAGAGGTGAAGGACTTTACTGAATCTCCTGCAACCCACATGGCAGATCCAGCACTCAAAATCTCCTGACCAAAATGCAAACATTACCAAGGCTTAGACACCTAGGTTCAGAGGGTACATTTGTTTCCTGTCACTGCTGTAGCGAATGTTTGCAGACCTAATGACTTAAAAAATCTATTATTATATAGTTCTTAAGGCCAAGGGTCTGATGTAAGCCTCACTGGGCTAAAAATTGAGGTGTTAGCAGGAGCCATCCCTCTGGGAGGAGCAATACCCTTGTGTTTCCCAGCATCTAAGGACCACTTGGTTTGTGGCTCCCCATCCTCTTCAAAGCCAGTGATGCCATGATGTCAAGCTCAGCCCGTTCCAGACTGTCATTCTCTGATCCTTCCTCTTCCACATGTAGGGCCTGAATGAATATCAGGTCTACCCATATGACAGGATAATCTCCCTGAAATCAGGCCACTGATGAACAGGCTTGGTCCCATCTGCAACCTAAATTCACTTTTGCCAAATGACCTAATATGTCCATGAGCAATAGGCCAAGAACATCTTTGGATACCATTATTTTGATACCACTTGCCCTATCCATGTCTTGAAAGTATTGTATATTACCTCATCTTAAGTTAAATTATTAACTTATTGGCTTTTTAAGACTGATTTTTTTAGGTTATTTCATACTCCTTAAAGACCAAGATATTATTTTAGGGGAGTTAGTGGTGGGCAGTTCAAGCTACATAACTGGTTTCATTTCTCTTTGATTATAGTACTGACCGAGGCCAAAGTCTGCTACATGATCCGTGATGGCATTATTTTCTGAAATGTATGAGCCATTGAAAACTCTGGGCTCAATCACTCTATCTTCTATGATAGTTACCAGGTAGGGGTAATGCAAATGAATGTGTCCCTCCATTGAGTGCTGGAGAGAGTAACACCAATGCAGGGATAAGAAACCAAGAGACTTCCCTCTCCATCCCTGAAGATCGAAGAGCCAGTTCTTTGGTTTGAATGTGAAATGTCTCTCATAGGCTCATGCTTCAGAACCCTTGGTCCCCAGCTAGTGACACTCTTTGGAAAAATTGTGGAACCTTTAGAAGGAGCAACTTCACTGCAAAGTAAACCACTTGGGGCAGACCTTGGGATTTTATAGCCCAGCCCCACCCTCTGTTTGCTCTTTACTTCTTGACCAGAGATGTAACATGACTAGACACTTCTTGCCCCTGCCACCAGGGATGGCTTCTGTACCACAAGGGATTACATCCTCTTCAACTGTAAGCCCAAATAAATCCTTCCTCCCTTACATTGCTCCTTGTCAGATCACGGCGACAAGAAAAGTAATGAATACAGAAAATCAGCCTAATGTCCACTCAGTTGTAAGCAGGAAGGAGGAGATGGAGAAAGTCCTGCATAATCTCTTTGCAGGAGTCCTGAACTGAGCAGACCGTGCATGTATGAGTGAGGGGCTGATCTTGGAGGTCTGGCAATCCTTCCCACTGATGAAGCATGGCCAGTGGATGTCCTGAACACTGACCAAATCATCATCAGTGTCCCCTGCTTTAGTCCAGCTTAGACAATTAAGTAAAAGATGACTTTAGTTACTATGAATTGAGACAGCCTTTGTTAGAACTGGTTTATGGGAACATTAGGGCAAAGGATTGTCCATGTCCCCTACACCTGGGACAACTGTCTGTACACATTGCCGGGTCCTGGCTGGAGCTTCTGTCCCTGCTATTCTGTCCTCCTAGCCTCCTTCAATCAGAGCGCGTGCATGCATGTGAACCAACATCCCAGGAACATGTAGTGGCAGATCCGCGGTTATTTTAGGAGCATGGTCGGAACTCTCAGCCCTTAAAAGTGACATCCTAGTGCCTGACATGGGATGGAGACTGTCGTTTCTTGGGTTGTCATTTGAGCCCAGAGCACACTTTTCCTTTGAAAACTGCAGTGTGATTTATTTGAGAGAAAAAAAAAATCTATAACGAGCGTGTGCTTCCAATGAAAGAATCTAGATGGTACTGCCAGGGCTCGGGCTGCCACACTACTACCCTGCAGGGAGCAGCGAGGCGATTGCTTTTACGATGGGAACTCAATGCATGGAGCGGGAAAGAAGCCTGCTGGCTGCCGGAGGTCTCCTGTTTTCTCACCTCCACTTGGCAGCTCCCAGGATGCTAGTTGTGGCTGGTGGGGCTGTGGGTGGATGTTGCTGCTAACTGCTGGCTTCAAGGGCTGTCTGAGTGGCTGAATTGCTGCCCTCTTTCCATCTATAGCCTGACATCTCTTGATGTACCTGTGTGCTCTACTTCCTGGGTGTGAGTCAGGAGAAAAGAGCAGACGTCCTAGGGTTCCACAGCCAGTGCTCAGTTAAGAGCCACGTGGCTGGTGAAGCAGCAGGTTTGCCAGACTTTCTAAGAGCGACTCCCAGTTACGTGGCACCTGGCCCTGGGATGATGGAGACAGGAACATTGCTGGGCCAGAGAGAGGACTTGGCTTCCGAGCTGGTGATCTGCGTGGTGAAGCCAGGTTTCTGACAGTGCTCACCTCTTGCTCCAAGATTTGGCAGCCCTGGGTTGAATAGTTTCTCCTCTCCTTACCAGAAAGGGGGGTTCATTTGTTTTGTTTCCTCATTCAAGCTCTCTCTCTTCTTTCCTCTTCCACTTTCTCTACTAAAGTATTATAATATATGCGTCATTGAACAAGCATCCTGCCATGTGGATGAACAATCCAGAGGGGGCCTGTGGAAATCAGGGAGCGATATTGGCGTAAGCAGAGATTCCCACTGACATGTTTCCCCATCCCTGAAGTTGTGGAAGTGCTCGAAGCCTCCTATGTTCTCCCATTAACTTCATCTGTATGATATATAGTAGTTGCCTTTTGCTAGGCAAAATATTGCATGCACCTACAGCTTGAAGCAAGTCTCTTTTGTAGTCCTCTATGTCAGAAGACCAGAACTCAGTTGTCTGCATGGAACAATTCCTTTCAGATACTAGAAGCACCTGAATGCCTGGGCTCAGGGTCTTTTGCCACCTCTTCTTCCATTGCCACATCTACTACACATTCCAACCCTCCTTCCTTCTCTCTTATTTGGTCCCTTGTGGTAGTTTTCGGCTCATCAACATAATTACTCCATCCCTCGATCTTAAACTTCACTATACCTGTGAAGACACTTTTGGGTGATAAGTTCTGGGATTAATATGGATATCTTTGAGGCACCGGTACACAACCTACCACTGAAGACCATGAGTGATGGCAAGGAATCGGCCCTATCTAGCCATGAAATGTGTGCTCAGTCTGTCCACACCGTGCACCGTGCCCAAGCACACTGCCTGCCCCTCTTGTAGGAAGGACTTGATTCTAGACTAGAATCTCATCCTGTGTCCATCTGCACCCTCCAGGCCTATGATCTGATGAGTCTTCTGACTTTTCTCATCCCGGACTGGTTTGGGGTGTGGCAACTCCCTGGTTCTAAGCTTGGCTCCTCTTATCTATTTTTTCCCTTTCCTATTTGTAGTCTCAACTCAGTGGAACATTTCCCTCAAGAAGCTCACCATGGCCCTGAGAGGAAGGAGAAGTTTCGTTACAAGATGTAATAGCAAGACAGATGTGTATAGTCTCCAGAAGTCAAAAATAACATGGGGTACAGCAATGTGGGGATAGAGTCACAGTGCCCACAGTTGCCCAGAAGCTGGGTAGCAGGAATGCCAAGAAGAGACAGAAAAAGTCCAATCACTTGGACAGTTTGGGGACAGGAAGTAAGAAATTTGTCATGGATCATGATGACTCAAGGGGAGATCTGCTTCGTAAAGTCTTGACAATGTGTGAGTAATCTGGGGATGTGCCTGATGAGATGGTAAGGAGGGACTGTGTCCAGAATGCCTCATCTCTGGAACAGAAACTTTTTGGTAGTAGCATTGGGAGACCAGGAGGGCAGGATGTGAATCCAAGGTAAGAGCTCCAGCTCCAGAAGAGAAAGCCCAGAAAATGGGAAGAGCAGCTTATAGAGCTTTGGTTTCAGCACCTCCTACATGATCCCTTTTCCAACAGTTGAAAACAATTTTAAATATATTTGATCAGCTTCTTATACAAATCTGTGTCCCTCCTGGTCACGCTCATCTTTCTTCTAGTGCTAAGATCAGAGGTGCTGCCCTTGGCTTGGCCTCCAAGGACCTTTACTCTCCACTCTTACCTCGCCATGATATCCATTCACTCATTTCCTCACAGTCTCATAGGAATAGGAATCTGTCTTTGCCTTTTAGACTAACTTTCTAGAGTCCCCTCTACCCTTGACCTAGATTTATCTATTTGGCAGTTAGTTTTAAATTTCAACTTATCGGCCCTCTTTCCTTTCAGCTGCTGCCATGCCATCCAGACTGAGAAAGACCCGGAAACTTCAGGGCCATGTGAGCCACCCAGGAGGCCAGGTAATGCTGGTGGCATGCATCACAACAGGATCAACTTCGACAAATACCATCCAGGTTACTTTGGGAAAGTTGGCATGAGGCATTACCACTTAAAGAGGAACCAGAGCTTCTGCCTAGCTGTCAACCTTGATAAATTGTGGACGTTGGTCAGTGAGCAGACAAAGGTGAATGCTGTTAAAAACAAGACTAGAGGGTGCTGATCTGGCTACTACAAAGTCCTGGGGAAGAGAAAGCTCCCTAAACAGCCTGTCATTGTGAAGGTCAAGTACTTCAGTAGAAGAACTGAGAAGAAAATTAAAGGTGTTGGGGTGCCTGTCTCTTGGTGGCTTGAAGCCACATGGAGAGGTTCGTTTAATGCTAACATTCTTTAAAAAAATTTCAACTTATCAAATGAGAAGTGGGCCCACCTATAAAGAGGTATTTAGCTAAGGCAATCCTTTGAGCAAACCTGTAGAGATTATCTAACTGATATGGGAAGACCCAGTCCATGGGAGATGGGACCATTTCTTAGGCAGGTAGATAAGATGGAGAGAATTGGCATCCTTAGCAGACTGCAGATTTGTCACTTCCTGTGAGTATAGTGTGACACTTCCCTTGACTCCTGATGTTGGAGTGAACGCTTCTGCCACTATAATGGACTGTAACCTCAAAATGTGAGCGTGAATAAACTCCTTGTTCCACAAAAAAGATCTCCAGGCAATGCTACTGAGTCCCTACACTCCATCAGAGAGGAGCATACAGAGGGACATTTGATATGCACACCAAAGGATGCTCCAGGAATGGGGGGGGGGCACTGGGAGAAAGGGAGGGAGGGGGGTAAAGGAAGGGGAAGAGGAGGAAGGGAGCAAGGGGATACAGGGAAGGGTGGAGGGAGGGAGGGGAATAGGGTACTTTTCAAATTTGTATAAAAATTAATAATAAATAAATAAATAAATATATAAATATTAAAAAAAACCCTCTTTGTTCCTCTGAATTCTTTGGGTCATGTATTCATAGAAGCAACTACACAGAAACTAAGACATTCTCTCTATGGAGATAACACTTCTTTTTCACTCACCCTCTGTCATGTGGTTTTAGAAGCTGGTAGCCAGATGTCCCCCATTTTTCTCTTCCCACTTGGTCCCCACCTAGGACAGCCTGCCTTTGTGTTCTTCCCATTCTGTTAGTGTCACTGCCAACCCCTGCTGCCATCTCACAGCCCAGGGCCTCCCATACCAAATTTTCCCAGTCTTTGACCCACTCACTGGGCTTGACTGCTTGACTCTACTCCATGGCTGCCAAGATGCTGCACGCTCCCAATGCTTCTGCTTCTGCTGCCTCCCACTCGCATGATGCTCACTCAGGACCTTGGCCTACTGTCCTTGGTTTCACTTGTCATTTACATTGTCATCTCCAAACATTTAACCTTGTGTGTTGCCTCACCACCGAGTTTAACATTTGACTCTCCATGAAACATATGTGCATGTCCTGGAAGCTTCTCAAAGTCAGCATGCCAACAACTGAATCTAAAATCTCTCCTAATGTTCCAAATTGGCCTTTATTCTTTATTTTGCTGCGAAATAAATTCACCTAAGTTTCTCACACTTCTTTTTTTTATTTGTTTCTGCTCATACAAACATAATAGGAACCCCTGTACCCTCCCTCCCTCCAACCCTCCCTGGACCTCCCTGTTCCCTCCCCGCTTTGTCCCTTCCTTTCCCCCCTCCCTCCCTTTCTCCCAGTGCCCCCTCCCCGCATCTCTGAAGCATCCTTTAATGAGTATATCAAACTTTCCTCTGAGTCCTCCTCTCTGATGAGGTGTAAGGACTCAGAGGCATTTCCTAGAACTCTTTCTTGTGTTCCCCTTAAGTATAGGAACATTATTGTGACTGTTAATCCCTTGCTTCTAAGGATCCTAGTGCCTTTACTCCATGCTGGAATTTGAGGGGTCAACGATATGTTGGTCATTGTGCAGATCATGCAGAATCCGGTTATGATTGGTTCGGCCCTAACTTGTGTGGAGTATCTTGCATATCATGACTCCTCCCATCCTTGTTCTCTTACAATCTTACCTCTCCCTCTTCCGCAAATTTCCCTGAGCTTCAGGATGGGGAGAGATTAGGCAGGCCTGATTCCAGGTGGTTGTTTTAGAGTCTCTGATGTTCTGAATTATGTTTGTTGATGATTTTTTTTCAGTTTTGCTGTTCCTGCAATGCCCTTGGTTCCATCCTGATGGGTAGGATGTCATCCCTTGGCCAGAGATAAAAACCTGTTAAGTTAGAGTTTTGGTATAAGAGTCTATTCAAAGGTAGAAGGAATAGAAATAGGAGACCATGGTGAGAGAGAGGTCAATCACCCATTTGCAAAATGGTTACCTTCTATCTGGCAGCCTATATGCCCTCACCTTCTAGTAAGATGTACCCTATCAGTTGGAAATGATCAGGAAGGAAAGTCTGTGAACTTAATCAGATGTCTCATTACTTACTTGCAGTCCTTGATGGTGGCCTATTTTCTCTGCTGTAACTTGGTCCCCTCTGTTTCTGGTAGGGCCCTCCTTCCCTATCCCTTCTGTTTTTAATCTTTACAATTACTGTAGGTATTACAGGGATTTGTCTTTGAGTGTCTCTAAGTGAGTTTGGTACTAGGATCCAACTATTAGGGAGTACATACAGTGCTTAATTTTCCATGTCTGGGATACTTCACTCAATATAATTGTTTCTAATTCCAACCATTTCCCAGCAAATTGCATTAAATCATCATTTTTGATGGCTGAGTAGTACTCCATTGTATAAATGTACCGCATTTTCCTTATCCATTCGTCAACTGTTGGACATATGGGCTGATTCCATGACTTTGCTATTGTAAACAGTGCTGCTATGAACATGGTTGCACTTGTGCTATCAAGGTGAAACTCTGCTGCATGGGGGGTTATTCCCAAAAGTAGAATCGCAGGGTCATATGGCATTTCAATCTTTAACTTCTTTAAGAATTGCAAGAATTGCCAGATTGCTTGCCAGAGTGGTGATATGAGCCTACACTCCCACCAGCAATGTAAGAGAGTTCCCCCTCTCTCCACATCCTCTCCAGCATTTGGTGTTGTTTGTATTGTGAATTTTTGCCATCCTGACAGGGGTGAGATGATATCTCAGGGAGATTTTGATTTGCATTTCCCTGATGGGTAAGGATGTGGAGCATTTTTAAAGATATTTGTTAGACATTTTAATTTCGTCCTTGGTAAAGTTTCTTTTAAGGTCCAAGGCCCATTTTTTTTTAATTTTTTTTTTATTTATTCAATTGTGCGTGTGTGCATATGTATGTGTGCGCGCGCGTGTGTATGTGTGTGTGTGTGTGTGTGTGTGTGTGTAGAACCACGGACGAATACGGGAACCACCATGGACGCCTCCACCTCCTTCTGCCCGGGGATTCACAGGCTCCGCCCTACCAGGACCAGAGGCGCAAGCCGCCCCCGCTTCTGCCTCGCGTCTATACGTGGGATATGGGATCCGAACTCAGGACCGTCCACCAAGGCCCATTTTTTAATTGGCCTGTTTGTTTCCTTGGTGTTTAGTTTTCTAAGTTCTTTGTGCACTCTGGATAATAGAGCTCTATCGGATATGTGGTTAGTGAAGATTTTCTCCCATTCTGTTGGTTGCCTGTGTGCTCGAGTTACAATTTCTTTATCTGAACAGAAGCTTTTTAATTTCACAAGATCCCATCTGTTGAGTGTTGGTTATAGTGACTGTGCTGTTGGATGTCTGTTCAGGAACTGTTGGCCTAGCCCAATCAGCTCGAGGGTGTTCCCTACCCTTTCAACTATGGTTTTTATAGTCTCTGGCCTTATATCAAGGTCCTTAATCCACTTGGAGTTAATTCTTGTACATGGTGACAAGTATGGGTCCAGTTTTAATCTTCTGCATGTGGAGATTCAGTTTTGCCAGCACCATTTGTTGAAGATGCTGTTTTCTTGCCATTGGATTTTTTGGGCCCCTTTGTCAAAGACCAAATGGCTGTAGTTCTGTGGGCTTATATCTGGGTCTTCAACTCTTATCCATTGATCTGTGTGTCTATTTTGGAGCCAATACCAGGCTGTTTTTACAATTATGGATTTGTAGTATAGACTAAGGTTTGGTATGGTGATACCTCCAGCCATGTTTTTGTTACTCAGGATTGTCTTTGCTATCCTGGGTATTTTGTGCCTCCATATGAATTTTGAGATTGTTTGGTCAACTTCTTTAAAGAATTGCTTTGGGATTTTAATTGGTATAGCAATGAATTTGTATATTGCCTTTGGTAGGATGGTCATTTTTACGATGTTGATTCTGCCAATCCAGGAACATGGAAGGTCTTTCCACCTTCTGGTGTCTTCTGCAATTTCTTTCTTTAGGGTTTTAAAGTTTTCATTGTAAAGGTCTCTTACTTACTTGGTTAGGTTTATCCCAAGGTATTTCATTTTTTTAGGGGCTAGAGTAAATGGGATTGTTTCTCTCAGGGCTTTTTCACTTCTTTCATTCTGGGCATATAGGAAGGCCATTGATTTTTGTACATTTATTTTGTATCCTGCCACCCTGCTGAACTTCTGTATTAGTTCAGGAGCTTCCTGGTGGAGTTTTTGGGATCACTCGGGTATAGGATCATGTCATCTGCAAGTAGAGATAACTTGACTTCTTCCTTGCCGATTTGAATCCCTTTTATATCCCTTTCTTGTCTTATGGCTTCAGCTAAGACTTCAAGTACAATATTGCAAAGAAGTGGTGACAGTGGACAGCATTGTCTAGTTCCTGATCAAAGTGGGAATGCTTCAAGTTTTTCCCCATTGAGTATAATCCTTGCTGTGGCTTGTTGTATACAGCTTTTATTATATTGATAAAGGTTCCTTCCATTCCAACCTTCTCTATAGTTTTGATCATAAAAGGCTGTTGGATCTTGTCAAAAGCTTTTTCTGCATCTATCGAAAGTATCATGTGGTCTTGGACTTTGGACTGGTTTCTATGGTGAATTACACATATTGATTTGCATATGTTGAACCATCCTTGTGTGCCTGGGATAAAGCCTACTGGATCCCCATGGATGACCTTTTGATATGTTTTTGAATCTGATTTGGTAAGACTTTATTAAGAATCTTTGCATCTGTGTTCATCAGAGAGATTGGCCTATAGTTTTCTTTTTTAAATGTATCTTTATTAGGTTTTGGGATTAAGATGATATTAGCTTCATAGAAGGAATTTGGTAGTGTTCCTTCCTTTGCTATTTGATGGAACAGTTTAAGGAATATTGGTATTATTAGCTCCTTAAATGTCTGGTAGAACTCTGTGCTGAATCCTTCTGGTCCAGGATATTTTTTGGTGGGAAGATTTGAGATTACTTCCTTGATTTCCTCAAATGTTATAGGACTATTTAAATAATTCACAACGTCCTGATTCAATTTAGGTAGGTTGTTTGTGTTTACTTAGGAATTCATCCATCTCTTTTGTGTTGTCAAACTTCACAGAGTATAAGTTTTTGAAATATGATGTTATAATTATCTGGATTTCTTGGGTATCAGTAGTGATATCTCCATTTTCATTTCTAATTTTGTTGATTTGGGTTTTCTCTCTCTTGCTTTTGGTTAATTTAGCTAGGGGTGTATCAATCTTACTGAGTTTTTCAAAGAACCAGCTTTTTGACTGGTTGATTTTCTGTATCATTTTCCTAATCTCTATTTCAGATATTTTTCCCCTTATTTTGCTTATCTCCTCCCTTCTACTCCTTCTGGAATCAGATTGCTCTAGTGTCTCTAAAGCTTTTAGTTGCATTGTTAAGTTATTTATTTCTGATGTTTCCATTTTTGATGTAGGCATTAAGAGCTATGAACTTACCTCTTAGGACAGCTTTCATTGTGTCCCAGAGATTTTGGTAAGTTGTATTTTCATTATTGTTCACTTTCAGGAAATCTTGAATTTCCTTTTTAATTTCTTCCTGAATCCAGTTCTCATTCAGCATCATATTGTTAAGTTTCCAGGAGTTAGTGTATTTTCTCTTGTTTGTTGTGTTGTGGATGTCTAGCTGTAGGCTGTGGTGGTCTGATAGGGCACAGGTTAGAATTTCAACTTTCCTGTATATGTGTAGATTCATTTTGTAGCCCAATATGTGATCTATTTTGGAGAAAGTTCCGTGTGCTGCTGAGAAAAATGTGTATTCTTTGGTGCGTGGATGAAAAGTTCGATAGAGATCTTTGAGGTCCATTTCAGTAAGGGTTTGATTAAGCTCCAAAGTGTCTCTGTTAAGTTTTTTAACCTGTTGATCTATCCCATGTTGAGTGGGCGGTGTTAAAATCCCCCAGAATTATCATTTTGGGATTGATTTCTTGGTTTAGACGTTGTAGGGATTGCTTAATGAATGTGGGGGCGCCCATATTGGGTGCATATATGTTCAGATTTGTGAAGTCTTCCTGGTGAATTGTACTTTTGACTAAAATGTAGTATCCATCTGTGTCTCTTATGATTTTTTTTTGGTTTGAAGTCCACTTTGTCTGATAACATAATGGCTACCCCTGCCTGTTTCCTGGTTCCATTAGCTTGCCGAATTTTTGACCAGCCTTTATTTTTAGGATGTGCCTATCCTTTGTGGTGAGATGGGTTTCCTGCAGGCAGCAGATTGATGGATTGTGATTTTTAATCCAAGTTTGTAATGTATGTCTCTTGATCGGTGAGTTAAGTCCATAAACATTTAATAATGGAGAAACTCTTTTTAATTCCAGACATTTATTATGTTTAGTGGCTTTTGTAAGTGTATTGTTACACCTTTAGGTTTGGGTAGTATTGTATTACCTTCTGTTCTCCTGGATATGCCTGTTTTTTTCTTCAAGCTTGATTATCATTTCTAGTATTTTTTTTGGTGTACATGTATCCCTTCAAGTTGTCTTTGTGCTGGAAGATTTTTCTTTCTCCCTCAATCATGATGGATAGTTTTGCGGGGTATATCAGCCTGGGTTGACATTTTTGCTCATTCAATACTTGAAGTATGTTTCTCCAAGCTCTTCTTGCTTTCACTGTTTCGACTGAGAAGTCATTTGTTATTTTAATACATTTACCTTTAAAAGTGACTTGTTTTTTTCCCTTGATGCTCTCAGCACCACTTTTTTATCTTGAATGTGGAGTGTTTTAACTATTATTTGCTGTGGCAAGTTTCTTTTTTTTTTTAAACATATTTTGTTATCTCTGCTCATACAAGCTTAATAGGTACACCAGTTCCCTCCCTCCCTCCTCCTCCCCCCGACCCCTCTGCTCACCCTCCCCTCACCCCTCCCTCCCCACCCCCTCGTGCCTCCCCTCCCCCAATCCCCGGAGAATCCTTTAATGTGCATGCCAAACTCTCCTCTGGGTCCTCCTCTCTGATGACGTACAAGGACCCAGCAGCAATTCCCTGAACCCTTTCCTTTGTTCCCCTTAAGCATAGGAACACAATTTTGGCTGTTAATCCCTTGCCTCCAAGGATCTTGGTGCTTTTAGCAAATGCTAGACTTTGTGGGGTCAATAGTGTGTTGGACATTGTGCAGGGCATGCAAAGTCCAATTATGATTGCTTTGGCCCTAACTTGTGTGGAGTATCTTGCACATCATTGCTCCTCCCATCCTTGTGCTCTTACACTCTTACCGCCCCCTCTTCTGCAAATTTCCCTGAGCTTCAGGATGGGGAGAGATTAGGCTGGCCTAGTTCTAGGTGGTTGATATAGAGTCTCTGAAGTTCTGAATTATGGTTTGTTGATTTTCTTTTGTGGTTTTGCTCCTCCTGCTATGTCCTTCACTCCATCCTGATGGGTATTGGATTTCACCCTCTGGCCAGAGATACAAAGCTATTAAACTAGAGTCTTGTTATAAGAGTATATTCAAAGGTAGATGTAATAACAGTAGGAAACCATAATGAGGGAGGGGTCAATCACCCATTTGCAAAATGGTTACTTATTATCTGCCAGACTATATGCCCTCCCCTTCTGGTGAGATCACACCCCCTCAGTTGTAAATGATCAGGAACAAAAAGTCTGTGAACTTAACCAGATGACTCATTGCTTACTTGCAGTCCTTTATGGAGGCTTATTTGCTCTGCTGTAACATGGTCCCCTCTCTCCTTGTTTCTGGTGTGGCCCTACTACCCCATCCCTCCTGTTCATCTCTTTGCAATTACTGTATTACAGAGATTTATCGTCGAGTGTGTCTAGGTGGGCTGGGTGGGTTTGCTACTAGGAGCCACCTATTAGGGAGTACATACAGCACTTAATTTTCTGGGTCTGGGATATTTCACTCAATATAATTGTTTCTAATGACATCCATTTCCTGGCAAATTCCAGTAATTCATCATTTTTGATGGCTGAGTAGTACTCCATTGTATAGATGTACCACTGTTTCCTTATCCACTCGTCAACTGTTGGACATTTGGGTTGATTCCATGACTTTGCTATTGTAAACAGTGCTGCTATGAACATGGTTATACTTGTGCTATCGAGGTGAACCTCTGCTGCATGGGGGGTTCTTCCCAAAAGTAGAATCGAAGGGTCATATGGCATTTCAATCTTTAATTTCTTTAAGAATCTCCAGACAGCTCGCCAGAGTGGCTTATGAGCCTGCATTCCCACCAGCAATGTAGGAGAGTTCCCCTCTCTCCACATCCTCTCCAGCATTTGGTGGTGTTCGTATTGTGGATTTTTGCCATCCCGACCGTGGTGAGATGATATCTCAGGGAAGTTTTGATTTGCATTTCCCTGATGGCTAAGGAAGTGGGGCATTTTTTAAGATATTTGTTAGACATTTTAATTTCATCCTTAGTAAAGTTTCTTTTAAGTTCCAGGGCCCATTTTTTAATTGGGCCAGTGTTTTCCTTGGAGTTTAGTTTTCTAAGTTCTTTGTGCACTCTGGATAATAGAGCTCTGTCAGATATGTGGTTAGTGAAGATTTTCTCCCATTCTGTGGGTTGCCTTTGAGCTCGTGTTACAATCTCTTTATCTGAACAGAAGCTCTTTAATTTCACAAGATCCCAACTGTTGAGAGTTGGTAGCAGTGACTGTGCCATTGGATGTCTGTTTAGGAAATGTTGGCCTAGCCCAATCAGCTCGAGGGAGTTCCCTATCCTTTCAACTATGGTTTTTATAGTCTCTGGCCTTAAATCAAGGTACTTGACCCATTTGGAATTAAGTCTTGTACATGGTGACAAGTACGGGTCCAGTTTTAATCTTCTGCATGTGGAGATTCAGTTTTGCCAGCACCATTTATTGAAGATGCTGTTCTTTTTCCATTGGATTTTTTGGGCCCCTTTGTCAAAGACCAAATGGCTGTAATTTTTGTGGACTTATATCTGGGTCTTCAACCCTTATCCATTTATCTGCATGTCTATTTTGAAGCCAGTACCAGGCTGTTTTTACAACAATGGATTTGTAGTATAGACTAAGGTTTGGTATGCTGATACCTCCAGCCGTGTTTTTGTTACTCAGGATTGTTTTTGCTATCCTGGGTCTTTTGTGCCTCCATATGAATTTTGAGATTGTTTGGTCAACTTCTTTAAAGAATTTCTTTAGGATTATAATTGGTATACCATTGAATTTGTATATTGCCTTTGGTAGGATGGTCATTTTTACGATGTTAATTCTGCCAATCCAGGAACATGGAAGGTCTTTCCACCTTCTGGTGTCTTCTGCAATTTCTTTCTTTAGGGTTTTAAAGTTTTCATTGTAAAGGTCTTTTATCTCCTTGGTTAGGTTTATCCCAAGGTATTTCATTTTTTTAGGGGCTAGAGTAAATGGGATTGTTTCTCTCAGGGCTTTTTCACTTCTTTCACTCTGGGCATATAGGAAAGCCACTGATTTTTGTACGTTTATTTTGTATCCTGCCACCCTGCTGAACTTCTGTATTAGTTCAGGAGCTTCCTGGTGGAGTTTTTGGGATCACTCAGATATAAGATCATGTCATCTGCAAATAGGAATAGCTTGACTTCTTCCTTGCCAATTTGAATCCCTTTTATGCCCCTTTCTTGTCTTATGGCTTTAGCTAAGACTTCAAGTACAATATTGAATAGAAGTGGTGAGAGTGGACAGCCTTGTCTAGTTCCTGATCGAAGTGGGAATGCTTCTAGTTTTTCCCCATTGAGCATAATCCTTGCTGTGGCTTGTTGTATACAGCTTTTATTATATTGATAAAGGTTCCTTCCATTCCAACCTTCTCTATAGTTTTGATCATAAAAGGCTGTTGGATCTTGTCAAAAGCTTTTTCTGCATCTATCGAGAGTATCATGTGGTCTTGGGCTTTGGACTGGTTTATATGATGAATTACATGTATTGATTTGCCTATGTTGAACCAACCTTGTGTGCCTGGGATAAATCCTACTTGGTCCCCGTGAATGATCTTTTTGATATGTTTTTGAATCCTATTTGCTAAGACTTTGTTGAGAATCTTTGCATCTGTGTTCATCAGAGAGATTGGCCTATAGTTTTCTTTTTTAAATGAATCTTTATTAGGTTTTGGGATTAAAACGATATTAGCTGCATAGAAAGAATTTTGTAGTGTTCCTTCCTTTGCTATTTGATGGAACAGTTTAAGGAGTATTGGTGTTATTAACTGCTTAAATGTCTGGTAGAACTCTGTGCTGAATCCATCTGGTCCAGGACATTTTTTGGTGGGAAGTTTCGAGATTACTTCCTCAATTTCCTTATATGTTATAGGACATTTAAATAATTCACAACGTCCTGATTCAATTTAGGTAGGTTCTTTGTGTTTACTTAGGAATTCATCCATCTCTTTTGTGTTGTCAAACTTCATAGAGTATAAGTTTTTGAAATATGATGTTATAATTATCTGGATTTCTTGGGTATCAGTAGTGATATCTCCATTTTCATTTCTAATTTTGTTGATTTGGGTTTTCTCTCTCTTGCTTTTGGTTAATTTAGCTAGGGGTGTATCAATCTTACTGAGTTTTTCAAAGAACCAGCTTTTCGATTGGTTGATTTTTTCTATCGTTTTCTTAGTCTCAATTTCAGATATTTCTCCCCTTATTTTGCTAATGTCCTCTCTTTGGCTATTTTTGGGATCAGATTGCTCTAGTTTTTCTAAAGCTTTAAGCTGCATTGTTAAGTCATTTATTTCTGATGTTTCCATTTTCTGATATAGGCATTAAGAGTTATCAACTTACCTCTTAGGACATCTTTCAATGTGTCCCAGAGATTTTGGTAAGTTGTATTTTCATTATCATTCGCTTCCAGGAAATCTTGAAGTTCCTTTGTAATTTCTTTCTGAATCCAGTTCTCATTCAGCATCATAGTGTTAAGTTTCCAGGAATTAGTGTATTTTCTGTCGTTTGTTGTGTTGTGGATATCAAGCTTTAGGCCGTGGTGGTCTGATAGGGCACAGGTTAGAATTTCAACTTTCCTGTATATGTGTAGATTCATTTTGTAGCCCAATATGTGATCTATTTGGAGAAAGTTCCGTGTGCTGCAGAGAAAAATGTGTATTCTTTGGTGCGTGGATGAAAAGTTCGATAGAGATCTGTAAGGTCCATTTCTTTCAGGGTTTGATTAAGTTCCAAAGTGTCTCTGTTAAGCTTTTGACCTGTTGATCTATCCCATGTTGAAAGGGCGGTTTTGAAATCCCCAAGAATTATCGTTTGGGGGTTGATTTCTTGCTTTAGACACTGTAGGATTTTCTTAATGAATTTGGAGGGGCCCATATTGGGTGCATAAATGTTCAGTATTGTGAAGTCTTCCTGGTGAATTGTACCTGTGACTAAAACGTAGTATCCATCTGTGTCTCTTATGATTTTTTTTTGGCTTGAAGTCCACTTTGTCCGACAGCATAATGGCTCCCCCTGCCTGTTTTCTGGTTCCATTAGCTTGCAGAATTTTGGACCAGCCTTTCATTTTTAGGATGTGCCTATCTTTTGTGGTGAGATGAGTTTCCTGAAGGCAACAGACTGATGGGTTGTGGTTTTTAATCCAAGTTTGTAATCTGTGTCTCTTAATTGGTGAGTTAATACCACTGACAATTAATGTTATAATGGAGAAATTATTTTTAATTCTGGACATTTTTTATGTTTAATGAGTTTTGTAAGCTTATTATTTTACATTTATGTTTTTGTGGTATTATACTACTCTTCTGTCTTCCTCGATACGGTTGTTTTTTCCTTCAAGTTTGCGTATCATTTCTAGCACTTTTGAAGGCCTGGTTTAGTAAACATTTATCCCTTCAAGTTGTCTTTATGCTGGAAAATTTTTCTTTCTCCCTCGATTATGACAGATAGTTTTGCTGGGTATATTAGTCTGGGGTGGCATTTTTGCTCATTTAATACATGAAGTACGTCTTTCCAAGCTCTTCTTGATTTACTGTTTCTATTGAGAAGTTATTTGTTATTTTAATAGGTTTGCCTTTAAAAGTGACTTGCTTTTTTTCTCTTGAAGCTCTCAGCACCTTTTCTTTGTCTTGAATGTGGAGTGTTTTGACTATTATTTGCCCTGGCAAGTTTCTATTTTGGTCATATCTGTTTGGAGTGCGAAATGCCTCTTGTATTTGGATGGGCCTCTCATTTTTCAGTTGACGGAAGTTTTCATGTATGATAATTTGAAAAATTTCCTCAGGTGTGGTATTTTGAGATTCTTGCTTTGGTATTCCATGAATGCACGTTAGGCTTCTTCAGGTTGTCCCATATCTCTTGAATGTTCCTCTCAAGTACCTTTTTGGCTTTAACTACCTCTTCCATTGAGCTGGTTAATTCTCCCACTTTGTCTTCAAGATCTGAAATTCTATTTTCTGCTTTGTTAGTTTTGCTGATAAGACTCTCTGTTGAGCTTTAGGTTGAAGATAGCTTGTCTTTTAGTTCAGTTTTATACTCTGCCTGAGACTGTTTTAACTGCTCTATGCCTATTTTTGTTTCTTGAACTGTTTTTCTCAACTCCTCCAAATGCCTGTTGTGTTCCTGTTCAAAGTGGTTGATGCAGTTGTTTAATTCCTCTTGGATTTCCAGTTTCATAATATTAATCATGGTAATGATCATACTTTGAAAGTTGTTGTCTTGGGTCTGGCTTTCTTGGCTATTTTCTGTAAATTTGTTCTGGTTAGAATCCATCCTTAAGGGTTTGATTCTTTCAGTGGGAGATTGGTCTCCTTGGGTTTTGTTTCTCACGTATCTGCACTTTGACTTAGACATTGTTGTTTTGTCATCTAAGGCTTTTCAGTTTCTGTGTGTTTTTGACTGAACTGATTTATTTGGTATTACTACACTTGGGCAGTTGTTACTAGTGCTTGCTTTGGGGTTGGATATGTTTGTCTTTTGTTATTGTTATTTCCTAGTTGCGGCTACTAGGATGTTAGTACATCAGTTAAATCAGGTTAAGTAGACAGGGGGTGAATATTAGTATGGTAGTGCACTTTTATCATGAAGTATTTTGGTGATATGTGAGAGTATTCCCTGGAGTTGTATATGTTTTTGGTGTGGCTATATGGAAAGGTTAATCTACAGTTATTAATATTAGAAAGGAACAGTAAGGTGAAAAACAAAGGGAGGTTTACTTATCTTTGGGCTGGATGTGAAGAATCTCTCCCATGTGATAGGATGATTGTAGAGGTTTTCAGATGTATGGCCTTTGACCCTTAGAACTTTGCTTGAGTTTTCTTTGGACTCTATTGAATTCTGAGTAGCAGTGTGTCTGCTGTAGACCACTTGTGTGGGTCCCCGGTGGGTCAGAGAGGCAGAGGGGCTGATGTTGTTGGCAGAATTCTTCACCTGGGGCCTGGGACTTGGCTTAGTGGCCCTCCCAAACTCCAGGGATGGAGGAATGTGAGCAAGTCCTGTCCAGTTGGTCGGACAGGTGGGGGGGAAGGGGCTGGGGTCGGGGGTGAGGCCCAGGCCAAAGCCAGAGGCAGGCCGGGGAGTGGCACAGGGACCCTGAGTGACCTGGGGGGCTGGGTGGGGGCTGGGTGGGCTGAAGAGTTCACTCACCTTGGGATGGCTGCGCGGGACAGAGGCGGCGGGGGAGGGAGAAAGGCAGCTCTGTGGCAAGTTTCTATTTTGGTCATATCTGTTTGGGGTGCGGAATGCCTCTTGTATATGGATGGGCCTCTCATTTTTTAGGTGAGGAAAGTTTTCCTTGATGATCATTTGAAAAATTTCCTCAGGTGTGGTATTTTGAGATTCTTGCCCTGGTATTCCATGAATGCGCATGTTAGGCTTCTTCAGGGTATACCATAACTCTTGAATATTTCTCTCGAGTATCTTTTTGGCTTTAACAACCTCTTCCATTGAGCTGGTTAATACTCCCACTTTGTCTTCAGGGTCTGAAATTCTGTTTTCTGCTTTGTTAGTTCTGCTGCTAAGACTCTCTGTGGAGTTCTGGGTTGGAGATAACTTGTCTTTTAGTTCAGTTTTAAGTCTGCTTGAGTCTGTTTTAACTGCTCTGTGCTTGTTTTTGTTTCTTGCACTGTTTTTCTCAACTCCTCCAAGTATCTGTTGTGTTCCTCTTCAAAGAGATTGATGCGGTTATTTAATTCCTCCTGGATTTCCTCTTTCATAGCATTGAACATGGTAATGATCATGTTTTGAAAGTCGTTACCCTTGGTCAGGCTTTCTTGGCCATTTTCCCTGGGTTTGTTGTGGTTGGAGTCTATCATTATGGGATTAATTCCTTCAGTGGGGAATTTGTTTACTTGGGTGTTGTTTCTCTTTGACTTGGGCATTGTTGTTTTAACTCTTGAGACCTTCTTTCAATTATTTGGCCTGGAGTTTTAGGGTTGGGCGGGGGCGGAGCTTACCTAGGTCATGGTGAGTCCGGACTGGACTGTGCTCGTGTCCCAGGCGGCAGGTTAAGGAAAGGGAGGATGCAGAAGACGGCGGGGCGCTATTAACCTGGGGAGCTGGGGCGTGGCCTGGGAGGATGGGGTCCTCCCCGCCTTGGTGCGCACCTCTGGCTCTGGCTGGCTGGTGGGAGGAGCTGGGTCCCTTGGGCTGCCTGTGGTTCTAGGGTTGGGCGGGGGCGGGGGCGGGGGCGGAGGCGGGGGCGGAGGCGGGGGCGGAGCTTACCTAGGTCGTGGTGAGTCCAGGCTGGACTGCGCGTGTCCGGGTGGCGGGTTGGGGAATAGGGCTCACACTTCTTGTACTTGTCCCTCCTCTCCTATACGCTGATAATTACCAAGCCTCTCACTGTTGCCCAACTACATTCGTGGCTCTTTCTCTCCCATCATATGCCATCAAGGTCTTGGTCAGGCTCCATTGTCTCCATTGAGGCCACTTCTATGCTGTCTCACTTAGGATGACTCTGCAAGCTCCCTTGGTCTCATCTACTGTAGCTCCTATTTGGCCTTCTAAGCTCAGGGTCAACAAAGGGTCCAAAGTTTTCACTATGCATAGTTTGGTTTCAGTGCCTATTCATTGGCTAATTTGCTTCCTGTATTGACCTACTAGTTTGTTTAAATTACTGTAACAAAATTCCCCCAGCTAAGTATCTGAAAGCAGCAGTAGTTCTGGATGTTTATGGATGGAAAGGCCTATAATGACAAGGTAAGTGAAACCAAATTTATATTCCTAGATCCCCCGATGACAGTCTTGATTTTTTAGTTAAACTTCTGTGTCTCAATAACAAAATTATCTGGCTTATACAACTTAAAGGTGGAAGAATTTACTCTGACTCATGAGTTCACAGATTTTTAGTTCATCACAGCAGAAGGGATGGTGGAACACTTAGCTCATGGTGTTGGGAGTGTTTCAGAGCCTGGAAGTAGATGGCTGGGCAGCGGGTAAGGGCCAGGAGACCTGATTTCCAAAGTCACTTCTTAGGTCCTCAGGTTAGAACATTCATCTACCTCTTTAAGACCACAACTCAATTGAGAATATTTTTTTTCTCCTATTTATTTGATTGTAAAGTTCTTCATTGAGTCCCCTACTTTCTCTCAGGGTTTCTTTCCTCCAGGAATAATTCCCTGGTTGTCCTGTTCCCTTTACATACTAGTCTCACTCAAATATTGTGTTGGAGTTATATTATTATGTTATTCTCTATTGAACCATAACTCCTCAGTTAAGTATATTGATATTCCCACAGAAAAACTGGCTATCAGGCCAACAGATGATATTCAATGTGCAATTGTGGGATTTTATTTTTATTTAAATCTATTTTTCCAAATAATATATGCAAAGGGTACCCACTAACACCCATTAGTGTATAGAATGAAATGTTATTGTAGTTACACACATACTTTATTCGTTTTGAAATTCTTTTGTGTATATATAATAATACTATATCCATAATACATTTGTACAGAGTTTTCTCAAATTACAGTAGTTCAATAAAGTGATGTTTAGATTTTCAGTCAGCCAGTGATCAGGAAGGGAAACTTACAATACTGTGCAGCATGCTGTGCTACTAGTGTTTCCTGATTAGTTTTATTGCACATATTCAGCAAATTGTAGGAGATAATCAACACTTCAATAAATAGGCTTTCCGTTAGAAGATTTGTCCAACTGCAAGTTGCAGTATATGTTCTAAGCATGTTTGAAGTAGGACTGGATAAACTATGATGTTGAGTTCAGGAGGTTTGCTGAGTGAATTTTTGACTACTCATCTGTTCAGTTTAGAATATGTGCATCAGTGCCAGGAAGAAATGGCAGCGGCCAGCACTTCCAGCCCTGGTGGACACAGCCTGGGAAATCGCAGAGCAAAGCAAGAAAGGGGTAAAAGCTATTCAGGATGATTCCGGAAGTCACCGTTGGTCCTCTACAGGGACACACACACACACACACACACTCACACGCACACACACTCTCTCTCACACACACACACAGAGTAGATAAAAAGAAAAATTTTAAAATGTGTTCGTCAGAATGCAATCCTGTCAAAAGTCGAAGAGTAACTGTTTATTATAGTACAGATATAACACTTACATCATTCATCAGTAGCATTTTTCATGATGAACAATAAAAGTTAATTATTTCTTTCACATTTTAAGAATTTATTTTGTTACTTTGTTACTTTGTTGCCCAGACTGACCTCGAACTCACAGACTCAAGTGATTCTCCTTCCACAGTCTGAGAAGCTAATATATTTTAAATGCCAGTGGTTGCTTATTAAATTGAGTGTACTTGGTATGTGTGTGCTCGCACATGTCCGCATACACATGCCCTTATATGTGAATGTGTGTGTGCATGTATACGAATGTGCATATGTACATGTGTCTGTATGAATGTCTGTATGTGTGTATGTGTGCCTGTGGACATGTGTGTGTGAATGTATGTGTGTGTGTTTGCATTTGTGAAGCCATGAACCGGATCATTTTGTCCATAATTCAAAAGATCCATCCTCCTCCTTAATGCTTCAGCACCTGTGCTATTGAGACCTCAGTTTAAAAAATTAACATTTAAGCATAAGTGAGATTTAATTTTCTTAAGTACAATACATGTTTAAAACTTTTCCTTGTGAAAATTGTCAAACATTATCAAAATAGATGAATTACTGATCTACTGGCTGGGGCCTTTACTGTACTCCCACTTTTGAACAGGGGAGGAGTAGCTCTCTTCTGGTGTTGTCTTGGTCCTGAGGTCCAAGGGCTTAGTCACTAGGCTCACAGATTCACAAACATATAGTTCTAAGCCCCGAGAGCCAGAGGCGTCTATCTCTGGGTTCCAGAGGCCAGAGAGTTACGGCTGTGGATGCTCACACTGGCTACAGCTGTCTGACCTTGGGATGGGCAGATCCTGGAACTTTCCCAGCAACTGGGGCCTGCTGTTCATAGCCTTCCATCTCGTGTACACTTCCACTGTCCTTCATCGTCTCTCTGCCTCTGTGTGGAGTGCTTTAGCCGCCACCACACACCGCCACCGCAGCTTCCACTCCCACAGCTTCCACTCTCACAGCTTCTGACACAACCGCTCCAGCTGCTTCTGTCTGACACCTCCGTGTCCCCAGCTCAGAACTCCCTCCTGATGATAAAAATCGCAGGTGCACAGGAAAACACCATTCAGAAGAGGTTCTTTGGTTGGGGGCTCATACAACACTGGTCAGCAAGCACCACAGGAGGTTTTCACTGGCTGACCTTGAAGAGTGAGGGGAGCAGCCTGGTTATATTCCCGAAATGGGGTGGTGTCTGCAGCCGCAGCATTTGCTCCAGGCACATCACGACTTCCAGTTCTGCCAACTGCAGGCCTGATATAAGCACTGACTGAAGGTGTTGCCCTGCACCTATCTCCAGTCTTCTGAGCCACCAGGGCCCGAGTGACACACCTGGAGAGTAGCGGGTCACCTGGAGCTCGAGGAGGCTTGTCCTGTGGTGAGGCCGTCTGAGGCTGACACAGCTGGCCTTGCTAATACTGGAGCTGTGTGTTTGAAGCAGTGGCTCCATGGCTGTAGTGATCCCCTACAGCTCCCGGCATGTACTCAGAGTGATCACATGTAGTCCCAAATAGCCTGGCTGCCATGAGGGTAGGCTGGCCTTTTGCTTGGTTGGCAGCTCCCACCAGAGGCAGCTCAGCCATGGAAGGGATTTGGCAACTGCTGCTCAAGTTGATGGCTTGTTTCCATCAATTCATATTATCCAAAGGGGAAAACATTAAGAAATATATACATCAAAGAACATGAAATCAATTTCCAATGCTTAACTCCTGCCAAATGCCCTCTAAGAAGAACTGAGTCCCTCTAATCTATCTCAGAAGGGTTAAAGGAACCCTTTGGGTCTATTACAGAGTCAGCAAAGAGTAGTCAGGCTATGGGTTTCAGTCAATCCTTCTTACCTCCTATCACCTCCTCGCATTATCCTTCCTGTACTGTAATATTTCAAGAAATCTTTGAAGTGTGACATATAAATAGAATATGTATGCTATAAGCAAAGTAATTTCTATAAACTGAAACACAATGCCCGCATTGTCCGCCCACCAGCCACTGTCTTATGCCACCATCCTGACTTTTCATAGCTTGGACTCATTTTGTGCTTTATATAAACAGATTTCTGCACATGCCATGTTATTTTAAGCCAACCGTAGGTATCATATCATTTCAATATATGTCAATACATGGTAACTTTAAAAATACCCAACCACACTTCTGTTCTGAACTGAGCTTTAAGAGAAGGGTTGTTAGTGCTAATGGCCGTGGCTTTTCACTGCAAATGGAGGACAGAATTGGGTGGGGGGGAGGCTGTTTTGTTTTGTTGCCAGCAATGCAGGCTGCTCCCCATTCCCATCGGCCCCCGGTTCAACAGCGACAGCGTTCAGAGCATTCGGGATCATGTGCCTCTGCTCGCAGTTGTGCTAGTGGCTTACATTTACAGTACAACGCATGATCCCAGCAGGTAGTTACAGAACGCTCGCTCTGGGGAAATGGGAGGGGCTGGAGTCAGAAGACACTTGTTCTACGGCCCCTGGTGACTGCATCACAGAAAGGAGATCATGTCCTTTGTAAAAGTTAATGATTCCAAGATGATATCTTTAATGTCAGAGGCACGAGCTATGAAGGAAAGGACTCTGCTATGGCTCTCTGATGTAAACACTGTATCAGGAGCCTCTAAAAGCCTCACAGACACTTCTCCCACTGCCTGCGCCACATAGTTCGCAGACCTCCCAAGCATGCACAGATGACTACAACTATCTTTAAGACAGTAGTGATGGGCTGAAGAGATGGCTCAGGCGTTAAGACTCTGTCTCCCAAGAAGGAGGAGCTGAGTTTGGATTCCAGGTCCCACATAAATATGCCAAGCGGAAATGTCAGTCACCTGAACTTCCCACCTGATGGGCAGAGCCTGGGAAATCCCAGAATTAAGGAAGAAGGAAGTAGAAACAGGATGACTCTCAAAGTCACCTTTGGTCCTCCACAGGGACACACAGTGTCCTTGTTACACACACATCCACGCCCCCCCCACACACGCAAAAATTAAAAACAAAATGAAATATTAAAACAGTAGTGAAGCAGCAAAATGCTCATGAGATATGTTTGCCCAGCAAGGACACTTCTACCCATGAGTCAATGTCAATTCCAAGACTTTGTAATTAAATGAATCTTTTTCTGTTTGCCTGAAAACCTCCAGTTGCCTCAAACTTCTTGAATATACCCGTGTTTATGATGGCACCTGTATTCTCACTACAGTGAATTACAAGTAGTTGTGAAGTCCTCTTCCATCAGAGGCTTGTGGCAACACTAAGGATAAAGTGATAGGGTATCTAGGATAAGGCTATTGCATTATGCATTCCCAGACGAATGCCATCAGTCCTGGGAGCACTCCCAGGACCTGGGAGCGCTCCCGGGTGCTTGGCTTTAGCTTGGCTGCTTTGAGTGCTCCTGCCACAGATGCCTGGCTGGAGAGTCCTCTCCATTGCTGCAGTTGCATTTGGGGGCATCTTTGGTGAACAATGACTGCGTGGGGAAATATTTGCGGAAGTTCTTCACTTCTCCAAGACTTCAAGTACTTTTCATTCAAACTCTCTACCCCAGCTTGGAAATATCCAGAGATCTTCTCTGTTATCAATTCTATTCTGAATCTAGGAATGGAGTCTCTCTCATGCCTAGTCAGCCAATGGGACTCTATTCTGCCAGTATACACAGAGGACACAACCGTACCAACATTGTGCAAACCACTAGGTTGTAAGACTGAAAGGAAAATCAGAAGTCGCCCTTCCAGCACACAACAACCTCTCTGAGTCCAGCTCTGTTTCTTCTGGGGGAGAATGTTTGCTCCTGTTCAAACATACACTTCTGTGATTCTCAGGTTCTTTCCTTTTCTAAACTCATGCCCTGTATCTCCCAGCTAATATCTCAGTGGACAGAGTACTATGTAATGCCCTGCTATTGTAAAATTTGTAATAAGCACATTTCTGTTTAAAAGAAAGAAAGGCAACTGACTAACTGGATATGGTTATGGCCAACCATTATATCTCCCAGTTAACTCTCTCAAACCTGTGAAAAAGTAGCCGCTGCCCCTAGTTTCAGAGATGGGGAGACAGAAACTGAGAGAATAGTCACTTCATGTTTTTATAACAAAATACCATATCTGTATGTCTTAAAATCTGTTAGGGATTGTTTTCCACAGTTGCAGATGCTAGAAGGTCCAAGACTAAGGTACCGGTGGAATCAGCAGTGAGTACTGTTCCCCTGACAGGGCACCTACTTGCTACCCTTACCTGGCAGAAGGAAGGTGACTCTGAGACAGATCAGGGGGATCTAATAACTAAGAGGTTCTGAGTGGGGGCTGGGGACTAAGCGATGTTACTGAAGAAGAATGTAAGGCTTAGATTGCCTGTTTCTTGCAAGCACTCCTTCATTTCTTTGCATTTGAATTAGTTGAAACCATCAGGCAATGCAAATCAGTTGACTGACAGATGTTAAATCCTTCCCCCTGCACTCAACTGAGACACCAGCTGCTAGGGGGCAGAACTCCAGGTGACTTCTCTAGGGTGGGCAGGGATGGAGACCTCATTGGGATTGCTCCAGGTGTTCCCAAGTTCAACGGAGCTGAGAATGATATTGTTGCATCCCCTGGAGGCCCGTGGGAGAGGCAGTGACCTTGACATCGCTCCCGCTGTTTTTCAGAGACTCTTTGAAGTTACCAACCAAACAGCTAAGTTTCCAGGAATTTTTCCATTGTCATTATCACAGCCATAGCTACTATTGGGGAGACACTGATCCAGCTGTCAGTGCCTAGAGGAGGCCTCAAACTAACAATCTACTCTTGGGAGAAACTTTGTTCTAATTAGGGGAACCACCACATGGTCATGGTTGCTGCTGCAACCACGGCTGTGCTTCAGAAGGCAATTTCAGATGTATCATCTGGGAGACCACCCTTTTCATATGACAGCTGTAGAAGACCTCCCACACCTGATCCAGACCTCAATCTGCTCAACTAATAGCAGCCCTCCCACCCCGGCCAGATGGTTAGTGTATCTGTGTGGCTGGCTATGTAAGCAGCAGCTCTTCTAATCTTTGCGGAATAATTTGTGGAGATCTTCCTCCTGTGTACCACCCCACCCTTGTGCTATAACAAGGCCCCCAATGAAGTCTCAGTCTAGTGTTTCATTGTCTGAAGTCTTTATCATAGCGATAGTGCAGTGAGCTGGTAACAAAAAAACAGACCATTTCTGGGGATGGTATCTGCTGCAGTTCATCTGCGTATTACTGATAAAAATCACCATCAAAGGGCTTAAGGTTTATTCTCTTATGATAGTCTGATCACAGTTCTCAGTCCAGCATGACAGGAGAACTCACACAAACACCAGGGCCGAGGAAACTGGCTACACCATCTCTGCATAACAGTTGAGAGAAGGACAATCCTTACGTGTCAGACTAGCATGTCTGGCCAAGTGTACACAAGGATGCCAACTTTCTCAATCAGGTCTCTGTATTTTATTCCAGGGTCAGTCCCACCCACCATGGACTGGGCCTTCCTCATCAACTAGACAGTTTCCTGCAGGTTTGCTTTGGCCTTAACTCAACAATTACTTCTCTATAAATATGCCAAGAGCTGAAACATTCAACTGTGAAGTTAACACCTGTGCCTAACCATGGCAGTATCTGGTGACTAGAAGGCATCTAGAAAGTTTGATCCAGTGACTACGTGTGGCACCACCGATTCAGGGAGGCCCTAGCCCAGCTCCCGGCTAAGGACAAGCCTGGACACGTACAGACATGCCCCGGACATGTCTCAACAGAGAACCATGCAGGTGGAGGGATGAACAACCCACGGGAAGCAGCCATCCAACCTGCCCCTGCAATGGACACCTAGTAAACAGTTAAATGACTGATGGCTGTCCCTGCCCCCCTCCCAGCGGAGCGATGGCAACACCTGATTGGACTCTGACCTTATATAACCCCAAACACCTCCTTAATAAATTTGAATCTGCAGCATCTTGTCCACTGCTTGCTCCTCACCTGATTCCCAGGGTCTGGTTGGTGAACCGGTTGCCAGTTTGCCCCCTCACCTCGAGCCCCAAGGCCCCCACCATTTCCCCCTCCTTTCCCCTAGCAGGCCCGCTGGGATTCGGCAAACAACTGAGAACATAGGTTGTGGAGAACTGAGACTTGGAGGATTTGCAGAAGTGCTGAGAATGTGTGAGACACTAAAATGCTGGGGAGTTATAGAAGGTGAAGGGCCACAAAGAGCTGATGGGAAGCATTTAAGACTCTGATGGCTGGAAGAGTTCTAGAAAGTCACTGAGAATTGCCAACTCAAACTACACAGAACCTCTACCGGTGAGGCTGTGGGTCGAAACACCCTAAGCATGGAACTGCGGACCTTAAGAGATTTACACTTTGCCTATGTTCATTTAAATGGACCCCAGACCTGTCAGTCAACTGGTGACATCTTCTTAGGACTCTTTGCTAAGTGCTCTAATCCCTTACATAAGGGTTGGGACCTCATCACACCATTGAGTCCAAGCAGGAGGAACAGACCTTCTTCCAGGTGTTTTTTTCTTTTCTTTCATTTTCATTTGGTTATTTTTCTATGACTATGTGCTTCTTCGTGACTAGCTTGGGCTGTCCCAGCGGTAGAAGACAGCAGTGCTATATACCCATGCCAGCCACTGGGGTTGGCTATCCCTGCTGTGGCCAAGCAGAGCCCAGTGAGAGGAGCAGAAGTGAAGCAGTTGCTACTATTTCTGAGTGGCTGCATCTGTTGAGTTTGTCACGTGACCATCAACACAGTCCTTGCTTTTGTGTCTGCTGCTGCCAAATCTTACCTAGATTGCCACTGCTTCTGTGGACTCCGTGTCTTGCTGATGTGCACAGTGGTAGCTGTTGGTGTTTCTGGAACTGTCACACCAGCCATCATGCCATTTCAGCCACCTCTGCTTCTGCATCTGCCATGGCAACCGTGGGAGCTGCTGCCACTTCAGCAGCTGCACCAGCAACAGCCATATTCCCACAACTGCTTCTTCTTCTGTTCTTATTACTGGTACTGCCATTGTCTCCACAGCAGCAATGATTGACACCTCATGCTGCTGCTGTCACTGCTGCTGAAGTATCTAGGGGATAAGAGTCATCAAGGCTCATCTGGCCATTGTTTTTCAGCCTCTTAGGAGGATAGTGATATGTATTTCTGCCATCTCACGCAACTGAGTGCAGACAGATTCAATGCCATCCCCACCCAGATTGTCCAGTGCAGGGCAAAAACCCGGTGCTGAGATCTAAGAAGTAACATGGTCTGTGGATACCTGCTGACTGTGTGCTCATGTGAACTGGCCTTTCTCTTGGTGTGTGAACTTCACTGCTCATATCTGCAGAGGCAGCTTAGGAATCCTGTTCCATGTACTGCCTCCCAGTGCTGCAGCACAGGCCCTAGTGGCCTTACTCAGATGACCCTACCATATAGGGCCAGAGCTGAGGCAGAAGCACCAAGAGCTGCAAGTGCTACGAGTTGCCAGCACTGAGTTAAAAGCTGGCAGTATCAAAGCGGCTGCATTTTGTCTTTTATTGCATTCAATATGGATTGAACGTAAGAACCCATGGCTAACTAGTATCTTGATCAATTCTTAATACCATCATCTAGGAGGGTAAGTTTTCAAATATGAATTCAAGGGTGGGGTTACAAACATTTAGATCCCAGACAGGAATGAAGTAAGACTGCTGAGGACAGATGAACAGGGACAAGAGCTTGGATGTCCATCTTCAAAGTCTCAGGTAGTGGGTCCTTTGCTGTGCATCTTCTCTAGCCCAGGATGCTCAACGCATCTGCGCAATATCTCCTCTGAATTCTGCAGCAGTGCTAACAAAAGGTTCACTCATTTGGACCCTCGTTAAATTTGTAAAGAGGTCCGAAGTTAGAATTATCTGATTTCTATGAGCTGAGTTATGTGTATTTGAAATCCAATTGTTTACTATACATTGGAGGTCTGTGGAAGAAATTCACTCTCCTTCCAGTGCGGAAGAAGAACCACGTTCTGGAGGCCATGATGATCTGTGTGTCTAACACAGTCATGCCCCTAAAATTTCTGAAAGCATACATCACACATGCCAGCGCTAAATAAGCAAAGTCTGTTTATTCAACAATGATAAAAAGAGAAAGGGCTGTATTAGCTCTCAAAAGACATATGTTATTTGCTGATTTAAAATTTTTGCTATACAGTGAATATACACCAATTTAAAAAATAAAAAGAAATCTTTGCTATGAAAAAAAATCACCTCTTTACTATACCATGCGGGCTGAATGGAGCTGCAAGTCATGATCCCTTACCCTCTTACAGGCTATGGAATGTAAGTCAGACTGACCACCAGGAATGTTTCCGCCAGGCAGTGTGCTAAGTATGATAAAGCACTGGAGTATCTTATGGTCCACAGTTGTCCCATTTTCTCTCTCCACATTTAACCATAGGGATAACACCCAGTTCTCTGATTCCAGCTGTTATCCAGATAGCAATTATTGAGAAAACACTTTCTCTCCTAAGCTATTCCTCTGAACTTCAGATTTGTTCAGTATTTTCCCTTGGTTGTCTGCTTATGTTTATCATGTCTAAAACTGAGTTCTCCATGGACCACATTCAACACTCCTCTCCCATTAGGTTTTGCAACACCCTTTAATCACCTGAAAAAACCCTTGACACAATGTGAAGCTTCTTGCCTTCTCTCACACAACTTCAACTTTCATCTCTGCCACGTTCCAAATGTCCTGAATCTTTGCACCCTGAAGCTCCTGAAATGCAGTATTCTCAGTGGAAAGCCACGATACCAATCATATCGACAGCCTCCTACCTGATTTCTTGACTTGCCCTTGTTCCCTGCAAGACAAAAGCAACCCCTATGTGGAATCTGCCTGGCATCATTCCTGGACACTTACATCAGATATAGCCACTCTGTGACTGATGGATCCAGACAAAACCAGGAAGATCCGAGCATACAAGGGACCAAACACCATCCAAATGTGGTTGACACACGTTTGCTGTTTCCACCATCCTTAAATTGCCAGATGGATCCCTAAATTCTGTAATAAGTCCTTTCCATTACCTTTGCACTGAAACACCCCACAATTCTCCCTGTTGCAATAAGTCAATGAAAACAAATTGCCAATGGATGGTCTTCAGTTGGAGGATGCTGATAGCCCTTACATTCTAATCTCTGTGTGGTAGCACATGATCCTTTTGAAGTGTTGGATCATGTCCTGTTCTACTTTACACCCTTGCAGCAGCTTTCTATCTTACTTAGAGTCAGGCCCTAAGTCTTTATCATGGCTTATGAGGCTCTCTGTATGATAGCCGTGCCACACCCAAACCTTATTTCATATTATCCTTTGTTACATATCCACTAGATGCATGGTTTCCTTGTGACATCTTTTCTCTTCTTCCTCTTTTGTTTCTTTTTTATATATTATTTATTTATATGCATGTGTGCACACACACATGTATAAATATGTGCATGTGACAGTAAGACGAAAACTTGTGGGGGTCAATTTTCTCCTTTTACCAATGGGTTCAAGAAGTAGAACTCAGGTCTTCAGCTTGTGTGGTAAAAGTATAGTTTCTTGTCGAGCATCATGAAGTCCTGCCTCAAGGTATCTCTTTTTAAAAATGTATATTTATGTTTGGGGTTCATGCATGTGCACATGTGTATGGGTGCATGTGTGTGTGCATATGTATGTGAAGCTGAGCTTGATATTTAGACTTATCCTCAATAGTTTCTCCTCCTTATTCTTTTTGTGACAGGGTCTCTAATAAAACCCAGTGTTCATCAGTCTACCTAGTCAACTTGCTCTAGGGATTCCCAAGTCTCTCTGTTTTCTAATGCTGGAATTACAGGTCAGCTGCCACACCTACTGGTCATTTTATGTGACATCTAGGACTCTGAACTCTGGTCTCGTTTGGGTGTCAAGTGTTTTCACTATGAAGCCATCCTCTCAGTCCTATTTTCTTAATTATGACGAAAACATTCCTATATCAGGACTTCTAAATTTATCCTTTCCTATATCTGTGGTATTCTTTCATAGATATTATATGATATGGTATTATGATAGATATTATGTGTCCAGTGAACTTACTTTTTTAACTCTCATTCAAGACTTTGCTCAAATATTATTTCATCAAAGATTCTGCCTCAGCCATTGTGTATAAGTAGCACCCCCTGCCTTTATCTTGTGCCCTCTTATGGCATTGCTTTCTCTTTTCTCACATATTGACTGTTGCGATTTTAAATTTCAATGCTGACCACAGACTTATGTTTTGAGCATTCGTTCCCTGGCTTGTAGTGCTGTTTTGAAAGCTGTGAAGCTTTTAGGGGGTGGGAGATAACTGGAAGAATCAGTCAGTAGTATTGGACCTTTCACTTGTGGTTTCTCTCCTTGGCTTTTCTCTGCGTCCTGTCAGCTCCACATGAAGAAGTCACTACTGTGCTCTCCCACCACACAGAGAAATTTCTGCTGCTACCTCCTGGCCACGGACAGCTAGAGTCCCTCTGAGACTGTGATTCAAAATGAACCTTTCCTCCCTGAAGCTGGTGCTGTCGGGTTATCAGGATGTGGATTTTAGCTAACACAATCACCGTGTTACACACCAAGCTCTTTGCAGTCTGCCTTTATCTACTACTACAAGATAAACTCTGAGAATGCAGAAGAGCTGGTCTTCATTCAACGCTGTACCTCAGCACTGGAGCGGCATAGGACATGTACTCAGTATGTAAATACTGGATAAATGAAACAATGAGTGAAAAATGAATCTAGAGGTAGGCATGTGAATCAATCCAGGCCAGTGTGTGCTGGGAGAGGAAAGGCCTTTTTTTAAAATCCTCAATCATAAGTCAAGACTGTGTGTTTATGTATCCAATGGCTGTCTCGCTAGGTGAAGAAACTTCAGCTGGGAATGAAGTCAATATACTGAAGGAAGGAGGAGGAAGGAATGACCGAGACGGCTTGAGTTCCTGGGTCCAGCCAGGTTTGCAGAAACTTTTCTTTCTTTCTATTTTTTAAAATCAAGATATTTTTAAAACTTTATTTATTGTGCGTGTATGTTTGTGTGTGTATCAGAGGACACTGTGTATCCCTATGGAGGACCAAGGGTGACTTTGGGAATCACCCTGGATTACTTCTTTTTTTATTTTTATTTATTTTTTATTTTTATTTATTTTTTTATTTATTCAATTGTGCATGTGTGCGCGCGCGTGTCTGTGTGTGTGTAGAACCACGGACGAATTCAGGAACCACCATGGACGCCTCCACTTCCTCCACCCCGGGATTCACAGGCTCTGCCTTACCAGGACCAGAAACGCAGGCCGCCCCCGCTTCTGCCTGGCGTCTATACATGGGATCTGGGATCCGAACTCGAGACCTTCCGCCTGCAAGGCAGAGGCTTAACCCCTGAGCCACCTCTCCAGCCCACCCTGGATTACTTCTACCTTCTACCTTCTTTTTGCTTCACTCTAGGATTTCCCACGCTTTACCCACCAGGTCCAGAAGTGCAGGTCATCAACATTTCTGCCAGGAATTTTTACATGAGACCTGGGCTCCAAACTCAGGACCTTCTGTTTGTGAGACAGAGTCTTAAACCCCTGAGCCATCTCTCCAGCCCTGCAGCTTTTCTATACAGGGCTTGGTAATCACAGTTAATGAATTCTATTTTCACCTGAGTCCAAGTTGAGTCTTTGCCACTTGCAGCAGAAGGACATCTGACTGAAGACATCCTTTTATGATATATGAATTAGATACTATTATTCTTGATGTTTCTAAATAACAGTCCAGAGCAGAGCAACGTATGTTCATTCTCTTCTTTGTTCTATTTAGATTCCATACATCTCTATTTCCGGCCTGAGGTGATGTCCTTTCAGTAGCTTCACCACCATAATGCTCGTGTATATCCAGCTTACTTTATAGTTACCTTGTTTCCTGGGGAAAATTCCAACTTCACTTCCAGGTTCTCCATGTGTAATTAGAAGGGTCTTCTTCTTGAGGCAACTTTATTTCTGTGCAAGCATACCGCCCCCTGCAAGACAGCTCTACTTTCATCAGAGAAAGAGAATCAGCACTTTGGACCCTTGCCTGGGAGAACAGCCTTAGATGGTCTAGACCTGCTAGGCAGATCTTGGGAAATGCCCAGAGAAGGGCCTGTCAGCAGGAGGGCTCAGGATGATGGGTAGTCTATCCACTTCCTCATTTAGCAAAGCTTCATTTCAGGGTTGTCTTAATGATCTGCCAGCAAGACACAATCATTATTCTTCCACTTTAAAAATATGATTGAGACTATCGACTCTACCAATTGCTCATGTCTCCTAAGTAAAAGATGAGAAACCACCCATGAGAAGTGACATTCAAAAGCAAGAAAAACTTTACCTTTTCCTTGAAGAAATGACATGCTTTAACTTTGGTATGGATGAGAATGATGTAACAGATCGTCTTGTCCTTTTGCATTGGCTCCTGGGAAACTCAAGGTCAATTTTTTTTTTAATTTGAAATTTATGTATATTTTGGAGGGTCTAGTTTGAAGCTAAGCTGTAGCTATTGTTTTGGCTCTGGGAGATGGTCAGCACATTTTATTAATTTATTGTTTTGCTCTTATTAATTATACTTCCATAATCTTGAGTCTCTCATATTTTTATCATTACTCCATTGGATGTGCTCTTGCTGTTGTGACCTTATGCATGTGCGTGTATGTCTGTGCATTAGTACACGTGTGTGAAGCAAAGTCCTGGAGTCAGATCCTGAGACTTATATAGTCTTAATTACCAGGCATAGTTAATTGCTCCTGAAGAGATTAAGCAATCTGTCTAGATATGATTTTCACATCTGAAAAATGAGGTAATTAGACTGCATGCTGGTTTATTTTAGCCTAACCTCCTCCTTCATTGGATAGAGGCCCTGGATGGACTTCATTTTCTTCAAGAACAACACATGGCTATCATCAGATAGCCCTGTGTCTGTTGTGATAAGTAGCCACAAGCCACATTTTGCTCACTTAACTAGTGGAAAATGTATCTAACCATCTGTATTAGTTTTTCAGGCTGTTGTAACATAGTCTCAGAAGCTCAGTGATCTAAAATAACAGCAATGCATTCTTTCCCAGAGACTGGGCTGAAATCAAAGGGTCCAGCAAGTATGAATTCCTTCGGAATGTTTTGGGAAGAATTTATTTCTTACTTCTTCCAGCTTCTGGTGACCTCTGGCATTGCTTGGTCTGATAACTTTGATATCTTCTCTTTTGTGCTCTCTTATAAATATTTGTGGGATTGAAATTGGGGCCCAGCTTCATAATTCAGGGTAATCTTCTCTTATCTTGACCCTTTGTATAGTCACATATAAAGATACCCCTCGTCCTTACAGTAGCGTTTGCAGAGGCAGAACTATATAGCTTCAGGCATTCATTTTCAATCTGTCACATCATCTTTATACCGGTTTCATCTGTGGCTGTGGATCAAGAAGGAGCAGTGGCTGCAGAAGCATTTTAGCTTCCACATCACAGCTGTGAACTTTGTAAAACTAATCACAGAGTACATGCCAGTGATGGTGGCTCCGGCAGTCATAGAAGAAAATGCAAAGAAGACGGTGATGCAAGTCAGGTCTGCTGTCCTTCTAATGCACCAAGAGATCCTTCATGCTTCAGCTCTGCTAGGTGCAGGAAGCAGAGGACCTTTGGAGAACTTGTATTCCTTCCTTTCATCTTCCCTCCCTCCCTCAGTCTGTCCCTTTCTTCTTCCTCCCTCCCTCCCTCCCTCCTTCCTTTTTCTTTCCTCCCTTCCTCCCTTCTTCCCTCTCTCTTTCTTTTTTCTTTCTATTTTCTCTGTTTCTCTTTCTTTCTCTCTTTCTCTCTTTGTTTGTTTCTCTCCCTCCCTCCCTCCCTCCCTCCATCCCTCCTCTCTCTCTCTCTTCCTTCCTTCCTTCCTTCCTTCCTTCCTTCCTTCCTTCCTTCCTTCCTTCCTTCCTTCCTTCCTCTCTCTTTCTTTTTCTTTTTTTCCACCAAAGATTTTGAGAGAAGCACGAGAGGAAATGTGTCCAAGCAGCTAAAAATCTGATGTCATGAGCAACAACTTTATTGGCAATATAAGCCCTTCAGTTGCATCTCACACTAACTCCCAATGGCTGTTTCCCACTCTTCCTCGTTTCTTCCCACTAAGCTGACTGGTAAGACTGTTAAATATTTTTTAATTAATGCGTGGTTTAGACTCTCAATCTCAAACCATGCTGTCTGGTTTTCTCTATATGATTTTGGGTGGGTTTCTCCCCCTTTCTATAGCTGTGCTTGCTTGTGACTGGGGTGGACAATGAGGGTGGAGATAGGAAGGGATTTGCCATGTGGTAAGAACTGTAGAATGTAATGGGAAACTAGAGCTCAGAGTCATTCCCTCCCTGTGGGTGTGTGCTTGACTAGTGTCCTTCTCTAAGTCCCAGGCTGCTCATCTGTAAGGTAGGGATAACAACTGTTATGAGGATTCAGAGAGAAAATATCTGCAGAGAGTACATCTGTAGACTGGGATTCTTGTGTTATCTGTGTAATCTAAGTCTAGAGAAGACTTAGAGGAAATGATAGCCATAGAAGCACTATACCTACTTCCCATCGCAAACACACACTTTGCATCAGCCACCAATAAGGGTTGAGGACCCCAATGATCTCCACAAGGGACTCCTCAGCTCTTGAACTCTTGTCATAAAAGGTGATTCTTTTTTAAGTAACTTTTTAATTTTGGGAGAGTCTTTTGCTTATGGAGACATCATGAAGATGGCATGGAGGATTCCTGTAACTCCCTGCTCCCTATTTCACATCTCAGCGTAGTGTGAACCAGTATGACACGTTAGTATAGACTGAAGTGCAGACTTCGTATTTACTTATTTTTTCATGATGATCCTTTTGTGTTCATCAGTGTATCATGTTACATCCAGTTGCTATGGATCGAATTGTGTACCTTCTCCATTTATCAAAATACTACATGGAAATCCTAATGAGATGGCTCAATGGGTACAGGTGGCAGTATGCAAAATGAGAGACCCTCAATGTGAGTCCCAGAGCCTATTTCATACCTCTCTCTCCCTCTCTTCCTCCTCCCCTCTTTTTTCTTAAATAAATAAATAAATATCTTTAAGAAGAAAGAAATCCCAACTTCAGAGTATGACCTTATTTGAGAACTTGAGGTGTGCTGGAGTAAGGTGGGCCCTTGAAATATTGGTTCCCTTGTGGGAAAAGCGACAGGGGGATACAGACATTGAGAAGAGACAAGCATACCCAGTAGTACCATGGACAGACCCAGAGGGTGGACTGAGGTTGCCTGAGTCAAGGGATGCATGCTTGCAGTCAGCAGAGCTGGAAGAAGCAAGGAAAGACCCTTCCCTAGATCCTTCCAAGGGAGTGTTGTCTTCCTCTGGAAACACTGGTTTCAGATTCTAAGGTTCAGGGTTGGATGAAAACAAAACTTTGCTTTTTTAAGCATCGGGCTTGTGATTCACTGTGACAGCCTAGGAAACGACTCATGATGCTTCCATGTTCCCATCGGGCCACAGCAGCTGTTCTGACCTTCTGACCTCGAATCTGCCTTCCTACAGGGAGGGTAAAGTGTGGGCCAGAAACGCCGCAGGCTTTCTGGTATGAACCGAGGGAGAGTCATCTGGGCATTCTCCCTTTGCTGAAACTCATCAAATTGTTTACTTTGACTTTTTTATGCTTGCTGTCATTCAACTAACAATTTTACATCAAAAGTGCTTTGGATCTAGGCCTGAAATTGTAGATCACTCATGATTCTAAAACTAAACATTTTATGTTTTTGTATCAGTTAAAACATTTTTTTAAAAATAAAAAATCAGCCCCAACTCAAATGGGTATAAAGAAGGATTCCACTAACTCAGGCATCTGAAATAGATGAACCTCAGGGACAGACAATTTGATAGCTTATTGAGGGCAGGGAGGACCCAGGTCTCTTTACTCACTCAGCGTCTTGTACATGGACTGTGTCCTGGGCTGGACCAAGTTGGCTAAGCTCTGCGTATCATTACAGCTAGGGCCTTTTGTGCTTAGTGTCTCTGTGTACTCTGGTCTGGGTGTGATTGGAATGTATCCTTTGCATTTCACGTGCTAGAAGCTTCACCCCCAGCGTAGTGGTGCTGAGGGGGTGGAGCCTATCAATGGACCATGATGGAATCCTGGGGCTCCACCCTTGCGGTCCTATAGGACTGGGTTAGTTCCCAAGAAAAAGAATTGTAGAAGCAAGTCTGACACCTTCCCAGAATCCTGTGCTGCTCGCAAGCCTGCTTAGCACATGCTTCCACCATGGCGATGCCATCTACCATAAGGTTTTCCACTAAAACCAGAGGTCAGAGCCAAGGTTTTGCATCTCCAGAATTGTGAGCTAAGTGCTCTTTCCTTTAAAAAAAAAGTAAACGTTCTGTCCTCAGATGTTTAAAATAGCAGCATGAATGGACCAAGACACTGTGATTCTTCCTCAGGAATAAGGGACCTTCACTTTCAGAAAAACTCCCTTCTTATTTTCCCAGACGGAATTGATGACAAGGACACATCTCTGTATTTGTAACAAATATCTTCTCAGTGATTGGATGTGAGATGTAAAATACTGTTTTCTCTTACTTCCCCAGCTTTTTGGAACAGAATATGCCATCGCTCTATCCCCAAGAGATTGTGGTGATGGAGTCTATCGCAGATTGACCCTGGCCACGATGAGCTCAGCCTAAAGCCTGTGCTCATTCAGGTCTGAAGATGGCCTCTCCTTACAGTCCCCTGCTATCCTGTCCTGGCTGCTTTTCCCCCACATACTTTACCTTAGATTCCTACCTGTCCTTGGTGGTTGATCATATCTAACATCAGCTTTTACTTGACAAGGCCGATTTCCACAGTGAGTATACACACAAAAGCGAGTGAGAGCATAGAAGCAGCAGCAGTTTTAGGTCTTAATTTGGACAAGGACACATCTTTAGTGCCCAACCTGATGGAATAGACCCTGGTGAGGGGCTCCTATCTGTCTCAGGATTTTGGAGGTAGGTGATCATAGAAATGGTCCCTTGAGTTATTCAGTGTAATTGTGATTTTTCACTTTTGTTATTGGTTAGCTTATGAGCATATTTACCCCTACTGATCTGTAAACTTCCTGGACAAGGGGACATGCTCTCTGCTTTGGCCAGCTTGGAATATTACAATGTCTGCAGCATGGCAGGGTGGGTGTGAGGGAGGCAATGTTGTGGGCTGAGTCAATGCATAGGCTGAAAAGAAAGTTGCTTTGACCAAGGAACATATCACCTTCCAGTCTAGACCATGTGTGGGTCTCCAAGTCCTCTTCTCTGGGGTAAAGATGGTTATCATGCCCTTTGGAGGAGCTTTGCATATGTCAGCTTACCCTACTTTTTTGCAATCTGACTCAAAACTCTTCTAGCCTATTAGTAAACAAAATGAATAGGAACCGAAAGCTTGCCTTAAGGCACAGAAACCAAATGAAATGAATGAGGAAGTAAAGTTATCAGAATTACAGTGGTCATTAAGGATGAAGAGGGAAGAAACACCAGCTTATGTCTACTTCAAACCTGGCAAGAATATCCAAGATATTTGCCTTGACTTTGGTTGTTTGTATAGGTGTCAAACAGTCTAATGGAATGTATGAGGGTTGACAAGTGCTCAGCAGATCTCGGGACCAGATGTGTGTGTGTGTGTGTGTGTGTGTGTGTGTGTGTGTGTGTGTGTGTGTTGGGCAAAGAGTGACATTAAAACCCTTCCATTATTTCTGCCAGTGCAGAGACTACCTGGGTGGTAGCCTTGGATCCTGGGGACGGGACTTGGCCAGGTTCATGGATTTCATGCTTAAAACAGAAAAGCATGTCTGCACTCCAAGAAATAAGTATCAATAATATTGCTAACGCTACAGAAAATTTACCAGCATCAAACAGGCAAGAATTTCCTCTCTGACAATAAAGGAAGGAGAAGGAAAATGTCTCATTAAATATCTACATGGTCCTCTGAATCAGGGATATAATAGTTTCCTGAGAAAGGTATTATTTAGCCATTTTGAAGATAGGGAAACTGAGGCACCATTAAACGAACAATCTTGTAATTGGCGATGTGAGCACTGGGGCACACATCTGTTACTTCATCTTCCCCGGCCCTACTCTAGACCACACAACTTGTCAGACACATATCCAAGGATGAGGACAACATGAAGTGACAACCTGGCTGTGGATGGCAAAGTGGGAGGCAGGAGCCTGTGAAGGCCAATCTCTGAAACATTCTGGTTTCACAGCGAGCTGAGTACTGCTACGGACAGTGCTCAGAAGCCAAGGTGGAACGCAGAGCCCCTTTGCACCCCTCCCAGACGCTCTGCAGAACTCCTGGTCCCTCATTGCAATTTTACCTTGCTGGAGCTTGGATCTGGAATTCCTCCAAAAGCCCCTTGTCTTAGTCCTCAGCTTGGTGCTGTTGGGATGTAGTAGAAATTTTAAGACGCGGGGCCTACTCAGGGGTCTTCTGGAGATTGGGGTTTGCCTAAGAACGGAGTTGTGGGACCTCTGTCCCCTCCTTTTCTTTCACATTCCAGCCATGAGGCGAGCAGTTCTTCTCAGTCACATGCTTTTGTTAAGCTGTGTACCTCACCAAAGGTCCAAAGCAATGTAGCCTATCAATCATGGATTGGAATCCCTAAAACTGGAAGCCAGGGGAAAACCTTTTTCTCTGCGTGTTGATTTCTCTTAAGTATTTGTTAAAGTGATGGGCAGCGGAATGACAAACTCAGCCTTCCACCAGATGACACCATCCTAGTGACAGGTAAGGGGTGTTGTTGGACCGTTTGTCACAGACACCCATACGTATGAGACATTCTTTAAGTTGCTATCATTGTGACTTGGAGGGGGGTCTGCATGCTCCATGCGCAGGTGAGAAGGTGGAGGTGAGAAATCAGGTGGGAAATACTCCACCCAGACTCCCCAGATTTTTTTGACCCTCCCGTCACAGGATGAACAGCAGCATGCTCAGCCACAGTATGAATGGGCTCTGGCACCAGAGGACTGTGGGGAGCTCTGGGAGTCTCCCCAGAGCAATGCTGCCTTTTCTCATCTCCACGTTCACGTCAGTCCTCTCTTTTCCTGTTGACTACAGACCCATCTCAAATGTATCCCCAGATTCCACCTTCACTCCTGTTAACTAAAGTTCATGCATTTTGCTCATCCATCCAAAAGAGGAGGGTTCATTTGCACAAGTCACCCATGCAGTTCACCAGGCAGAGTGAAGAGAGGGGGGACCATCTGTGTCCCTGTAAGGCATTGTGATCACTGAGAACACAGTGACTTGTAGTTAAGCCACTCTGTAATTCTGAAGTTCCAAGTGCATCATCGCCTGCTCGCCAGCATTCACAGAAAGAGACTTTCATGACAAAGTGATGTATGTTCATCACGGAAAAATCTGCGAAATTGAGCAAGGACTAGAGAAGGAAATCCTATTATCCTACTGTGTGTATTTAGAAGACCAGGTATTATTTACTATATTTATTACAATGTGTGCATATTTATATATTTAGAGCTCCACTATGTGTAACATTGACACTTTACTCTTTGTTAAATCATTTTTAATGGCCAGTAGTATTGCTCTGTGTAAGTTAATACCTTCAAGTCCGACCATGTTTCATAACCACCTGGGTGGGTAAATTGTTTTTGTGCGCATTCCTGCATGAGGCTTCCTAGTTTTAGATGCTGGCAATTTTACATGCCTCCCTGGTGATGTAGTCTATCCAGCTGTGACCCATTTTTTGCCCCGTTGGTGTTCTAGCACCACTGCAGGCACCAGGGCGCCTGTAGCACAGGGCAAAAGCTATAACCTTGTAGCAGCGCAGGAGGGCTCGGCGGGCTGAGTGTCCGCAGCGCTCTTGCCTTAGAGGCACACAACTAAGTTAGCTCCTGGGGTTGTCATGGGAGGGAGGATCGTGGCAAAGAAAAAAAGTTTATCTTATTGATACCGTCCCGACAAAATCCTATATCTTCCTGTTAGCCTCAAAAGGAGGACGTATGCCCATTTTGGTAATTCCTCATACAGTCTACCTCCAACTTTTTTTTTTGTACTTCTACAAATATTTCTTAACTCACAATTCTACTTTTTCGTTGTCCTCTCCAACTCTTTGCCATTGGTTAGACCTTGGTGCCCATTCTGAATACCTGTTGGGGCAGGTGGACTGCTGGCTACTCTGGCACAGCACCTTCTGGCTGCTGAGCAGCTGACTAAAGGCTCATACCTGCCTTAGTTGGCCCTGCCTCCTCAAGCATCTTAATATCATGACTCTAGTGGCACCAACATTTTTTTCTCAAACTGTCCCTGCCCCCTCCCGCCCCTTAGACTGCCTCTCCACCCATGACCCCTCCCCCTGTGTCCTTGGAACCTTGTGGTTGGGTAGGCTGGGCCCTGTCAGATCTCACTATCTGTCATTTGTGTTCCATCTATTCCAATTTCTCTCTCCTGCTTCCACCCCCAACAGTGCAGTGCTCTTTTTCTGACCCCTGGGGCCTGAATGCTGTGCTCTTTCTAGAAATCTTGCTGTGCTCTTCTTCCCGGCCTTCCCCTCTTCAGGCCCCCTTCCCTTCTGCCTCCTTTCAAGGTTGTCTGCAAAGACAGATATGGCTATGTCTCTCTCTGTTAGGGGTTTGGAAACTGTTCTCTCTGCTTGGTTCTGTACTTTTGTAATGTATTCTACCTTCAGAAGCCCACACATCCATCCCCCACATCCTGACTGACATCACCTTCTTGGCCCCACCCACCTGGGACCATCACTCATCAGCACTCAGTGGCTACAAGGTCCCTGCCTCCCAAGGCCACCTCTACCATTAGAGATTCTTTCCCTTGTCTAGACAGTTTTAGAGTCTCTCACTTCAATACAGACATCTCCGGAGGAACCAGGCCTTCAAGCTTACTTAGAAGTGGGGGAGAGATGGTAGGACTGAGTGTGGTGAAATAGAATTTCCAATTTATGTGCCAAGTGCTGGGCTAGGTATTTTCATATACTTCACTTCACTTAATTTCACTGCCACATCATCTCATGTGGCAAATTCAGCACCTACGTTTAGCTGACCAGGGAAAGGAGACCCAGAAAAACTAGGTAAGCTAAATATCCAGTAAGTGGAGTGGGGACGTTAACTCGGGCTCCAGCAATGCTGTGCTCAGGCAGGGGACACTGGTGGATGCCTTGCTGTCTTCCTTCTCCACTTCTCTAAAAGGAGAGTCAAGATGAGTGGTCTTGTAATATGCATCCCTTCCTTTCCCTGCTGTGTCTGTGTGGTCCTTATTTGTCACCTTCTGTCTGCATATACTTAATCTCCTCCCTCCAGCCTTCCCAGACGCCACACCTCCACCTCAAACTGTTGTAGCCTTCCCCCTGTCTTTGAGATGAATGGGCAGCAGTATGTGTGAGGAATCCGCAACACTTCTGAGGAAGGTGAAAAGGCTCACACAGAGGCTCACACTGGCTTTCAAAACAGGGCTTGGCTTCTTATCTCTAAGAACAACTTCTCTGTCAAAAGTGGTCATAGCTCAGATCATTGTGTGCCGTGAGTACTGCTCCATCTGTGCATTAAGAAATCCTCTCTCCCCCGCTGCCCCCCACCTCTTTCCTCTCATTGAAGCTCAGTAAGCCCTCCTGCGTGGTTTGAATGCTCCCTGTGAAACTCATGTTGAACATTAATCCCCAAATTCGTTGTGAGGCATTTAGGACTAGAAGTCATGAGGTTGCAACTCTGTGATAATGGTTAATGGTGTGAGAAGAGGGGGTAGAAGCCTGGACAGGCGCAGGAGTTCCGTATCCCAGTGTGAGGCACCCCACCATGTTCTCATGCAGTGTAAGGCCCTCACCAGATGCCACGTGCTCAGACTTTAGAACTGTGAGCCAGAGAAACTTCTATTCTTTGCAAATTAAAAAAAAATAGGGTTTGGGCATTCACAGAATCTGCATTGCCTTTCTGTCTCTTAGTCATTTCCTGATCCATTTGAATCATTTTGAGGCCATTGAAATTCTGTAATAAAAGGCCATTGTGTTTGTTCAAACAAAATTGGGCCTGTCCTTGCCAGGCAGATAGGATCCCTGCTTTTTCAGTCAGCACTGGCAGCGCCACTGTCCCCGCTGGTCCTTATTCTCTTGTGACAATAGCAGCCAGGTGCTGCCCAGAGCATGATTTGGTGCAGCTGGAACACCCTAGAGATGCCAGTTACACAGACAGCTCAAGTCCTTGTTTTAAAACTCAGGAGGTCTTCAGGCTGCTTTGGGGTATAGGGTAGATAAGTTGTGGGCAGAGGGCCAAGGGCTCCTCTCTGAGGCTCTCAGAGGTTTGCCTGCACTTGCAGCTTCTGGTTTATTCCCTTATTGGACACTTGGGTGTTGGGCACAGGAGGCTGTCTTTAGAACAGGGCTTCAGAAACTTCAGCAGCAATAGGAAGCACTTTGGGATCATGTTAAAATACAAGGTTGGGTTCAGTCTGACATTCGCATTTCTAATGAGCTGCTGAGGGCGACCAATCAATGTTGTGGGTCAGGGGACTATGTTTTCAGTGGCCAGAGCTTAGGGACTTTCCTAATACAGTCAGTCTGACCTTCAATTGCTTATTCGTGGGAGGAGGGCCCGAGTTACACGGTGAAGAGTTGTGTTTGTTCATTCATTTATTCATTCATCCAATAGAGATGCACAGAAGGCCTGGTACTGTTTAGGAATGAAGACACCACAGGGATGAAGAGCGAAATCCTGCCTGTAGCAGTTGGGAGTAGAATCAGGCAATTAAGTCGATAATTAAGGCACAGTGTGTCAAGTGAGATAAATTAGATGATACAAGAAGTAGTACCCAGGAGGAAGACTCCTGATCAGTGCTTTCACTGCTGAAAGAAGTTATGGGAGCCAGAACACAGGGAAATGGAGGGGCTGATGGTCTGCTCAGTCCTAAAGGAACTGATAGGGCTCCAGGGAACAGGTATGGTCTGCCCGTGCCCTGTCCTTGGCATTTCACATGGAACATAGGTGTCTGGTAGGTCACAAGGACAGAGGGCTTTGCCTGGCTCTGTACAACCTTCTTTCAATGCTACCCCAACTCACCATTCCTGAGACCTCCAGAATGGTCACTGCCTTTTTAACCTTCAGTGTGTTTTAAACAGTGAGGTGAACTATTCCGGATGGTCACTGACCTGCCTCTTGGGCAATCATTCTTGATGATTTGGGTCTCCTGTCATTTCCACCATCAGACTGGAGACAGCAGCTACAGTGCCTTCCCCAGCCCTCACTCGAGGCTGTCTCCCCACGAGTCCGAGTCCTTTCCCTGTCCTTGAGGCAGCTCTCTGGGAAGGTGGATGATATGACACCTCGTCTTCTGAAATACTAAGTAGTTTAATTTCTGCAGGTTTAAGCCAGCAGTATTATTGTTTCAACATTAAATATGAGCAGATCCAGGCACAGACAAACACTGCCACTCTCCCAATGTCGTTTTGTTGCTGTGGCCAGAGTACTAAATGCCCCTCATTGAAAATGTTAATACTGTATGAAGTTCTAAGAGTTATGGGATGGACTGAGAAACTAGGAGTTTGGTCCAGGGGTATTTATTTCTTGAGAAATTCACTCACTCTCCTGGATGTCAGTGAATTCCTATGTCAAAAGATCATCTGGGTCTTAGCCAGTTCTGAATCTGGCCCTGGTTAAGAGTTGTAACTTCAGCTCTCCATCAGTGGCCAGTTAGGGGCTGGGCTCCTGGAAAGTTGAAAGATAAGGAATTTGCCTTGGTCTCTGCTGTTCTTCCTAGAACACTGTCTTACTGCCTCTTTTCCAGGCTGTCCATGAAGATGTAAATACAGGTCCTGGTCTGGACCACTTGCTCTCCAGTCTTCCTAAAGTATTATCTCAAAGGTTATCTCTTCCACTAAGCAATCAACATCTACCCATCATCCATCACCCATCCATCCATCTATATCCATCCATCCATCATCCATTGTTCATCCATCCATCCATCCATCCATCCATCATCCATTGCTCATCCATCCATCCATCCATCATCCATTGTTCATCCATCCATCCATCCATCCATCCATTCATCCATCCATCCATCCATCCATCCATCATCCATTGTTCATTCATTCATCCATCCATCTATCTATCCACTTAGTTACTTTCTATTCTCCCCCTCCCTCTATCTAGCTCACTCTTTTCTGATCAAGATGTCAAGTTGGGCTTCCCTATCCTTTCACATCTTGAAAAGATGAATTATAAGTCACCATATGGATTCAGCTTCACATGACAGAGACGATTTTGACTCAGACTTGTCATGGTTACCTTGGCTGATTTCACTGAGGTTTCCAGTGTAGTATAAATAGCTGAAACCATAAAGAACTCAGAAACTGGAAATTGGTGCCAAGAATGTGCCTGGCACCTTGATGTATGTGAGATAAAACTGATTGAGTCTGGCTGAAATGAAACTACTTTTGTCCCAACTGTTTTGCAAGATCTGATCTCATTACAGAATTCCACTCAGTCATTCTCCCACCTAGGACCACACTTCCAACAGTTAAGTCTTCAGGAAGGTCTGCTGCCTTCTTCAGTCTCATAGCACTTTAGGGCCCATTCTCACACAGCTTGTTCCAGAACAGCACTGATGCGTGAATTCGGAAACACCAAAACCTCTTCAAGATTCTTACAAATTTCCAGGGACCCATCCTTTGTATCTCCTGTGGCAGTGGGCTCTGTATCTGCCAGATTGAATCTGCTAGATTCAGTCTAGGGATCACTTTGCATGATGCTCATAGCCTCCCTGGTCCATACTCATTAGCTCAAGTCACTGGATTCAGCCATTTTCCTTGTATCCCTCATCTCAGCCATTCACACAGGCACCCATAGCGCAAATGTCCCAGTCATTGAATAAATATAGTACAGAGAAGAAAACCCCAATGTTACATGTTCCCATGTAACAATCCCATTGTCATCTCTACAACTTAAGCTCTGGGCTCAAGAACAACAGCTGGTTCTTGTCTTAAAAATGAAGGCTGGAGAAAGTTTCTGAAATAAGATATCTTTCCTCCTGACTCCAGATTATTCAAGAATCCATTTTAGACACAGCCAAAAGCTGGACCAGCACTATGCTGTAGGCTTGGAGAGACATTCAGTAAAGCAGTAGAGCGGGGAAGGAAACACAGAACGAGGTAAGTCTGAAGGAGTTCTGGGTTTGTCCAGGGTTCCATGGGCTGCACAGAAAAGGTGCTAGTGCTACCTGAGTCCTGCTTTATATGGGAAGTGGCATTTGAAGAGTTAAGTTCTGAAAACATGTTTAGCAAGTGGACCAGCAGAAGAATAGACTCTATGCCAAAGTGCTTGGGCTAAGATACAGAATCATTTTGGGAACGTTTAGACAGTTGTGAGTGGTTGGGTCTTGTTGGAATGGAAGAAGGGCAATACTGGTATACATTTAAGGATCTCTCACCAAGGAGCCATTGTGCTACGGAAAGCAGTGGATCTACTAGAGTTCAGACCAGGAAAACACGAGTGATTGTTCTCTGAGAGCTGGTAAGAGCTTGACTAAATACTAGTAACTGCAGGGTACTAGAGAGAAGAAGAGGGTGATTATTTTGTTCCTAGGATGTAATTTCTCAAAGCCTAGAACATTTTGTTGTTGTTGTTGGTCAATTGTTACATCTTCAGAACCTTTAGCAATTGTTTAGGAAAGTAAACAATAAATATAATTTGAGTAAATAAATAAATGGAACATCAGGCAAGATCTATAAAATGTTGACCCCCCCACTCCAGTAATGGAAGCCACAGAATGCTTCCAGAAATGAGGGCTACTATGACAATTTTTGAGATTTGTGAATAGAACAATAGAAACAATACAATGGGGGATTAAGATAAGACTGGCTGTTTACAAGTTATTGCAATAATCTTGGTATTAAGAGACATTGATTATGTCTGAGCTAAGGCATGGTACATGGGACTGGAGAATGGTCACGGATTTTAAATGGGATCTTAAGATCTTAAGTCATCGAGTTTGCATTCTGAAACAGTGCTTAAAGCACTGTCAGTAAATGGGTCTGTGCTTTCTGCCTTTGAAGATTTTGTTGTTTACTGAATTGTTGCTTTGTGTGATTCATGCTTCAGTGGGTTTTGCCTTCAGTGATCACACAAGACACTCTTTCCCCAGTGATTTCTAGATGTTATGACCTGTTAATGGTGTGTCTGCTCCTATACTGCAGTAGTCCTGTTGTGGAGGATGGCGAGATGGAACATCTTCCCAAAGGCACAATGGGTCTCATTTCCTGAGTACCTTGACCCTTGATACTCATTGGGCAAGCTGTGTCCACAGCGACTGTCTAATTCTCCTGGGGTGCTTAGTTTTCTCCCTTCTCCCCCAGCACCTTATGTCTTCTCAAAGGCTTGTTGTGGCCCATGGAGTTGCTCCCTGTTCTGGTCCACTTCACTCAGGTCTGTGGCTAAGGGCCACAACATCCCTTTCTCCATCCGTGTTATTTCTGACAGCAATGGACCAAGCAGCTCTACTGCTTCATACATTTAGAGTGACTGCCCAGTCCGCTGCCCCAGGGTTTAAACTGGAGTGCACAGGAACTGGCTTGAGAAACAAACACAAGGGACCAATCCCACTGTCAGCTCTAGGAAGAAGAGAGTCTTGATGGGCCAAGTTTGTATCCCTGACTACTTCTGCCATCATTGTAAGTTTTCTTTCCTATGCACAGAGCAGCTTATCTCTCCATCTGCTAGGAAAGTGTGGACATTGGTGTGCTGCAGTAGGCCTTGTAAGGGTTCATCTTAAACGTCCAGGATAGCTGTGTGTCTAGATCCGTCTTTACCTTGACTTCAGGGCTCATCCTTTGCTACCGATCGCCACTGTTGCTGAAGTATTTAGTTTCTGTGTCTTTCCGGTTGTGTCAAAGGTGTTGAGATGAGACTATGAGATGGACACAGGTAGTCCAGATGGAAAGGATTAGCCTTGTGGAATGGGAGGGGGTTTCATAGCTGACCTTCCTTCCTAGGATGATCTTTCCAGTTGAGGAGAACAGGGGTTCCTCCTTCTGCTCTCCTCCAGTCATAGCCAAGAGCACACATGTCCACGAGCTTTGAAAACACCTTTCTCCGGAGGATTCCTGGCTCTTGAATAAAGGAAACTGGCCAGGTGTTAATTAATAGCATTTCACAATTATACCCCATGTGCCAGACTGGCTGTTTGGCAAGTGGAATGTTCAGTCCTAAGTTTATTTGACTTTTTTCACCAACTTCTTGCCTTTAAGGGTACTAAGAATTTTAACATGTTATAGTTTCCTACATTATTTATTTGAAAGTTTGCACTTATTGGTGAAAGGAATGAGCTTTGTCCATCTGAGAAGGTGTGCCTCATTTGCTCATTCCCTAACAGGTTTTGGGAATCCCTTTGTCATAAGGGTTTCCTTACTGAGTGCCACATTGTCTTGAACTTGTTCTAAAACTCAAGCCGGGAATACTGTGGACAAGGACTGCCAAACAGAAAGTGCTGCTTGCTTTATAATTTCTGAGGAGATACTGCTTATCAAAGGAACTGTAGTCCTGCTAATGTACTAAGTGACTTTTTTTATTTCTAGAGGAAAATCAATCATCCTCATTCCTAGGGCAATAAAGCAAATCTTCAGGAAGAAAGATGACTCTACTTCACAGCTATGACTTGTGAAGGTCACAGGGACTTGAATGTGTCTCTCCGCTAAGACAAGTGACATTACTGGGACTTGGCCCCTTGGGCTGACAGACTAATCTGGCCAATTGTATGTCCTGTTTAGTTCTTTGCTTGTGGGCTCCATATATTCTCAAACTTTTCTTAAAGGGATGGGAAAAAGGTGCAGAGAATCTGTGAGTGTCAGGCTTTTGTGAGGTCCCAGATGTTACGCCGTGCCTTATGGGGTCTGTATCACATAGCCTTTGCACCTAACATTTTGCCATTCTGTTTTGTATGTGGCATATGAATATGTCCTCCTTTGTTCACGCTGCTTTGGGGGTTGGGTTCACAAAGCCTGCTGTCCTTCTAGCTCTGCCCATCTTGGGGTTATTAATTGATCCTGACAATGAAGGTCCTGGCTTCCTACCTCACGGTAGGCTTTGTTCACAGGTTCAGGCACTTAAAGCCCCTGTCATCTTTGCATAAGATGGTCTCATTGAGGTTTCAACATCTCAAAGCAGAAGGACCAGCCTTCTTTGTGGGCAGAAAGATGACACTGAACAAGTGTTGGTTCTTCTTTTCCAAGAATCAGAGAGAATTAAGGTCATCGCTTACCAGGACAATGATCTTAAAGAAGCCCACTTTAGCCTACATTGTTCAGCCAGGCATGGGTTTGGCTGCAGGTGAATAATATTCAAGTCCTCTTATAACCTGAAGACTAACTCAAGTGTTCACCTAACTTATCCTTTTACCCATCCTGCAAATTTTTACCATATATACTCATATGTTCTTCCTAAAGTTTGTAGCTGTAGGTAAATTTAGGTGGAAGGATATAAAAGCCTATGCAATCATTCTTTGTTAGGGAATGTCTCACTTCAGGCCGACCATGCACTTGCTGAAAGGAGCTGTGTTAGTGTGGCCAGGCCAGGCACAGTGACCTACTTGAGTCACGTTAGAAGTGGGGTCATTGTAGTGATAGACTGGAACTCTACCAAGAAATGGAAAGAACTGAGCATCTGTCAGGACCCAAGACATCTTTGTGGATGGGCTCCTCTAAACTCTCTCTCCTTTCCCCCTTTCTTCCATTCTCTTCTTCTCACCATTTGTGTGTTTGTACAATTACTCAGTTGTCTTTTCTCAATCAGCTGATTTCTGTTTATTCATGAAGTCATGATATGTTGGCCATTCAATGTGATGTTTCTTACTTCAACCCTCTGTCATATTTTGGGATTTCAATTATCACTCTCTTGACCACACTATGATGACTAGTCTATGGATGGACACTTCTGCGTCAGGTGTCTACTTCTAATTTGCTTTTTTATAGGAGGTGTTAGGCCACACCTAAGGACTGTGGCAGTACAGTGTGTTTCAAACGGATCTGGGTTATGGTAAGTCCCACTTTTGATTTTATGATGATTCCATTCTGAGATTTCTCTTTTCCTTTCAAATGAAGGCAGGACAAAGAAGGTAAGTCCGCAGGGGATAGAGACTTTGGTAGTAAGAATTGGGGAGGTACCACCTTCCCCTAGGAAGAGCCTGGTGGCTTGTAAGGAAGTGTAATTTCCCTCATTCCCTCAAAATGAGCTTTCGTGGACTCACAACTGTGAACATATAAGAGAATTGTCCAGGACTGACTCCTCATTTAGCTCTCATTAGTCTTTCCTGATTGTCCTCCCTTGTAGGACAGGAGATAAACAAAAAACTTCCTTCCCACATTGTAAGTGTTCAGAAAGCTTGGGGAGGATATTTCTTGGGAAGGACCAAATGAATCTGAATGTGGAAAACAAGGAAAGTATTTGTAAAGATTTTAAAAAATGAGGAGTACAAAATAAAAACATACATTGAGTAAGGTTTTATTTCCCTGAGTAGAGGTTTAATTTTGCCTCTGGGAAAAACTTCCCTCTTGCTACCTTAAGAGAACATGGATATTGTCTGGTGTTTGGAATGTGGGAAATAATACTGAGCATGTTAAGAATAGACCCACAGTCTTTGCCTTGGCAAAGGTTGTGCGTATGCATGGGATGGGCCAGGGCTTCTGGGGTTCAGGGTCTGTAATGCACAGTGGCCTCTGCTGTGATATGAATGTGATTTGCCCATTCAAAGATCATGTGTTGAAAGGTTTGTCCCATTGAAACTGTGCTTGAGAGAGGTGACCAAGTGTTTTTAACATGATTACACTTTTATTTCAAGAATGGATTGGACTCAGTTGGTTACCAACAGACTAGACTGTTATAAAGTAAGTCAACTTTCTCAACTAGCTCTCTAGTTTCTACACTTGTGCCCACATGTGATACCATCCACCATGAATTCCTCACCAAGAGAAGATGCTGGCACTGTGCTCTTGGTCCTCCAGAACTGTAAGTGATCTTTTTGTAAAGTATCCAATATCAGATATTATGTTATAGTAATTAAAGACAAGAGATTAAGACACATTAGAGCAGATAACTTCCAATTCAGTGGCTTAACATTCAGTGTCATCATTCAGCGGGGGTGGTAGAAGAGAAATAGGTAGAAGGAAATTCTGTTCCAAACAGTATTACAAAGTCCTATTGTTTTTCCTTCTGTGGAAAGGAAAAACTGCTGTCCTAAGACCACAGTCTTCTCCATTCATCTTGTAAATGGAAAAGATACATTCACAGAAAGTTTTGGGAATGCACATGACTTTCCCAAAACATTTTTGTCAAAACTTAATGATATAATTATAGTGACTATCCCTGTCACATGACTTAGTTAATGACAAGACAGGCTGAGAAAGATGTAGTATAGTTGTGTCCAAAAGAGAGAAAGAATGTAGATGTTAGTGAATAGTAGTTGTTTGTGCTGAGGTAGTAGAAGACCAGACTAGATCATTAGCCACAGGCTTTCTTACCTGTAAGGATGAACTGCTTTCGTTAGTATAAAGAGGATTGCAATGATTTTTCTTCTAATACTGCATTTTCTGATCCACTCAAAGCTCTAATGGGGAAGAAATAACTCATTTTGGGGACCCTCAGTTCCAACATTTCATCTGTGGCCTGGGAACATTAGGAAATGAAGCCCAGGAGTGAGTTGAATAAGAAATCAGGATAGATTTGGGGCTTTAATTTTCTTTGAACTTTAAATCACAAGGGGAATAGAATATGACTTTGGACTTTCCTATCTTTGTACTTTAATTTAATCATTGAACTTTTACTTTTATTCAAGAAAATTCATAATGAGAAGTAGTTTATATTCAAATGTGGGACATTTTGTAATTGGTATTTTATCCTTGTGTATCTTAATGTTGTCACTGAATATCACTTTGGAATATATCATAATCTGTACTTAGAAAACTGCATGATTTATCACCTAAACTAGAATAGTTTTCAGAGAGTGAAAAGGCTGTATTATTCATTATGCTGGGACACCAAGTACAGACTTGGACTGTTTTGGGTGAGCTGAGCTGTAGAGACACCTTAAAAAATTTGGATAATGCAGAAGGACATAATTAAGGAAGAGAAATGGGATGAGAAGTAGATATTCAGCTTGTAAAAAGGGTTTAATTAATAAAACTTTCCTATCATCATAAGAATTCTCTGAACATAAATTCAAACTTTGCTCCCAGTGATTCCCAAAGAGCTCCAAAGATCAGAATGAATTAAGGTGCATCCAACCAGAAAAAGAGAAGCAGCAAGAAGCCAGGAAAAGAGAAGCAGCAAGAAGCAATCCACATGCAAGAGACAAACACAATGCAGCCAATTGGTCATCCAGTTGACAGACAGCTGAAAGAATAAAAAGGAGAGCAGTTTAGAGATTATTAACTACAGAGGAATAAAGGGCACAGGTGTAGGGCTTGACTCTGGGGGAGAAGAATGGTGTGGATAGAATTTTGAATCTCCACTCTGAATTGCCACACCCCTGGATGTGCGAGAATGACTAATACACCATCAAATCATAAGCACTGGGTATATTTCCCATTCTTGTTTTTTTTCCTGTGGGGCTGTCATAATTCCAGTTTCTAATTGTCTTCCAATGACCTAGAGAAAGAGGAATTGCTTAACTTCGAGTCCTGAATTTGGGTATAGGAAACTGGGCATGCTCAGCTTGGCCTTTTGCTTCCTGCTGGAGTAAGGTGTGTGCAAGAAGTCGATGCTGCCCTCTGCCTTTGCATGTTCAAAACTTATCTGCACATTTGTCGAGCAAATATTTATGGACTTGTACTGTATTTTTATCAATGTTCTGGTCTTGGGGACACAAGGGTGAACAGAAGACAAAGACCTTTGTCTGATAGGAGATAACAGACAATAAACAACGCCACAGCCAGCAAGTAAATCATACAGCATGAGAAAGGGATGATAAAGGCCCCTGGGAAAGAAAATTCTAAATAAAACCCAGAATGTGAAAACAAAGACAGAACAAGGATGGTTGAGGGAGATCAGGACTCAGGGCTAACAGTGGTAGTACCAAGCACTGTAGTCGACAGGAGATTCACCTTTAAAAACGCCATTGGGGAAGATATGAAGAAAACCAGAAGCTGGACAACATATTGTCAGAGAAACTCTGCGTGTGCTTGCCTCTGGTTGCGTGAGGGAAAGCCAGGATGCCTGTATGGCTGGAGTGGAGCCAGCGATGGGGCAGCAGGGTGACATGGGAGAGAACTCTCCAAGAGCAGATGGCTTGATACAGCCTGTGATTTAGGTAGGCTCAATCTTTGCCATCTGAGCAAAGTCCTATCAACTACACTGCAGTTAGTGCCTTGATGAGCTCTGGGAAGATATGCCAAAGCTCTCTCAGCTCGCTCACTCCACTAACCTTAACTTTGGGTTCGGAACAACAGAATTGCAGCAGAGGCTGAAAAACTGCAAACAATTGGACTCACTGGTTTTTCCTGTTATATCCAAGAAGGAGTATTCAACGTTTGGTGCAGAGCCCAGATTTCTGTGTGTGGTGTGTGTGTGGGGGGGGTAGGGATGGCAAGTCTTAGAATCTTAAAAAGGGTCTATGAGGACCAAAGTACTTTCGGAGTTCTTATTTGCCTGTTTTATTTCCATCCTCTCATGTATGCAATGGAATTTTCCACAAATTATGTGGAAGGTTATGGCAAAACAGATTAAGTTCAGAAGCAAATTTTTCCTCCAACTACATATTTGTATGAGTCATGACTTTCTTTATATATTTCCATCAAAATAACATATTACAACAGACTGGATGTCAAAGATAGGAAAATCCAGCTGTCATCTGTTAAGTCCAACTTACAGAGATTTGCAAAATGTTGTAACTAAATTTTCTTTAAAAAATGAAACTACCTTTGGTACAAGACAGATTTATGTCAATATAGATGTTTGTTGTTGCTTTCAAATGATTTGTAAGCAAATGATAAAAATTCCTCTATTTTTAGTTTTTAGTGCAATAATATCAGTAGATATAATCCTTTCAGCCAAACACAGGGGGTGGGAGTGTCATCTGGTTGTTTGAGGCTCTACATTTGAAAGTTATGTGCCCCAGAAGATTTTGGTTCAGGACAGTGCTTCAGAAGGGTTTTCTCTGTTCCTGGACATCACAGAAGCACCTGGCCGTATATCACAGCTTGGACCTCTTTTGTGTATCTATGCGATGACTTTAGATTAAGGTCTATTTTAGAAAAAAATCCATGTTGGGAGTGGTGGTGAATCATAACCGGGTTCTAATTCATGCTAGACAAGTACTGTGTCTCTAAAGTACACATCCTTGTACCACCACAAAATGCATGTAGTATGGAGCACAAAGAGAAAGACTTAGAGATGTCCTCAGTACCAATAGGTACCTGCAGAGTTGCAAGAGTTAGGAAGTTAGAATCTTAGGAGAACGAATTTGTGGAAAAATGGATCCGAGGAACTAGATGACTATCAGGAAGGTGAGCTCTGGCACCTAGGAAGCTCTTGATGGTTGGTCCCCAAACCCTGGCCCACCAAAGAGCTATCCACTGCACTGTAGTCACCTGGGTTGGTTGCTAAGTGTAAATTTCCATGCTATAACCCAACTCGAAAGTGGCAAGACTTTGAAGCTGTGACCCAGAAGTCTACTTGTTTTATGTCCTTGGGTGAAAAGTCATCATGCAACTAGGTTCTGGACCTTTTAATTAACCTTCTTAAAGTGTGCCATATAGTGGTGGTGATGAGAGAGTTACCTTTATTCTTACAGCAAATATTTCTCCCTGCTGTCTTCTGTAGACTCAGCATTTCTACTTTTGGCAGATCAGTTCTCTGGGGTCAGGGCAACCTTACCCTCAGCATTCTCATAGATCCTCGGAGGGGTGCTACAATGGTCCTTCATGTGCTGGAATATCATCTTGATTGATGGATTCTGCACCAGCCCCACCCTGAGGGTGAGGGATGTGGAGGAATGGGCACAAGGAGAGACCCTTTGGTTAGATATGAACATGGGACACCAAGAGCAAAAGAGGCAAGGCTGCAGGCCTCCTGAGAGGGTAAGAGAGAGCAGAAGGTGACTATTGATTTCCACTGAACTGACTCACAGGGCTCTCTGGAGGAGCCAAGTTGCTTTCTGCGACTTTGAAAAATGTTGGCATCAGTGTTCCTGCCATCACTGGATGCTAATGATAGATGATGACTCTGAATGCAGAAAAGATCTTTCAGCTGTCACTGCTGTTTTTTGCTTGTAACTGAGACCCAACTGGTCACCTTCCTGTTCCAGTCTGGCTCCGGAAGGACATAGAACCCTGCCAGCTCTCCCTCTGAATGTCCCCTCCCAGATACAGGCTTCTGCCTTTCCCATGCACTTGTGTGTGCACGTGCGTGCATGCGTGCGTGCATGTGTGCGTGTGTGTGTGTGTGTGTGTTATGAAACAGGGAGAGATGAATATGAGTGAGAGACAGATATGTGTTATGAAAAAGATGGGTGTGTGTATGTGTGAGAGAGATGGATGTGAGTGTGTGTATGAGAGAGAGAAGAATGTGAGTGAGTGTATGTGTGAGAGAGGGAGAGAGAATGAGAGAGAAGATGAGGGCAAGAGGGAGAGAGATGCTTATGAACTGAGGTGCATGTGTGCTATGGCATTCATGAAGAGATCAAAGGACAACCCTTTAGATCTTTCTTCCATCTTTACATGGGTTCAGGAGATCAAATTCGTTGCAGATTTAAGAGACAAGTATTTATACCTGATGTACCATCTTATTTGGATTTGAATGTGTGTGTGTGTGTGTGTATGTGTACATGTGAGACACACACACACACACACACACACAGAGAGAGAGAGAGAGAGAGAGAGAGAGAGAGAGAGAGAGAGAGAGTGCTTAGGGAGGCCAGAGGTCAGTAAGTGTCTTCTTCAGTCACTCGCCATTTTCTTTTTGGGGTGTTTCATTGAACGTGGAGCTAATGACAATGGACTGAACTGGCTGGACACCAAGCCCCAGGGATCCTCCTCACTCCACCTCCCCAGCAGTGACATTGCGGGTGGCTTCGTTTTTTTAATGTGGGTGCCACAGATGGAGCTCAGGTCCTCAAGCTTGCATGGTGAACACTTTATCAACTGGTCCATTTCCTCGGCTCTATGAATGGTTATTTTCTTGCTTTTGCTTTTGAGTTTTGTCACTTACTGTGCAGCAACAAACACAGTGAGATTTTGCCTACTATTGATTTCTACATAAATGGGATCATGTGGTCTTACTTGGTGTTTTCTTCCTTCAACTTTATAAGTTCCCAAAGGTATTTTCCATGCTGCAAGCAGCTGTGGTTTCTTCATTTTGTTGTTGTTGTGAAGAATTCCCTCCTGTGAAATTCACCATAATTTGCATACTCATTCTATTGATGATGGGCATTTGCTTCTCCTTCAGATGGAGGCTCTGATAGTCAGTGCTACTATGTGTATGTTTTCATGTACATTATGGCACACACAATGTGGCACTTCTGTAGGGTGGGCATGCAGTACGCCAAGCTCTCAAGCAATGTCCGTGCCTAATTTTATTAGTTAAAGACCCATAATTTGCAGACTGCTTGTGTCACTTACTCTCACCAGCACAAGGTTTTTGTTTCTGATATTCCACATCCCTATTATTTCTTTATGTTGTCAGTGTTTCTAATACTTATTATCACATGATGGTTCAAGTTACTTTTCTCTGCATTTTTAAAACAAGATCCAAGGTATTTTCTTATGCTTTTTAAAATACCCATTTAGATACCTTCTCTTCTGTCCATATTATTATATCTCTGATTTGTTTATGTGTATATGCTATAATACACATAATACATGTAATCTGTTCAGTTACATATATCACTTCACACGCTAACATTTACATTTCAGTATTTAAAATATTTTATCTACTTACTTAAAAAAGAGAAAGAGAGGGAGAGAGGAAGGAAGAGAAAAAGAGATAGATAGATAGATAGAGAGAGAGAGAGAGAGAGAGAGAGAGGGAGGAGACATACACATGCATTCCATGCTACACAAATGGAGATCAGAAGCCACTTCTTTACTTCCACCATGTAAGCTTCTGGAAATCAAACTCAGGTGCTTCACACACTAAACTATATCGCTGACCCCATTTTCTCATTCTTAATGATGTCCTCTAATAAGTAAACATTTCTAATTTTAACTCATCAGAGCTTTCAACTTGTTTCTTAGCAGCAGCAATTTTGTGCTTTCCAAGTGTCTTTCCTCTCCTGAGATCTTAAAAATATTCTCTTGTGTAATTTATTCAAGGCTGTTTTGTCTCTTCCATTTGTTCCTGTGATACACCTGGAATCAATTTTATGTATAATCCAATAGACTCTCATTTAATGTTTTTTCCATATATCCACCCAATTTTTCTAGCTCCATGTCTTAGAAATGCTACCTCTGAATTAAATCAAGTTCTTTTAAGTGAGCATATTTTCCTATATGCTTTGTTAATTTGTCTGTTTTAGAGCCAATGCCACAACTTTCATCATTACAGCTTCATGATGCTGCCTGATACGTAGTTTATTAAACTTTATTATTATTACTTTTTTTTAAATCAGGAGAGTTCCCATATAGCTCTGGTCTTTTCCTTTCCACATGCTTTTTAAAGTCTCTTTTACAACTTCTACAGTATCTTTGGCACTTCAAATGACATCAGCAAATCATAGATCAAGAGGAAGTGATCAGTTTTATGATATTCACTCTTCCAAATAGAAGTTAGAGTTCTTAATACCTCTTAAGGTTATTATGATTTGCCATAAAAATATATACACCTTTTTTGGAGTATGTGATTTCCATATGTAAGTGTGTATGTTTGCATGTTGTATGAGCTTGTGGGTGTGGAGGCGTGCTTGTGTATATGCATGTGGAAGCTTGAAGTTGATATCAGGTGTTTTAAAGGATCATTTTCACCTATTTGCTTATTTTTCCTTTTTTCAATTTTCATGTGAATGTGTAGTAATATGTACGTGTGTATATGCATTGATGCTCACTCATGTGGATAGTGTGTGTGTGTGTGCGTACGCGTGCGCAAATACACATGTATATACATGTGTGTGGAGGCTAAATATTAGTACTAGGACTCACCCTTGATCAGAATTATACTGCATTCCTTTTGAGACAGGTCTCTAATTAAACCTAAAGCTCATCATTATTGCTAGGTTGGCTTTCCACTTCATCCCGGAGATTCCCATTCTTTGCCTGGAATTACAGACAGATTGCTACACCCACCAGGCATTTATCATGGGATCTGGGGATCTGAACTCTAGTCCTTTTTTTTCTTACTAACAAGAGCTTTAACAGCTGAACATCTCCTCAGACTTACCTTATCTTCTGAGCTATAGTATCTTGCTGAACCTGAGGCTTGGCAATTCCAGTTAGTGTAGCTAGTGAGCTTGTCTCATAGACCCCCTGTCTCTGCCTCCAGAGCACAAAGATGACAGACAGCTTCCATGTCTGCTCATGGGTAATGGGGATCTGATCTCTGGTTCTCGAGCTTGCATGGCAATTGGTTTGTTGACCTAGTCATCTCCCCAGCCCTAGATTCACACACTTTTCATGAGTTTAGTTCTAGGAACGTCATCTTTTATGCTGCAAATAATAATTTAAATTTTTAATGTTTCATTTGTTGCTGTTAGGTAAAACTGATATCATTTTCAATTATTTTATATTTTGCAATTATTAAATTTTCTGACTTCTATTAATGTCAATAATGCCAGTTTTTAATCATTCAATTAGAATCATGTGTAGTTTTTTTTTCTTTGAGGCAAACTCTCAGGTATCCCAAGCTGGATGACTTTGAATAGAATCTGCTTTGGTTTTCCAAATAATGGTATTTCAGACCATAAAACTGCAGCTGGTTCATAGATATCCTTCAGTCATTCATCTAACTTGCTTTTCTAGCTCCATCATATCACTTAGGAACTCATTACATTGTTGATTGAAAGTGACACTGCTAAAATTTTTTACTTATTCTTCATTTCAAAGAAACAGCCTCCTAGTTTCATTAGTAAGCATAATGCTTCTGATATATTTTGAACACAAACTTTGGAAGTTTAATGAGTTTCCTTCTATTAAATTGACAAAAATCATTTATCATGCCTGAAGATCAAATAGTTTTATCAAACATTTTTATCCTGTAGTTTTGAGTGGATGATAATTGCATTTACTTGTTATCTATTAAGGTAATGAGTTTAGTGTTTTTTAAAAAAAGATTTTTATTATTATTTATTCAATTGTGTGTAATACGTGTGTGTGTATGTGTGTGTGTATAGAACCACAGGCGAATTCGGGAACCACCATGAACCACCTCCACCTCCTCCTTGTTTATTCTGCTCTGGGATTCACAGGCTCCGCCCTACAAGGACAGAAACGCAGGCTGCCCTTGCTTTCGCCTGGCTTCTATACGTGGGGGGTCTAGGATCCGAACTCAGGACCTTCTGCCTGGAAGGCAGAGGCTTAACCCCTGAGCCACCTCTCCAGTCCTTAAGAAAAGTATTAAGCAAATATCATATCACTGGGATGAATCCAGTTTGTTTGATGTTTTAACCTTACTTTATTTGCCTGGATTGCTTCATAATATATTATTTGGAGTTTTTGCATTTGTTTTCATAACAAGTTGCTTAGTGATTTTCTTTGTTTGTGATGGCTTTGTAGATTCTTGGTTTCATGGTTTCTTTCATCTTAGAAGAATTCTTTTTAAAAAGAGGTCTCAAAAGTAATTTTAAAAGCTACCCCTTTTATATTCTTCTGAAGAGTATTTGAAATTGCAATTGCATTGTTCTTTCTTGCTTGTGGAGTCATCCACAAAGGTATACTATTAATACTTTTTTCATTATCAAGAATTTTTGTGTGTGTGTTTGTTGCAGTCAGCCTTCATGGTTGCTTATAAATTACCATCAAATGGCTTAAGGGAACCAGGGGTTTATTTTCTTATGATAGTCCAGTTACAGTTCATAGTTCAGCTTGACAGGAGGGCTCACACCAACACCAGGACCCAGAGAACTGCCACACCATCTCTACATAATAGCTGAGAGAAGGATGACCCTTACTTGCCAGACCAGCATGTCTGGCCAAGTGAACACAAGGATGCCGACTCTCTCTGTATTTTATTCCAGGGCCTAATCCCACTCACCTGGCCTTCCTCACCAGCCAAACAATCTCCTGAAGGTTTGTTCTGGGCTTAATCCAACCACTAATTCCCCATAAATGTGCCCAGAGCAGAAACCCTCAACTGTCAAATTGACACTTGTGCCTAACTATGACAGTGTTCAATTGTGTGTGTGCGTGTTGTGTGTGTGTGTGTGTGTGTGTGCACGCAGAGGACAGATATTGACTGTCATGTGTCTTCCTTTATTGCTTTATGCCTTATTCTTTTTGAGACAAGTTATCTCACTGTACTTGGAAATCATATATTCATCAAGACTAATAGGCTGGTGAGTTTCAGAGATCTTACTATCTATGTCTCTTTAGTGTTAGACATGCACCATCAAGCTTGACCTTTTATGTGGATGCTTGTGATCTTGGCTTCAGTCCTCATATTTTGTATCGCAATATTTTGCTGACTAGCCGTGACCTCAGATCCTTGCTAAGGTTCTTTCATGGCCCAACATTCGGTCAGCTTCTATAATGTCTTCATGGGAGCTTGAAAAGCAATGTCTACTCTTAGAGAAAGGTTAAGTGCTCTGCCATCATGTCATTGAGTTATACAGGCCATTTTTAAGTTTTATCTGTTTTAATGCCAGGAATTAAGTGAGGTCAAAACTCTTCGTCATGGTTCTGCTTTTTTTAGTCCCTTTTCTTGCATTTCTGACAAACTTTCAAAGTATGTGTTTTGAGGCTGGGCTTTTAAATGAATAGACGTTTAGAGGTGTTTTCCATTTTTATTAAACTTAAATATGTCATTGTAAAATATTCCTGTGTAGCTTTGCTATAACTTTGTGACTTCAAGTTGTTTGGTCTTTATTAATACACTTACCAGTTTCCATTTTTAGCCTTGCTTTGATGGACTACCTTGGTTCATTCTTTCATTTCCAAAGTTTCTGTATTCTTGTGTTTTAAGTATGTCTTTTATAAACAGAAGATAGTTTTCTTTTTAAGTCTGGTCTGTCAATGGTTAACTAGAACATTTAGCAGTTAAAATCTACCATCTTCCTAAATACTTTCAATCTGCCCCAGCTGTCCGACCATCCTGTTTCTCTCTTTTTCCTATTTTCTTTTAGATTATTTGATTTTTTCAAAAAATTCCTAAGGACTCAAAATTATCAGTCAAATTGTACAATTTTAATTGCAGTTATAATCTGCATTCCCATATTCAGTGCAATAGCGGTCACAATAAGATCAACTGATGTGTTATCAACCTATGAACAGATGAAGGAAACAATGTACACTCCATAGAAGAGGATGGAATCCCATCCTTTGCAACAACATTGACAAACTTGAACGTAGACAGCACTGTCTAAATGAAGTAAGCCACACTTAGAAAGTCCTCGTGTGGTAACTTGTAAAAGTTGATCTAACAGAACTAGAAAAGTATGATGGGCAGAGTAAGGAGATGGGGAGATTTATCATTCTGATATCCCCTTCCCTACCTCTCTCTCTTGTGGTCTAGATCCTATAAAGCTGTGGATGTCCCTGAAATTTTGATCTTTCTGCCTCTGTCTCCAAAGTGCTGTGGCTATAAGAAGTGCCATCACTTCTGGTTTTATCCTTCTTTCCTTGAAAGTTACATATTTGATTTCAATCCTTTTTGTAATTACTCTAAATTGTTAATACATATTCCCTATGTATAAATATTTAACCTTGACTTTCATTCTATCATCTTCTTCATCCCAAGACCCTCAGAGAACTAGAAACAATTTAATTTCAGCTAATCACCTCTAGATTTATATGCAGTTGTGTGCAGGAACTTGGAGTCAACCTCGGGGACCTGCTTGGAAAGTCTCTGAGCAGACTGGAAACTATCCAGTGATTTTAACATTCTGTAAGGATGAAATTGCACATTTAAAATGTTAACTGGACCAGCCCTGCTGTGGATAATGAATTCTTAAAATGCAATTGCAGAGAGACGAGGCATAGCTTTTTCATATTTCTCCAAACAAGGGGGTTGGCACCTCCTTAGGGCCATCTCTTTTCAATGGTGCGCAATTGCTAAGCTGTAGGGAACTCTGGGAAATCTGCATGTAAGATGAGCTGTGCTCCATGATGACTGAAAAACAAAACCAAACCCAAGTTGCCTTCCGGTCTGAGCTTGCCTGAAACGATCCCAGAAGAGCAGCATCACATTGTTTCCAGCTAAAAATATATTTGTTATTCTATCTTCTCAGCTGATGGAGGCCCATGGCCTTTTGTTTGTTTGATTGACATTGTGAATGTAGAAAGAAGAAACAAGGTCATTTCTGAATATCTGGTAGAGTTATCTAAATAAAACAGGAAAGTTTAAGTTGCATGTTGGTCTACTTTAAAGGGAACATTTCTTTTCTCATGAAAAATTACAAATGCAACTCATTATAAAATTATTAATTTTTTTTGTCTGTGGGTCTGAATGTGTGTGCCTCTGTATGTATATCTGTGTGTATCAGAAGGTACTGTTTGCCCTGCATCTTTAAGTGGGATCTGGGATCAGAACTTAGAGTCCTCTGCTTGTGGGGCAGAGGTTTAACCCCTAAGTCATCTCTCCAGCCCTATCATTCATATTTTCTGAAGGGAGAAAAAGGTGGGAAATTTTGATTGGTGAAGTTAAACAGCAGCCAAATTACTCTCACATACACTCTGAAAGCAGAGAAGCCTTTACAATTCACATTTAATTTAGCTTGGTAAAATGCAAAGACTTATTTTCAGGATCGTACTTGAATATATTAAGCACATCTCTCCTCTAGTTTATCCTACATTTTCACCTGTCCTTGAAGCTTTGTGATCATATGCCTGTGTATTTCTTGACATTTGGGTGTGGGAAGCAGGCATCTTTGTTTTGCATATCACCTTGCTGTCTGTTCTGGTCCCATTTCAGTATCAAAAGCTGCAAACAGCAACCTTGAAGCAGGAAAATTCTAATTTTCTCCAAGAGCTCACACTCTGTTTCCTGGCTGAGACATTGTGTTGGTTTCTGAGTTCACACGATACATAAGATACATAAGGAAGTTACAGCTCCCAAGGGCAATGACTCAGTGTTAAGCCATGGAGTTCATAGCCCCAGAGGAAGGAATTGCAGCAGCACCCTCTGCAGGTGTAATTTAATCCACTGTAGCCCCAGCGCTTCAAGATCCTCTGTCCCAGCTTAAGGTGGACCCCATTTTACAGACAATCGATGGCCAGAAACAGGAAATAATTCCTTCAAGTTCATAAGACTAATAATGATTACAAGAGTTCTCTGAATGTTGCAAATGTGTTTCTCCCAGCTCAGCTAAGAACAGAAATGAAGATTTCAGAACTCCTATCAGTGTAATGCAAGATCAAAATGTCAGCTTTCTGTGATAACCTTCCTGATCTCCAATCTCCTCTGGGGAGGACAGCCACAGCCTCACAATAGTTATCTTTTCTGTACTCTCTCCTTTAGGTATCAATTAATGGATGAGGTAGGCATGTGACGTCATCTGCAGATCAGAACTTGACAGAGATTGAAAGCTTTTGTCAGGAGAACCTAGGTCTCATGCTTTGCTGGCTAGGATACCAGTCAGAATCTGCTCTGTTAATGGGTTCCTGTCCAGCAGCTGTTTTAGCAATGGTACTGTGAGGGTCTGCAATGGCACATCTTGACTTAAAAGGAGATATTGAAAGCACTTTTCTACCACTTCAGCTCACTGGACAGAGAGGAAAGTAGCCTTCAAAATTGTTGTGTAGACAAAAAGCCAGATGATCTAGTCTCCTTAAATGCAGCGAATACTCTTCTGAAAGACAGCTGCTATAGTGTCTAATTTCTGCCTAAAGAGATACTTTCCCTAAGGTCAGTTGGAATTAAAAAGAGAATTTATGGAAAAATTGCCACCATGACCTTAACCATGAAGTCTGAGTAGATACTGTAATGAGGAATGGAGTGCTATTAAAATACATAGGACATTTTAATGACTCCACTAGCAGTCGGCCAAAAAGAGAAAAAAAAAGAACGATTGAAATTCTGAAAAGAAGGGTTTCCTTTTTGCCAAGGAGATTTTAATGTCAAGAATGTATGAAATGCTAAAAATAAGGAGCTCACATGCATTCCAGAGTCGTGGGTGGAGATGTATACATAGTCAAGTTAAATGACTCCATTTTCACTTGTGGCAAAATCTGAAGGGAAAATCTTGACTTGAAAACATTTAGTCACATTTCATTTGGATTATACTTATAAATACCAGACTCCAGAACTGTCGTTGCAAGCCCCTCCAACACTTTCTGGCAGAAATATGAACTAGACAAAGGTTGCAAAGTGTAAAAAAGGACAAAGAGCTTATGCAAACATCATCTGGAAGAAAAGCCACAGGAGGGTTATTAAGACAGCCCAGGAGGCAAGGGCACCTGCCTCAAATCTAGTGACCTGTGCTTGATCTCTGGAATTTACATGGTGGAAGAAGAGAACTGATTTCCAAGAGTTATCATTTGACTCTCTCTCTGTCTCACTCTGTCTCTCTCTCTTTCTATTTCCCTCCTCCTCCTCTCTCATAAATAGATGAATGAATAAATAAACTATTAAAAAGTCCTCTTCAGTTCAGCTCCCAGTAGAGGAGGATCTGAGTGTTGAAAGTGGGAGGAAGAATCCCTGAGGTGTGAGGAATGGAGCAGAGTGGCTTGAATGTTGAGCATAGGTAAAGAGGACCTCACAGACCCATGTGTTCCAGGTCTTAGCCCTCTGAGATTGACAGCCCAGGGCCCTGTGGCCATGTAGCAGGATTCTTATCCTCTCAGAAAGCATGCTTGCACGGATGACCTTGTTGAATAGGTCTGCCATGGCATTGTACTCCTCACATAAGTCACTTAATGCTGTGGTCTTCTGCACACAGAGGATGTGCTCGGCTCCAGTGCCTGGCAATGCCTTTGGCTGTAACCACCAAACTTCCGATCCAAATTTCAGGATCAAGAGGAGGAGAGGAGGTGCCTAGTCTTTCTGTGCTTGGCTTTTTGAACTGCAATTAGAAGACTCACTGACAGTCCTCCGTTACTTTTCTCCTGCTTGTCTGCCTCCTTAGTTCACCAGGACCAAGGGCAGTTGCTGGCCAGATGTTGAGCAGTGGGAAGGAAGGAGGGCTGGAAGAAGGGAGTTGAATCTTCCTTAGATGATGTGAATGAGTCTTGAATCTGTGTTCGCCACTGCAGGTGACCCTGGAACTTTTGCCTTGTGTACCCCCCAGGTGACACAGGGGCAGGTGGGGAGGGATTGGCGGAGGCTCCATGCACATGCGCAAAAGGGTGTTGGGAACCCTGCCGAGTTGACAGAGCTGGGACTAGCATTGCCATTGCTCCAGGGTCTAGATGAATTCCGGCTTGGACAGAACCTGCATCTCAAGCCTCTCGCTTCTCTCTCGGCAGGTCATTCTGGAATCCTGTGATCTTTGCTCTCTGGATAAAGTCAGAATAAAGCAATGAGAGAAAGTGACTTAATCTGATGAAAAGAACAGCAAAGATGTTGAAAGGTAGTAGCTTTGGAAAGTTACTAAAGATTAGGCAGCTGCCAAGCTGCCGTACCTGAATCTCCTTCAATCCTTCCAGCACCTCTTTCCGTTAGTCAGCACCAGAGCCCAGTGGACAGAGACCTCCCTGGCCAAGGGGTGGACTCTTGCTTGCTATTAGCCCCATTTTACTTAGGCAGAAATGAATATGTTTGCAAATTCGTGGCCCAATGTAATTAGAATAAACATCCACTCCACTGCAATTAAACCAAAGCCTTAAACCATTCCATTATTGTATCTGCGACAGATCTTTCCATCTACTCCCAGGTGAAAAAATAGGAAAGCAGATAAACAGCAGAGTGACAGAATTTATCAAGGAATTTAATTTCAGCTGTTATTCATTATCCACATATCTTCAACAGTGTCACATGGTCTCATGATTCTACTTTATGACATTTTATATTTCATGTCCTATTCATGGTAGGAACGTTCTGAGGATTCACATGGGGAAGCTTTGAACAAAATAATGATGTTCACATGCGTCCTCATTATGGAGGCTGCTGTACGAAGAGCATTATGGTTCAGAAGCTAGAGCACTAGCTGTGACCTGGATCTGAGTTCTTAAATTTATCACAAATTACTGGAAATTTCCTATTGTTTAAGTGTCTTATCTATAGAATGAACATTCCATAGCCTTCTGAAGTTTTGGAAGGAATCTGAATGTAATGACCATCGCAAGAGCATGACTCACCTACAGGGCAGGCAGATAGAGCTGCTGCTGAAGATGCAGTAGATGAGGGGATTGATGGCACTGTTCAGGGCCGGTAGGTTCTGGATGATCACAGAGGCATAGAAACGTTCCTTGGTGTCTGGAAGGAGATTGAAGTTGTCCAACATGTCAAAGAGGAAGTATGGGCTCCAACAGCAGATGAAGGCTGAGGAAAAGAGAACCATTAGCACTACAGAGACCAGTGCTGAGGCATCTCTCTTAGTTGTCCCTGACAGGAGTTTTAACTGGAATGTTCTTAGGCACCAGGGATCTCCCAGAAATATGAGCTGGGTATGCTGTTTAGAACAGGTGTGCATGTGTTAATATTGGTTTTGTATTTGCTTAAATCTGTATATATACATATGCATGCAGACATACATAAGCTTCTACCTCACAAGCAGAAGGACCTGAGTTTGGAGTTTTAGATTCCAGATAAAAAATGTTGGGTGGAAATGGAGGTGGCCTGCAATTCTGGTCCTAGAAGTGGGGCCTGGGAAATCCCAGAGCAAGGCAAAAAGGAGGTGGAGCGGTTCAGGAGGATTCCCAGAGTTACCCTTAGACCTCCATAGGTGCATACTGGGCTTTATGATACACACCCTTCACTCACTCACTCACTCAAAAAAAATCTCAGATTTCTTTCCCAGATTTAAATTAATCTGTCCAAAAAATATCTGTCCAATACCCCTTCCAAACCTATTGTGAGTGAGTCTGAGTCTGGATAGGGGTGAGATGTGGGAATCCAGGATTAGGTTTATATGTCAACTTGACATAGGGTGCTGGGATATATGGTTAAAGATCATTCTAAGAGTGTCTAAGAGGACGTTTCTGCATAAGATTAGTATTTGAGTCAGTGTACTGAGAAAAGTAAGTTGCATTCTCGAGCAGTAATTGAAAGAATGACTAGAACATTCTGCCCAGTGAGAAAGGCTTCCTCTTTCTGCTTGACTGTCATTGAACTAGATTACTCTTCTCCTATCTTTATGTTTGGAGTCAAACTGGAACATACATAATTTTTGTCTTAGGCTTTTGAGCTCAGATTTGGACTAGAATTTATACTAGTTGCTTTTCCTGGAACAATTGTGAATATAGACTTTTGGTGTTCATAGTCTTATGAGGTAATTCTTTATAGTAAATCCATCTCTCACTCTCCCTTTCTCCCCTTTCTCCCCCTCCCTCCCTCTCTTCCTCCTTCTCTTCCTCTCTCTTTCTCTTATCTATTTGTCTATGTATGTATGTATGTATGTATGTCTGTATGTATCTGTCTATTTCTCTCTCATCAATCAATCAATCATGTATTTATCATCTCCTTACCTCCATTAATCATCTGTCTATCTAGTCTATCATATCTGTCTATTTATCTTCAATAATCTATCTACCTCTTAGTATTTATGTAGCTTTCATCTGGGCTAGTTATAATCTATTTATCTCTGATTTCTCTGGATAAGCAGACAAATTCATAGTTCCCTACATTGAATCACCTGGACACAGTGAACATTTCTCTTGTGCCTTTGCCTCTTTCCTCCCTCAATCCCTTTCCCACCCAAGCACTTTTCTAAGAGCAGGAGAAACTTGTCTTCCTTGACAGTCTCAATGACGGCAAGTGTCCTTCCACAATAATTTGGAAGGGGTAACTTACTGGCGAGTCTGAGTGTAAATAGCTGTACAATTTTATGCCCATAGATGTTGGTGATGTCTTAAACAAGAGTCATTTGAACATACAGATTACTCGATTCTGGGTGTCTTCCCCTATCATTGTCCCAGAAAAATGTCTCTATGGCACTCAGGGTAACCTTCTTTTTTTTTTTTAACATTTTTTATTATCTCCGCTCATACAAACTTAATAGGTACACCTGTTCCCTCCCTCCCTCCCTCTTCCTCTCCCCACCCCTCTGCTCACCCTCCCCTCACCCCCAGTGCCTCCCCTCCCCCAATCCCCAGAGAATCCTTTAATGTGCATGCCTGACTCTCCTCTGAGTCCTCCTCTCCGATGACATACAAGGACCCAGCAGCATTTTCAGGGTAACCTTCTTTACTTATGCGTGTGCTTAGGCGTGCCTATGTGAGTGTCCTAGGGAGGAAAGTCCCCCTTCATGCTAAAGTCAAAAGTCCTATCACTAGTATTATCTCTCATCTCAAATATATTTGAATGCCCAACTCATTTAGGAGGAAACTCTGTTTATAACTGTCTCTGTTTAGAAAGCTAACCCCCTTTTATATATGCACATGAATTTTGAAATAAATGCTGAAAGATTACTTTGTTCAATTTGAAACTTTACTGCTCTGAAAATAAAGTCAGCAATAGCAAAACTACTTACAACATTTTTCATGTCTCTCTGAGAGCACACCTGTATTGATAGTCACATATAGCTGCTACTTTGTGTAGTGGAAGCATCTGGTTATCTCATTATCCTCTAACTGCAGTTGTGTCTATATAGTTTCATCTTAAGAATGGCATTCATCTACTATAAGATAATTTGTTTTCTCTTACTTTGGATATAGTTACTAAAATAGCACACTGATTTTCAAAAATTATATCAATTGGACAGTATTATGTATACATAATGTTTTAGGGTGGAAAGGCACATTATGAAAGTATTTGTTATAGTTAGAGCCACTTGGGTCTGACAACATTTGCTGCTTCTCTTGTAGGTCTGAGGGAGTCCCACATGACTATGACTATAGGTCCTGCTTGAACAGAGTATAACCCTGTTCAAACCATGAATGTGTGCTTAAAAGTCACACACCTTTCCAATGCCTAGAGTATGTGCATCTCTGATTCTGGATGTGAAGACAAAGAGATCTTTGATCTAATACAGACACCTCTGAGGAAGGGTTCACAGAACCCTGGTGCAGAACACCTGTTAGTATTCGTCTGGATCTTCCTGCCTGAGCTGAGCTGCATGTGGTCTGCTCAGCATTTGCCTTTTAAAAAGGGGAGACATTCTAATGATTTGATCTGTAGCCAATGCTTTCTAGGAGCTTCTAAGAGCAGCCAGAAGAATAGGGAGCAGGTATATCAGCTCAATGGAAAGGAAATAGCTCAAACCTCCTTCTCTTTGCCTGTCCTCATTCATTTCTTCATTCCACAGTATTCACTCAGCAGTGATAAAAATTTATGTAAGACAAAAGTAATTCACTTCTTCCTCATAGATTTATGGCTCCATTAGGGAGATAATAAGGACATATAATATGTCATATTTATATATCTGTATTAAATTAAACTATATAGAACATCTTATAATTACAAATTGTACGTATTAAGACATATTAAAACCTTAATAAAATACTATGTGCATGAATGCTTATCATGTTAGGTATAAATAGAAACCGTGGAGAATAACAAAGCACAGTGAAGTGAGAGAAGGTTTTTTTTTTAATTTATTTATTTCATAATTTTCCACATATCTATAATATTCTTTGATCTATGTCCCCTTACTATCCTTTAATATCCTTTTCTCCTCTCATAAAATCACTTCTCTAATTTCCATGTCTTGTTTAGCTTTGAATTTGGTGACCCTCTGCACAGGCACAGGAAGGGGTGATTTACCCAAGCAAGGGCAATGTACCAGATTTTCCAGAAAGGCCTGGGGATCTTGTTGCTGGGAACAAAGTGAGGTGAAGTAAGTTATGCATCTGTTGAATGTTCCTGACAGTTAGCAGTGCAAAATGATTTTAGGGGTGCTAGGTGTAGAAAGAAAAGAAAGAAGATGGCTAAAAGAAGGGCAGAAAGAGTCATAAAGGTAGAATTAGTGGTGCTTCTGTAATTAAATGCCCAGAAGAAATGGAATGCCCTGGAGGAGACTGTGTCTTAAAGGAAGTGAGTCCAAGGTGATCTGAATATCAGCTTCAGACAGCTAGGTGCTGTCAGATTTTCTCCAGATTATCAAGCCCATGGTAGACCACTCTATTTGCCAGGTGAGGAATTTAGAACCAAATGTTGGCCTTTGAAGCAGTCACAGACAGACTGGTATATCCTATGCAGTTCTTTCTGGTCTGGCAAAGGCAGAAGTGTCTGTAACGAATTCCCTCCTTGCATAGGTTTTCTATCACAAATTTGTTTTTGGAATGCTTACACCATTCTGTGACACAGGAGGGACATAGCTTACCAAGAATGATTACGATGCTGTACTTAATGGCCTTGATCTTTGCCTTGGAGATGAGTCCTCGGTTGTAGCTAGTGCAGAGTTTGCCATCTGTAGACACAATAGGGGAAGGGTAAAATGAAGTGCTTGAGGGAGGTAACTTGTGTTTCTGCCAATGGGAGCATGGCAGTTTTCTTATAGACAGATCTGCTTCCTCCAGCTGTGAACAGAAGCCTCTTGGGCAGATTTAGACTGAGACAGCTCAGGGATGGTTGTTGGGGTAGCTCTGTTTGCAACAATACAGAGTGCAGATGCTACGAGATACCCACACTGTCTCAGAAGATATGGTCAGATAGCCCAAACCCCTGCAGCTGGAATCATATAACTATAGGGGTCTCTTCCTGTGGAGGGCTGCTTTCTGAGGACCCCTAGTTTGCTGAGACACTCTGTGACTGCCTCAGCAATCTGAGCAAAGTCATTTTTCTTAGAATGTCTGCTATAGACCAACCCATTCATCTAACTCAGAAACTTTCCAAAGTGTCAAGTCACAAAGTACCTGCCACATCTAAGCCCAGACATAGCTTTATTCATACGTGACTGTCATCTGATGGCGAAGGACTTGACAGGTTATAAGAAGACCCACTGAGATGTGATGAAGCAAATGGTACGTGTTATCTTCTCCATTCCTGTAGCCTACAGTCATATTAAAGGATTAATAAATGTTTCTTGAATGAGTCAAAACCAGTTTCTCACAATCAAGAAGTAGTGATTAAAAAACCCAAAGTTGATTATGATGGATGAAACTTAGTACAAATAGACCTTAGTAACAGGAGTGAAGAAAATTTGACTTGGGGAATGAAATGACCACAGGATCCTTTGTCTCAGGGGAGGAGCAGTTATTCTCACATGACTCTTTTATGGAGATTTGGAGACACAGACTCAAGCGCATGCATGCACAGAACACTAGCCCCCCTTTCCCCACTGACCACTGAGTCCACCTTGACAGGTGTAACTCTCCTGGCAGCCCAGATTAGAGGCCTACCTAGGACCCAGATCACAGAGAGAGAGTGTCCTGCATCAGAGAGGCCAGCTGTAGACCTCAGTCATCCTCACTGCATCACTCAGACTTCAGATCTGTGGTTTATTTTAACCTTCGCAAAGCTGTCCAGAAATCTACCTGTGTTCTATCATTCAGTCCCATTCTCAGTTCAAGCCGACTTCTCCCACAAGCACAGCATCATCTGCCAAATGAAATGGACTGGGTAGAACACCACACGCTCTCCACAAGGCCAAGCTATACGAGAGAGATACAAACCATGGACAGAGGAGAGGACCATATCTGCCCCTCCAGCCCCAGAGGGTGTCCATGAGGTGCAGACAGTGGCATGTGAACTGGAAGACTGGGGAAAAAATCCAAAGGGAAAGTGGTAGATGGGCATAGGATTGGAAAGTCGTGGGACGCTGCAACTAAGAGCAAAAAAAAAAAAAAAAAAAAAAAACAGAGGATACATTTGTTCGTGTGGACCATGGTGAGTCATCTTGTTTGGATATAGCCTGCAAATGAGTGAAGTCTGAGGGAGGAAAAATGAGTTGATGACAAATTGGGAAGACCTCACATGTCTTTGTGAGAGGTCCAGCTTGGATTTCTCAGCCAGAAGCTGGCTATTGAAATTTTAGAGCCTTTTTATCCCATGTGAAGACTTCTTCAGTGGAGATAATAGCGTTCTAGATGCAAAAGCCCAGGATACTAATTATAACTGATTCCTATTTCTTAAAGCACCTCCTGTAAAACCACTCTTAGATACTGCTGGGTTCTTCAAAGTATTGTGCATATTTCTTGGAAATAGAGAGCTTGAGTGCTCTTGGTTCTTTAGTAGGGTGACTTTGCGTCCTTGAGACTTTGGAAATTGAGCCAGGTAGAGAGGATTATGCAGCCAGTGAAAATTGAAATGAGACTCATAGAAAGGAGAAGCATGTTTTTGAGGGGAGGACAAGGCATGGTTGAGAAATATGTTTTTAACAGGGGCCTGGTTTTTGCCACTTAGTCCTGGGATTGACCACAAAGAGTAGCCACAAAGTACAATAAATTTTGCCTAGATGAGAACTCTGGCCATTAAGAAATTGATACAGAGGTGGTGATTAATGGAACCCCTACCAATCTGGGGAAACCACAGGACTTCAGTGACCTGAGAGGGCCAGTCAAAGGCTGGGAGGTGGGAGATGGGCAAGACCCCATAAGAGGAGTTCATCAGGGACTGATAGGCTCTCTGGTCCCTCTGCAAGAAGGAAGCTTTTGCTTTTGCATTCTAAAAAAAAAAAAAAAAAAAACCTTGGTTGCTGGAACTTCATCCTCTGTCTTTGAGTTCTCTTTTCTCATCCTTTACTGATCCTGAAGACCTACCTTACCTTCAACGAAACATCTGGTTACATTTTTGGTTATCAAAACTGTGTAGGGAGATACTATCCATCTAAGAGGCAAAGCTAGCAATGTGTCAAATACCTCTCAGAGCCCATGAAACCCTCCCTTAAACAAAGCATTAGTTGTTTAAATGGCTGTGGATGTCAATGAAGATGCTCTTTTTTTAGGGTGTTATCTTAGGAAGGTCTTTCATCTCAGGATCAGACCTGAGCATATTTTTCACCTTTGTCAGTGACAGTTTACACATAGACCAATTGCTTTAAGTTTCTGGCCTCAGTTTCCTGGTTTTAATAAGTAAAACATATCTCACAGAGTTACTGTGAACATTAAAATAAAATGAATGCCTTCTTAGTGCCAAGTCCTATGCTGGCCCGCCAGCTACCTTGTCAGTTAGGATGAGTTGAGTTTTTACAGAATTTCTGGAGGAATGAGAGCTTTTTATTTTGTCAAATGGAAAAGGAGGCATGACTGCTTTGGATAGTATTATTACACAATGGTGTTATCTGAAGGCAGCAGAGGATTATCAGGGTGAGATTCTGTCTCTGGGAGCAGATGGACAGTAGATCAGATTATATCCTTCCAGAGGGTCCCCTACCTGCTGGTCAGAGGTAACAGCTGGCTCCTGAACAGCGTGGCTTTGAAGACTTAGCTGGGCTTTCAGAAAAGTTTTTGTGAATGTCATGTGTCCTCTGAAATCTGTTTAAGATGCAAAGCCATCGCATTTTTCCACAATGCACCTGGGTGACAGTACCATCAACTCCCTGACCTCCCGATCATGCAGAGAGATCTGTGAGAATCACTCCAGGAGATGCAAAGCTTCTAGCTCTAAAGACGGCTCTACAAAGCAAGCTGAATCTCAGAATGCAGGTAATTCCTGTTTATTGGGAGATAAGAGGATTATTTCTACACAGGCCTTGGCACTGGGCTCAAGCAAAAAGCAAGTCAGCTGTCAATGTGGATGAACTGCTTGGGTATCCTGGAGCTCCCCCCCCCCCCCGCCGGCATAGGAGCTAAGGCGGAAAAGTGCCAGCATGCAACCTTATGAGAGTCAAGCCAGAAATTTGGTCTCCAAAGGGCCAGTTCCAGCTCATAATCTCCCCTAGGGCTTCAGACACCTTATTGAGTCTCCAGGATTCCATTCCTCATGTGAGCCCAACACCTGGAGCTGGAATTGGTCTTCAGGGACTTTAAATGGAGGTAGATTCAATTTATATTGCACAGGAAAAGCTCTCTACGGACCTGACCTTGGGCAGGTGATTTGTTTAGAAACAGGAAGTCTAACCAGCAACTTTCTATATACATGTATTTATGAAATTGTCAAAGAACAAGATTTATTAATAAAATAATTATATCACAGAAAGTATGCTTTGTGTATTAGATACTGTATCAACTCTGGGTTGATTTTCAAAAGTAACTATTTTTTGCACTGTTTCCTGATTACTAAAGTTTTTGAAACTTAGAATTCAATTTAATGGCTTTATTGACAAATGCCTCCTGAATGCTCCCAGAACTAATTGGTTAAATATTTTCATGAAATTATGTCTCCTTTCTTAACTGTAGAATTGGTCATTGTCTTTCCCAGTTCTTTTTTATTCTAGTTCTTCTGGAAGAGCAGGGGGTTATCTGAGAATGTTTCTGGATCTTTCCAGGCCACCACGTGTCTCTTTGGGGACTAGTTTTGGATCCTGGTATTGCTCTGAAGCCCCACCACACCCCACCCAGGCCTCCACTTGTCAGCCCACCTTGTGGTTCCCTCCATCCACGTCTACAGCCTTGGTGGTGACTTGCTCTCTGCTCCGCTTCTCTTGGCCTCCGTTCAATCCCTGGCCTGTGGATTATTCAGCATCTGTGCCCTTTCCTAGGCTACCTGCTCTCAAGTTCTGTCAACAAACGAGGACCTGGCTGTACTCCTCTGGGTGCGGCTGCTATAAGATGTGCAGAGTTGATTAAGCTCCTGGGGGCTTAGTGTCTTTAGAATCAATGCCAGAGTGGTTATGTCAGAATGCTCCTGGAGACCCAAACTTACATAGTCTTTTGAATTCAAGGTTCCAGAGAACTTATGTCCCTTTCTTGTCATGAAGTAGTGTCTCTGTCTCCATTAGGTGGGTGTGCATGCATCTTGAGGCCATCTGAGACAGCTGGGAGCCCAGGCCCTCGAGCTGACTCACATTTTCAAGATAACAGCTTCTTGTCATCTTAAAGCATTATTATTATTTTATTATCCTCATTATTATTCTTTGACAGTTTTACGCATGAATACAAAAAAATTTCAATCTTTTTCACTCCGTATTATCCAATTTAACCTATTCATTCTCCCATTGAAAACCCTCATCTTCCTCCTGCTTTTGTGCTTTTCTGAGTGAGTCTCAGGCTTAAACCCATTGAGTTTCAGTGTTATACCCACTGAAATTTTGTCCATGCTCCAGCAAGTGCCCAGGTTTCTGCCAGCACAGGCAAGCAAGAGGAGAGCGTTTCCTCAGGAGGTCTGCAGCCCAGTGCCAGCTGGAGGGTGATGTCTAGGTCTGCCACCTAACTCATCAGCCCAGCTCAAATCAGGAATCCTGACAATTTAACAGAATTATGTGGGACAGGTGAGCCAGTCCCCCACGCGCTTTCCTCTTCCCAAGTACAAAGCTAGACTGTGTTTCCCTGACTCCTTTTTGGCAGAATATAGTCATATGACTAAGTTGTGCTTAAAAGAACTATGGAAAGAGCCAACATCTACCTTTTACAGACCAGACTCAGATAAACTACCCGCTTACTCTTTACCTTCCACTAGGTCCCTGCCTGCTGGATGCAGGTGCTGAGGGAAACTTAGTAGCCCTTCAAGAATTTCTACCTGAGTGAATTTCTGAAAGACTGCACAGAACAGCATCTGGCCATTTGGCCTTTACTCCAGTTGGACTTAACGTGGCAAGAAATAGTTTCAACTTTGTTAAGGCTGCTCATGCTGAAGGCTTTGCATAGCTGCTAGTGTTTCACGACTAGAGCAGAAACTGGCTTTGATATGCAATGCTCTCTTTATAGAAACCCAAAACACGCTTCACTGTCGGAGCAGGCAGGCAGCCAGTGGCAAGGAAACTGGGATATTAGCTATTTGTTTGTTGGAAATGTCACACGAGATACATGGGAAGACAGTCTGTGTGCCTACTGAGTCTAGGGCCCCAGAAGCAAGGCTGGTAAACTGAATGTTAATAATGTGTATTGATTTCTTACCAACTGTGTGTAGGAAAGAGCTGAAAAGAAAAAAAATAATAAATGAGCTTAGATAAGAGTTAGGTGCCTTAACAAAGATAAAAATTAGAAGGAAAAGTCCCCGAGTTTGGGATCTTACAGAGTTGGAAATACTCATTGCCTTCCCTGTGAGACTGATTGCAGAATGTAAATGTAAGGAAAGCATTAAGCCAGCCAGGAGCCTGGTCTATGTGCACAGAGCTTAGACAATACAGGAGGCCCTGGATCTTGCATTAAGCAGAAAGTATCCTTCAAGATTTATCCTTGACACAAAGATTGGCTTGAGGACCCGGGCTCCTGCCTGTTTAAGATAGCCTCAAAATGGCTTCCCTTATGCTAAGAGACAGGGATGGGGCAGGAAGTAAAGGAAAGTGGAAGTCTGCAAATTATAACAAAGGGAATATGTATATCTGCTAGCATTTATATCTTACAACTGACTGGAGACACTTGGATCAGAAGTCTGTGATGCTTTGAGGAACTCTATTGCTGGGTAAGCCATAAGCTATGAAATATACATGTGTGCCAATATTTAAAATTAACAGATTTTTTAGATAATTTTTTATTTATTCTAATTAATTCGGTGGGTGGAAAAGTACATCTAGTTGAGATTTAAACATGTCCTTTCCTAATTATTATCAATGAAGTTGTAAATCTTAGTTTAAAGATCCTATTTCCCTTTTGGTGAAATGCCTATTCATGTTTTGCTGTTTTTTGAAATGTTTGTCTTTAAATGGTCTCTTTATTACTCTGTCCCATCTGCTTCCTTCTTCCACTGAAAACCTTTGTTTTAGTCAGTTGCCTTTCTACTTGCGTGTCTTTGGTGAATGTTTCCCACTGTGTTTCATCTGGGTAATATGGAGTAAAAAGTGACATACAGTGAAATAAAATTGTCAAAGAATAAAAAAAATCATAAAAACATCTCTTCGAAATTGATCTTTAGAAGTTCTTTATACATTCTGTCTGTTAACTTTCTCCATGTGTACGTGTTCCAAACAGCTTCCCCTGGTTTGCAGAATGATTGTTTTTTAAATATTAACAAGTCAAGTTAATGAATTTTATTTTATAATGTAACATGCCACTCACTTATCGTTAAAGAAATGCTCCTTTCCCAGTGTCACAAAGGCTTTAACTACCTTTTGTTTAAAAAGTTTAAAACAACTTATTTTTTACATTGATGTCTCTTATTCACCTGCAATTAAGTTTCATCTATGGATTGAGGTAAAGATTTAACTGTTTCTTTCCCCACGATCTTCTGACACATGTCAAGTTCTTACTTATGTGTGTGTCTATTTTATTTTCTATTTATCTGCTGTATTAGACCAATAACTCCCTCTATTAACTACTCTGATTTTACAATAAATCTTAACATTTGGTATATATATCTTAATATATTAAATCTTAATATTTAATATGACACATGTTAGTATTGTTATTATTTATAATAAATCTTAACATTATCATTTAATACAGTAAATCTTATTTTTCTTTTTTTTTAAATAACATTTTTTATTATTATTTCCGCTCATACAAACTTAATAGGTACACCAGTTTCCTTCTCCTCCCCCGGAACCTCCTGCTCCCCCTCCCCTCACCCCTCCCTTCCCATCCTCCAGTGCCTCCCCCCCCAATCCCCAGAGAGTCCTTTAAATCTTATTCTTCTTAACCTTGTTCTACTCTCAAGAAATAACCTGCCTTTCCTTGACTCTTGAAAATTTTTTATATCTTAAAAATGGCTATCAGACTCAAAGTGCTTTAATTCAACTTTAATGGGAACTGTACTAGTTTGTAGATATCTGGAAGAGTCAACATCTCTCTAATATTGATTCTTACTATCTCGAATTTCTCTGGTCTTTGTTTGCTTGCATCTTTATATTTTGGCTTGAATGTAATTTCAAGACATGGTCATTTACAGAAAAGTCATGTTATCCTCAGTTACTGGTAAAGCAGCTGATGTGGAAAGTAATTATTGAACTTGTCAGTTTGTGAGGGTAGAAGCAAAACGGCATTCACCCACTTTCTAATTCAAGGGTTTATTTTTTCTGTTCTGTTCAGCCTCATTTAGTTTGAAGCATGCTGGTTGGGTACAGTGCTGATCACACCAAACCAGCCCAGTTATCAGGGCCAGCCCTAGCTCTCTGCAGAGAGGACATCTTCTGTCTGTTCTATGGCTATCCCTTCCCTGTCTCTTGCCCCTGTGTGGTAAATGCTCTAGTTTGTAAGGGGAGACCCCCTCCTAGACTTCAAGAGCAGGCTCACTTAGAAAGATAATGTCCAGAATCCCACCCTCTACACCTGTTTATGGGAAAATCTTTAAGTCATTTGTGAAACCGTTTTTTTCTTTTTCTTTTTCTTTGAGTTAGCCTTTGAGTGGGAGAAAATAGACATGCTTGTCAGCAAGAAGAATTGTGCTTACGCTGAGAGGTTCTGGACTTTGTAGCCAGTGTTTACAAAGCGAGCTTCTGTTCACACTAATCATGGCTAATGTACCCTCGTAGATGAGCAGTAATCCTGGCATGCCAACACTGCTGGAGATCCCATTTGCCAGCCAGCTCCAGAGCTGCTTGGCTGTTCTGACAGATAGGATGTCAAGTGGAGTGCACGTATGAATAAGATACACACAGGATGTGATCTTTTGTGAATACCAGCTGGCCTCACTCCAGAAGGAGGTCCCAGGTGGTCATAAAAAGATGGAGACAGGTAAGCATAGGTGTAATGGAGACATGAAATCATATAAATAGTAAAAACTGACAGTAGCCATTTCCAGTCCAGGGAAGGGCAATGTCAGATTGTATACAAGTGGACACAAATCTCTAAGTGACTTAGACATCGGTGCTGGAGATTGAGGGAATCTACTACGAGGGATAGAAAATGTAATGGAAGGAGACATGGGGACCCTGGAAACAGATAGGAGCTCACCTACAGGGATGGGGAGGCCTGCTCAAGAAGGGGGAAACCTGTCACCCTAAATCTCTAGCTACATGTGTCACGTTCATTTTTGTGACTGGCAAACTCACAGAAAATGAGGTGGGTGATGTGTGGTGGTGTGTGTATGGGGGATGAGAGCCTGGAGGAGCATGTTATCTTCCTGCACCGGTTGGACGTCACAGGACAAGGGGTTAAATCTGGGAGAACAGTGGGACTTCAACTACTTGAGCAGAACAGGACCAGGCACCTGCTAGTCACGACTCATTTTTCAGATTTTAAATATAAACCAAACGCTTCAGATGGGGGGCTGTTGCTTCTCAATCCAGCTCTCCACGGAGAGCCAAACATGGCAGCTGGGTCAAACACTTTGGGTTGGATTTTTTTTTAATAAAAAAAGAAAGTTTAGTGTTTCAACAAATTTAAGCTTTTGGTTTTCTCTCCCATTGTCTGCCGCCTTTCTTTCTAAAGTTTTCTTTCTCTCAGAGGCTCTCTGGTTTAGGGGCAAAAAGCACCTGTGTTCTAGTCAGTCATGTGCGCTTGAATCTTGTCTTGTCACCCTGTGCTATATGTATAGAAGCAAGCAGGCTTCTTTACCTTGCTTGCTTCTGCACAGTACTTGCAAAGTATCACCTTGGAGATTGATCAAGAAATACAGGGTATAACAAATGCAAAGTTCCTAATGTAACATATAACAAATACAAGGCACCTAATGTAGTGACTGATAGTAGCTGCTGTCTGCTTCTCTGTCCCACTTGTGAATATTGTTGAGACACAAGGCCCTAGATTCTCAGTCACTCGGGTGGGGGAGACATGCTGTAGGTGCACCTGCCATTCCTGTGCGCTACTTTTGGCATGCAGGAGAACGAGGCAGAAGTGAACTACATTCAGATGGAGATGCCAAGACTCACACACTTCTCTATGAAAAGAGGCACATACGTAATCAGACCCCATAATTTTTGTGAAAGCTCTTGCTAGCTCACATCACAGCAGAAGTTGAGGGGCAGAGTTGGGAGAGGGGAGGGGCAGAGATAGCAGTTGAAGAGGGATGAAAAGCAAGTCAGACTGGGGCGGATGCAGGTATTAGATCCAAGTCCCAGGAAGGAGGAACCAGGGAGAATTTACTCTTTTAGTTCATTGGAGTCTAGACAAGTGACACAACTGCAAGGTGGCAAAGCTCCTGGTGGTGCATCTGGACATGGACCAGTTCTTTCTCCAGATTGCTGTGCAGTGGCCTGCAGCCCTTATTGGAGTGCATGTAACTGTGTGTGCATGCATGTGACTGTGTGTGCATGCATGTGACTGTGTGTGCATGCATATGACTGTGTGTGTATGCTTCTGACTGTGTGTGCATGCATGTGACTGTGTGTGCATGCATGTGACTGTGTGTGCATGCATGTGACTGTGTGTGTATGCTTGTGACTGTGTGTGCATGCATGTGACTGTGTGTGCATGCATGTGACTGTGTGTGCATGCATGTGCATGCATGTGCATATTTTTAGACATGATGTGCATTGGGGCTGTGAGAAATGTGCTGTGCATCTACTGAATGGAAAGAGGCATGGGCTCTGAGCAGAGCAGTCTTACTCTCTAGCACTGTCACATTACAGCAAATGAAAAAAAAAAACAGAGTCTTTTCTTATCCTTTCTGGCCCATTGCTTTGCTGGGTCTTTTCTAAGATGACCTAATTGGTCACCTCTGGATCCCACAGCTGGTGCATAGAGGTCCACTGAAATGGACCTCAGGGAAGGGTCCTGGAGGACAGTCTCCATGATAATTTGGTTTGGGCTGCAGTGTCAGGGAAAGCACTTACCTGGCATAGGGCCCGGAATCATCCTGAGGACAGATGGCAGATTCGCCCAGTTCTAAATTCCAGTCAGATAGAAAACTCCGCCCTCCTGTTGAGTGGGTGTGTGGTATCTTCCTCCAACAGTCTTGTTTTTTGCTTTCTGCCTGGCTTACACCTGGGGGGCGGGGGGCGGCTCTCCATGCTGCTTTCCGAGGCTGCTTCTGCTGGCACAGTGGGCTGGGTTTTTTCTCCTTCCAGTTTTCAGGGGGAATAGGTAGAAGATGGAGCCTGCTGGGGACAGGCTTTGGTGCATTTTTCCTGCAGCTGGGTCCTCATATAACCGTACAGGCCTGTGTGCAGTCATGTGGCTAATACATGATTCACACTGGCAAGAGGAAAACTTCTGCAAACTCAACTTAGCCAAGAGCTGGGGGAGCAAAGACTTACCCGAGCAGTTGGAAATCACTGTCTCGTGGGCTTTGCTTTTTATCCAAATAGTTCGAATCACAATGCCATAGATGATGCTGCAGAAGAAACCAAAAGGGATGTTAGCATGGCTGACAGGTCCTCAGAGAGGGTGCAGGGATGACCACACCCACTTCCCCTTGGATGGCGTTTCTTAACCATTTCTGCCCCCTGTCATTGCTGATACTAAAAGGACCATCGGATCAGTTAGATGGAGCAACTAGTGTCTTAAGGAGGAGAGGAGGATCTGCGGAAGTTAAATCTTCCAGGGGTTTAAAGGTGCAGTGGCAATTAGAATTCAAATACAGCCTTAGAATAAAGAAAGAATTGGGTCTCTGATACTATGTATGTACTTGTTTTAAGACAGTCTTTAAAATTTAATTTAACTTAATTTTTGAAGTGCTTCTATGAAACCCCAGGCTTCATTTTATGCCAGTCAAGTGCTTTATCACTGGATTATGTCCCCTTTGCTTATTTGACAGCTCTCATTGTTTAGCCCAGGCCAGCCTTAAACTCCAACACAGGAGGATTCCTGTATTGACTAGGTGCTGGGACTGTGGAAGCGCCAGCTGACTGGGACAGTCTTTAAGGAAACCTCTTTGTTCCTATCTCATTCATGCCATTATTTATCTATTTTTGCTTTAAAAAATATTCCATTTATTTGTGGGGGGGGGACCAGAGAGAGAGAGAGAGAGAGAGAGAGAGAGAGAGAGAGGTATCATGGGATATGTATGATCAGAGGACAATTTTCAGAAATTGGTTCTCTCCTTCTGCCATGTGAGTGCCAAAGACTAAACTCAGGTCACCAGGTTTCATGTGCAGGTATCTTTATATTCTGAGCCACCTGGCTTGCCATATTCATGCCTTCATAAATGTGTGACTAGGACCTGCGACTGATACTCTATCCAGCATGCCAAGTGCGATGCAAGGAACAAATGACCTGTATTGCTAGCGTCTCTTTGTGGCTGGCTATGAAGAAGACAGCCATGTAAATCTTGTTGCCCAACTGAAATGCATTTTGCTGTGAATCTGAGGGAGTTTGGAAAGACCTTTACTTGGTCAATCCTTTGACGACTCTCCAGCAGTTGCTAATGACTTGATGGTGACGTGACTAGCCTTGCCCAGGCCCCTGACTTACAGACAGTGCAGATAATAGATGTGTATCATTTCAACTTACTAGGTTTTGAATAATTTGTTAAGCAGTCATTGACAACTAATACATTGAGACCCAGCTGAGGATTCTACAAAATGGAGCTAATAATACAAACCTCTTTTATTTTTGGCTGACAAATGTGACAATATTTAAAGTGCCAATCACAGAGCTTGAAAAGCAGTGAAGACTTAATAATGAAAATCCCTTCTCCTATTTTCCACATTCTATCACATAGACCCCTAGATAACAAAGACTACCTGACAGAAAGTTCATGATTTACATGCATCAGCAAATTCTCCATTCTCTGCCGCCTTTGATAAAAATAAAAGCTTATACTTTTTTTCAATGTTATTTGACATTTCAAACTTATTAAATATTCCAACTAAAAACTTTAGAGCAAAGCACTGCTTTATTTTTAAACTGCATAATCCTTTCTCTTGAGAATCACTAGTTAAAAGAAGAAACCAGAGTTGCAGTAGCTGACCAAGCACTAATTACTTTTAATGAACTTTAGACTACAACCTAATTAATGACCAAGTGAAAACCCTCTACGTAGATTGCCTTTTCCCTTCTTGTTCTGTGAACTCCTTGGAGTGTGCCCAGGAACCTCAGGGGCTTTCTGGAGCATTCTATTTTTTCTCATATTCCTGTTTAGGAACTCGTCTGGAATTTTCATGCCTTCATTAAAGAAAAAAATGGGAAAAAGTGTCAGTGAGACTCTCCTTCACTCTAAATTGAATATTTGTTGATCATGGAAGCTCATTTCCCCGGTAGATGAAATACAAGGTATATTAATTACTTTTCAAGTTGCACCCTGATGACTGATAAGAAACCACTTAAGGTAGAAGGGCTGACTTGACTTCATGGTTTGAGGGGAGGGCATGGCCACAGCTGTGTCAGTGGGAGTCTGCTTGCTCACATCTGGGGAATCAGGAAACAGGAAGTAGGGCTGAACTCTAAACCTGAAGTCCTGTCCTCAGTGATCCACTTCCTCACCTAGAAAAGGTTCCACAGTCTCCCCAAACGGCACCACCAGTTGGGGACCAAGTGAACGTGGGGGGGCACTGTACATCCAAACCGCCAAACAAGGCAAGGTTATAGCCATAATGGGATGTTAATGGTGCATGATAAGTATAATTCCAGTATTCAATTAAACAATAATTCAAACATTGATAATCAATGATGCCTACAATAGGAAAGTTAGGAAATGACTTATGATTGAAGAACTTGGGTCCAATCACCCCCATTTTCTGAACTTCTGAATAAAATGAGCAGAAAGCTAGGGTCAGTTTTACTACTAGCTGGACAAATATGGAATCACTAGAGTGTTCCTGACATCTACTTTTCAAGGAAGCTACTTCTTAGGAGCAACAGAGTAGCAGAGGACACCTCTGTGTTGGGCTTTCCTCATCCTCCCTCAGTTTCTTCATCTAATCAGTGAGTGCTGTGGCCGGTCCCTTCAGAAGGACTCTTGTGCCTTCCTTTCTGTCTTTCCTCTTCAGTGGCAGTGTAGACCTTTGCAGTCTCTCTCTTTTTTATTTTGATGATGTTCTTAACTGAGATAAAATATACATGGTATTGACCTTTTGGCCATCTTCAATTTCATTGTTCTGTAGCATTGGGCATGTTTAAATTGCTGTGCAGCCACTATTTTTTATTATTTTATTTATTTATTTTGTTTGTTTATTTATTATTTTCTGTCTCCAACAAACACACAGCTGTGGGTTTTCTTATGAAGTTGGGAATCATCCTTGTGTAGGAGCCATGCTAATCTCCACATTGTTCTAACTTGACATGCGCCTCTTTTAACTGCTCACTGATGAGTGCCATCATCCTTAAACACTGCAGTATCAGTGACTCAGGCAGAAAGCTGTTCTCTGGCTTAACTCCAGGTCCCGCTCCATAACACGCCATCTGGCCTCCTTGTCAGGACATCTAAACATCCATATTCTCTTCTGCCTTCCTTGTCTTCATCACATGCTCTCAACACTATCTACCCCATTGGAATGTGATACATTATTCTCCTGGGTTTTTAGCTAACAGAAGCAAGTCAGCCAAGATATAGTATGGACCCCATGTTTCTTACATGGTGAACTTGTATTTAATATGAGTTCTTCTAGAGCATTCCATCTCTCTGCACTTGCTTTCTCCTCTCCACGGAGTGCATTTCATTTTTTTTAAGTCCATTTCCCACATATTATCTTGCTCTGAAACATTTATGAGCTGTTCCACACCCATTGATAATTAGCTTCTCCTTTCTCAGGCTGCCACATTGGTAAAATATTGGCTATGCTTATGGCAATCAGGTACTGAAGGTCAAGGACACCTACCCAGCTTGTTTCAGGGTAGAGCCTAGGAAAGTGTCTCTGTTATTTTTAAGTACATCTTCATTCATGTCTTCTGTGTTACCCCGGGGAGGTTTGAATTTTCTGGAAGCTTCGTAGAAATCTGTACACTGAAGAAGTTCTCAGACTAAGATGCCTTTTTCCTGTAACTGTCTGGTTTGCTTCCTGGGTTAGCAGAAGGCAAACAGATTCATTCTCCTTCATGTCATCTGCAGAGGCAGCATATGGCTGGGGAGGGGGTTCAAGTCACTAGAGCCAGACTTACAGGATCACCTCAGGAAGGACGCTGGGACCGGTTCATGCCCCTTCATTGTGCATTGTGAAAATGCGCAGGGAGCATCAGAAACAGGACACCATTGCTTTATCAGTGAACTTTATCCTGAACCAGTGGAAACTCACTGATGGGCTCTGGGGTGGCAGGATCTGAAATGACCAGCCATCCTTGTCACAGTTGGGGCTTGTTCAATGTGTATAATTTCCTCCCGTTGTGTATTTTTTTAAAGGCTATGTGTATGCTTGTCTCTGCCATGAAGAGTTTGTATGGAAGAAAGATACTAATGGTATCGCTCCGAGGAACAGGACAAGGGACTGCTGGGAAGAAGATGTCTGTTCTTCATTTCATAACCCTGTGCCGTTTGGGGAGGTCTCGGCTCAACTTGACATCCATAGCATATGAACACACCTATGAGGTGTACTCAAGTCAAGACAGGCTTCCGAGGAGGCTTGTAGGAGATTGTTTTAATTGCCTAATTGATTTGGGAAGACCCAGCCCATAGCTGGTAAGATGGAGAGAACTTGGTAGCAATTTTAGGAAAATCCAGCAGCAACTTGATGCATCTTGGTTTTTCCCTCCTTCTGCTCTTGACTTTGGATATGGTATGGTCAGTTCCAAGGGCTTCGTTGCTATCTCTCCTATGGGTATGGTATGATAGGTTCCATGGCTCTTGCTGCTATCTCTGTCCTGCCAGGATGGACCTGGGTTCTAAGTCAGACATAAAAAAAATCCTGTTTTCCCAAGTTGTTTGGGTCAGATTTTTGTTGCAGCAATGGGATACGAAGTTAAAATAAAGTGTGGTGCCTGAGAGGTGGAGCATGGCAGTGACACTGAAACAGCAGCCGGCAGGCTGAGCATTGGATGTGTCGCTTGGTGTGTCTCCACTAAGTGTAGCCCTAGTGCGGTTTGTACTGGAGAAAGGGCAGGAGGTTAGTGTATGAGATCTGGATGAAAGATGGTGACCATGGAGTATGTCAAATTCACATGTTCTTGGATTTGGTGCTGGCACCTTGGGAAGGGACCACACCAGGGAGAAGTATGCCAGAAAGAAACACATACCATGTGTGATAGATTCAGGTATCAACTCGACAGCTGCAGACTGTTTGGGGCATAGCTGAGAAGAACTGATGGTTAGACCAAGCCCTTGAACAAGCCCGCTGGTGATTGTTTAGTTGATAAGAAAGACCCAGCCCATAGTGGTGGTGCTTTCCAGTGGTGGACCAGATAAAAAGAGGTATAAGGGGAAGGGATTTGCTCTCTCAGTGCTCTGTGTGGACTGACTGTGTGAGCCAGTTGCTGGTGTGTTGCTGCCTTCACGGCTGCCGTTCCTGCTGCTGCTGCTGCTGTTCCTGGCTGACTAAAGAGCTCGTCCCTTTTGGCCTTGCTGCCGTTCTCTCTGTCTCAAAGTCTAGTCTGGGTCTCGCTAATTGCAGCCCAGTATCTTGGCTTTGCTACTGTTACTCACTGACTCTAGAGCCCAGGGTCTTCAGCCTACAGCATGATTGAGGCTGGAGACTTTCCAGGAACCCTCTGTCTTCTGAGATACTCAGCTCAAGAACAGAGCAGCTACACGCAGCTACTGTTGAGGACACCGGTTTTATTTGTAAGTTAATTTAATAAATTTCTTTACATATATGAGGAAACACATATATATTCATTATGGATTATGAAAATGCACAGGGATCATTTGAAACAGGATAGTTTATTAAATATATAAAGACAATATTAAATATGCAAAGAAATTTATTAAATATATACATTCTGTCAATTCTATTCTCTAGAGAACCCTGACTAATACAGCATACTTCAGGAATGCTGAAGTGACAAAAAGAGCCTCTCTTCTTGCCCCGTGTTCTGCTGGGGAAGCTTAAGAAGAGTGCAGTCAGGGTGAGCCTGCGGAGAAACTGTCCCTGTGAAGTGAAGCGTAATCTCATCAGCGCCCATCTGTTATCATGGTGCTGGGAACCATATGGTGATTAATGCATGCTAAGTGAACGGCTTCTTTGCCTTATAGACATTCTTGTTTTGAGATTTCATTTAGAGGCTGTGGGGGAAAAAAGGTTTCCAGTCCCTGCTTAATGGAGGACTAGAGGGTATTTCATGACTAGAGAGTCTCAGAGATAAGATTCAAATCACTTTCTACTAGGCTTCAAAACTTTGCCAGTAGAACAGAGACCCTCGTCTTCCACTTACAAAGAGCCAGCTGTGAGGCCAGCTTCTGAGGAGTCTCCCTGCTCATGGACTCTGACAACTTATTTGTAATCAGTGCTGTATATCACTAGAGAACGGCAGGGCTGGATCACATGGGCCACTGACCATGATGTACTTCAGCCAGGGGGCATCTCAGACTTATCATTTGGAAGAGAAGTGGTTCCAGGCACCTCTTCCTGACACCGTGTTTGGGCCTTAGACCAGTCTAGCAGTCCTCACTGTAGGCCCAGAGGATTTTGTAACTCAACGACCTTCATGTTCACCACACAGAATTACAGCTTTTCCCCAATTGCTTATTCTTTTTTTCTGTTATACAGAAAGATTCTTCAAGCTATGTTTGGTTTGTCCACATGTTGCTGATAATATACAGGCAAATGACTTAGGGGAACAAAAGGTTTTATTCTTATTTACTATTCTGGTTACAGTTCATAGATAGTTCAGCTTGGCAGGAGAATCTATACCAAACCAGAAGCCAAGGGAATGGGTGACACATGCCCAGAGGGATCGATGAGAAAGGGCAATCTTTACTTCCCAGACTGGAAGTCTTCAAAATTATGCAGATGTATGCCAAAGCACTGAATCTCACCCACCTGCCCGGGGAGTGGTCCCGCCAACTGTGGGCTGGGTCTTCCTACAACAATCAATCTCCTGCAGGCTTGCTCAGGGCTCATCTTATTATTGATTCTTTACAAATGTGCCCAGAGCTGAGCCTTCAATTGTCAAGTTGACACCTATACAGCTAACTAGTACAACATATGAGTCTTATTATTACTGTATCTCTCAGATGTGCAGGAATTTCTAAAAATAATGAATGAATAGAAAGAGGTCTAAAGAATTGATAGCTCACAGATCTGTTTGTGTGCAGTTGGCTCAGGGATCTATGAAGACAGAATCCATTTCTGAGTGATGTTGGGACAACTTTCTACTTCAGGAACTAAAAACATCCGGAAGTTTTGACATAGATGGTTTGTTGATACTAGGTTTGATGGGCTCCCAGAACAGAACAAGGCAGGAATGTCTCCAGGAAGTAACTCACATGAGACATTTCTAATGTTACTAGAAGAAAGCAACACCTTAAAGCTCTTGAGTTTCAGACGAATTCACTGCTGTCTGTTAAGCAGCAAGTATTTGCAGTTCTGTGTCAGAAAGGATGTCTTTAGAAGCAAATTATCAAAACCTCCAATTCCAATCCGCTCATATAATTCAGATATTGTTTATCTGCTATATTGCCACTTCTAAGGTAGGGCCAAGTAAACTTTAAAAACCTGAATTCCTTCCATACTGCCTGTCCTCTTTTTCTCTCAGAGCAGGTACCTTCCTGTTGGTTCCAAATGTCAATCAACACTGCATTAAGAGATTAGAGTCCATTATGTAGCGATTCCAGGATAGTGGGTCTCAGTTTCTAACTAGAGACTCTCCTGGTGGACTTATGAGCATAGTTTTGAGGAATTATTTTGTTAAGGCAGACTTCCAGGCAAACTTGTGGGACATTGTCTTGATTGCACAAATGACTGGGAAGATGTAGCTGGAACTGTTCCCTAGACTGGCAAATAAAGATGGAGAGAGCTATATGAACTCTGGAAAACAGCAAGCAAGCTGTATTGTATTGTATTGTATGTATGTATGTATGTATGTATGTATGTATGTATGTATGCATGTGTAATAGTTAGGCACAGGTATCAACTTGACAGTTGAGGGTTTTGAGCTCTGGGTACATTTGTGGAGAATTAATAGTTGGGTTAAGCCCAGAGCAAACCTGCAGGAGATTGTCTAGCTAATGGGGAAGGCCCAGTCTATGGTGGGTGTGACTAGGTCCTGAACAGGTGAATAAAATACTGAGAGGTGGTTGAGGAAGTGGACATCCTTGTGTACACCTGGCCAGACATGCTGGTCTGGCAAATAAGGATTGTTCCTCTCTTAGCCATTACGTAGAGATGGTGTGGCCAGTTCTCTGGGCCTGGTGTTGGTGGAGTTCTCCTGTCAAGCTGGACTACAGACTGTAACCAGACTATTGTAAGAAAATAAACCCTTTGTTCCCTTAAGTCATTTGATGGTCATTTATTAGCAACTAGTCAGGCAAATTGCAACAGTAAGTTATTTGATGGTCATTTATTAGCAACCAGGCAGGCAAACTGCAACAGTAAGTCGTTTGATGGTCATTTATTAGCAACCAGGCAGGCAAACTGCAACAGTGCGCATAAGTCTTTGTCCTTGGCTCCAGCTATGGATGATGTGACCAGTTCCTTTGGCTCCTGCTGCTATAACTTCCCTGCCATGATGGACTGTGTCTTGGAATTGTGAGCTGGAAATAAGCCCCTGTTTCTTCTAAATTGCTTGGGTCAGATATTTCATTACAGTGATGAGTCATGAAACTAAAACACATGCTGAGAAGCATTGTCTCTGGGAATGGCTGGGAGGGAAGTGGGATGGAGGTTGGACATCTCCACCACAAGGAACAAACTCATGGCAATAGTGTTTTCTCAAAAGGATGGCGCCACTCACTTTCCTGATGTCAGGGGTTGATACAGACCCCACCATTCTCTTAGGCCTTGGACTTCATGCCATAGCTTGTGCTAGCCAGTTCCCTGGAGCCCTCTCAGCCACCGCGACCTTGTACTCCACAGGAGATTTCCCTCGATGGGGCCTTCCCATGGTGAGCTCTGTTTCTCAAGCACAGTAAATGGATTTTGCTCACATATCGTGAATCAGTGCTCTGTGACTAACTCACATTTTCCCACTTATACCTGTGTAGATGGATATTCCCTGCCTATATCTTTGTCTCAGAGATAAGATGACGGGAGGGCGAGAAATCCATTAGGTTTTTAGAAAATAAGCAGAGTTAAAGCAAAGCAATTACCCCAGGGCTAATAACCCCCCTTTGACAATTAGACAGCTGTGTCAAATGAGTCCTGAAAACACAGGAAGGTTTTTTTGTTTCTGACCGAGCAAAGCAGTATATTGCCTTGGTCATCAGTCAGTAGGACTTCAAGCCTGGGAGTCTGGTTTAGCAGATAATCTTTATTCATTCCCTGCTCTCAGGAGAGTTTGCTGTAAGTGATGCTGTGTTCCTGCTCCTTCTCTTCTCTCGCTCGACCTTATTTTCTTCCATATATACATATGGAGGAACTACAAGAACAGGTTTAGGTACAATTTAGCTAGATATTCCTGTTAGGAACATATATACATCAATGCATATAAGTATATGCATATGTGTGAGAGAGACAAGAGAGTCAGAGACAGTGAGACTGAAAAAGGGTGTCGTATATATCTTTGATGTGTCTGGTGCCGTTCATGAATTGACCTGCTTTGTTTACTCATTCCAACATTACGAAGTGGCTAATTCATATGTCAGATCAGAAATCCAAGAATTAAAAGACAGCAGGCCCCACATGCTGAGGTACAGCTAATTTCATTACCACTGGTTCTAGAGATGACTCGAAGACAGAAGGGATGAGGTTAGGGCTGGGAGGGACAGAGCTAACATGGAGTCTTTGGATACAAGACATGAAAATTGAACTGATCTGCAGAAGCAAGGCAGGGTGATCCTGGCAAGATCAGGGCATGAGAAATGGGGCATACAAGCATGTGGGTAGGAGCAGTGTGGGTGGTGGGTGTGTGCGCCAGAAACATCATTTATCAAGGGGGAGCAGGAGGTGCCAGGTGGACCCTCGGCAACTTGTCCTGGAGTGGCCAATACTATTTATAACCTGGGAAACTGAAAAAGAACATATTTAATCCCCCAACGGTGATTAGGAATACATGTTAATTCATTTGTAATGAAAGACATGATGCATAAAATTCAAAGGACAACTGGGTGTGGCCACTGACACCTGTAACCCCAGCACTTGGAAGATGGATAAATTTGATTGCCATGAATTCTAGAACACTATGAGTTGCAGACTAGGCTGGGCTAGAGAATGAGGCTGTGGCAGTTCGCCTACATTGTTGCTGATAAATGACCATCAAACTGCTTAAGGGAACAAGGGGTTTATTTCCTTATGATAGTCTGGTTACAGTTCTCAGTCCAGCTTGATGGGAGAGCACGCACCAACTCCAGGGCAGAGGAAACTGGCCACACCATCACCACGTAATGGCTGAGAGATAGACAATCCTTACTTGCCAGACCAGCATGTCTGGTCAAGTGAACAGATGGATGCCAACTTCCTCAACCAGCTCTCTGTATTTTATTCACCTGTTCAGGGCCTAGTCCCACCCACCATGGGCTGGGCCTTCCCCATCAGCTAGACAATCTCTTGTAGGTTTGTTTTTGGAGTAACCCAACCACTAATTCTCCACAAATGTGTTCAGAGCTCAAACCCTCAATGGTCAAGTTGACACCTGTGCCTAAGTATTACAGAGGCCATCTCCGAAAAAACAAAACTCTAAAAGAAACAGAAAAAGAACCCAAACAAATAAAGCGGCACTGACAATAAACAACAAACTCCAAGTAGGAAGTTTACAAGGGGTCCTCCTTTGTCTGTCATCCTAGGGAGTTTGTAAACCTACATTCAACCTTACTTTTGGGCTTTTCAAATAAAGCATTCAGATTCTTTTGCTTAGTTTTGTGTGAGCATTTTAATTTTGTCTATCCTCTATCATTAGATACATTAGAAATGGAATCAAGTCAAGGAAGGTCAGAATCAAGTGTTGGGGGTAGGGAAAGAAAGAGAGGGAGAGAGAGAGAGAAAGAGAGAAGGAGAGGGAAAGGGAGAGAAAAAGGGAAAGGGAGAGGGGGAGGGAGAGAGAGAGAGACAGAGAGAGAGAGACAGAGAAATAGAGAGAGAGAGCAAACTCATAGGCTTATAGGTCTGGGAGACATGAAACTATAGCAACAGCTTTTTTTTTAATTTCCACTCATACAAACTTAACAGGTACACCGGTCTCCTCCCTTCCTCCACCCCCCACTTCCCGGTGCCCCCCTCCCCTCCTCACTCCATCCCCATCCCCCAGTGCCTCCCCCTCCTATCCCCAGAGCATCCTTTAATGTGCATGCCAAACTCTCCTCTGGGTCCTCCTCTCCAATGAGGTGCAAGGACCCAGGGGCATTTCCCAGAACCCTTTCCTGTGTTCCCCTTAAGCATAGGAACACTACTGTGGCTGTCAATCCCTTGCCTCCAAGAATCCTAGTGCCTTTAGCCCATGCTAGACTTTGTGGGGTCAATAATATGTTGGACATTGCACAGGGCATGCAAAGTCCAATTATGGTTAGCAACAGCTGTTTATAAGGTTCCTCCTGGGTGGACACTTGGTCCAAAACATGAAAATGCTATGTCCCCCAGAGAGGGAAGGCAGTTTCTGCCCAAGAAGAAGTGAAGATGATGAATGAGCCTCAAGCTTCCTGTTAGACAGGAAATGTTTCAGAAACTCAAGAACAAGGGAGCTCACTGCAGATCAGGAGCCAGGAGCTAGAAGCAATCCTTAAGGAGGCCCTGGCTTGAGGAGAGTTATGAAGCTCCCTTTTAAAGCTACCCCCCACCACACACACAGACACTGTTTTGTTTTTCAAGGACACTGAAAAACCACATGGACTGAGCGACAGGACCCATCCTTGTGTAAAAAGCTGTGCGAATTAGTGCAGGGAAGCATTTCCAGACAGAGACCTTGTCATGCTTCTGGCCAGGAGCCAGCCACTGGGTGGGTTTGGGGGTCTCAGTACAGCCACCACCCAGCCTCGCAGTGGCAGGATGGGGTTTCATGAGCTGATGGGAATTCCATGAAGAGTAGAGCCAGGACCCGCCTGCCAATGAAATCTGCGACTTGGTTGTTTGATGTGCCAGTCTCTCCTTCCAAATACTTTCCTAAGCTGTGCTGGGCCTTTCTCTTGGAGATGCTAATGTAAGCGTAGAATTAAGTCTACTTAACCTGAAGTGGTACCAGAAACAGAATCCAATGGCCCCTGCCAATACTGTTGCCTGGACTTACTTTTGGCTGACCAGGCCACCTAAATGACCTTCATCCTTTCTTCAAGTGTCTGCCCACATGCCATGTTCAACTTGGAGGAGAGAAGGGCAAAGAGTTGAAGTGAAGGTAGATGGCAATTGTCGATTTAGCAAAGACACTAAACTGCATCCAATCTCAGAGAGCTATGGCCCTGGTGGGGGGAGGGTTCGTGGTTCCTGGCCAGCTCCACCTCTGAAAGGAAGCATGTGATTTACCTTCTTTTATCCTCAAGATTACTGGGAAAAAGTCAGAGGCCAGACAGCCCTGAGTGGCATTCTTCCCAGAATTGGGGTCTTATGAAACTGAAGGCGAGCAAGAGAACAAAACAGGCATTTCCTATACTGTCAGAAAAACCTGAAACATTGTCTATCAGCTCAGTAAATGAAATGCATTTCAAGACAGTGCAGTTTGGGAAAGATTAAGTAAGGAATCGGTACTGCCTTGCACCTGTCCACAGGAGGAAAGCATGAGTCTCCCCACACTATTGGCTAGAGTGCACCTTTCTAGAGATCGTTTGTGAACATGCATCAGGATCTTCAAATGAACATCATCTTTGGCTGAGATGGTCCACCAACCAGGCTCCAAGGAAATGATTGGTGACGCGTTTGTAGTTTTCAGTACAAAGATTTTTATCATTTTACCATTTACATCTGCCAAAACCCAGAGACTGATCTTCTTCTACCTAGGACATCATGTAACCTACTCTGGCAAGGAATCCAAAGAACCATCCTGACCCAGGTTGCCCACCTGCCATGGGCAGTCCTGTCCTTGAAGGCCTCATCCCATCCATATATATAGGTGATTGTGGGATGGGCCATCCTGTTGTATGGGTGAATGAGACTTTACTTTGAGAAGAATATTGTGGTTGTCTCAGCTACAGGTCCAAGGGGACATTTTATGGCTTTCACCCCCTTACATCAGTCACCAAGAGGAGGTCATCACCAGTGTCTCCCTCACTGGCCAGCCAGCCTGTCCACTTGCTGCCCCCACCCTCACTCTGGTCTGGTCACCAAGGATCCTGTTTCCTCCTCACTTCTCATTTCGCCTACACGAGTCCTTCCCTCCTTCAGTTGTAGCTTCTAAGAAGTGCTCTCTGGTGTTATCAGATCCCACTGTCCACATCCTGGAACATTTTGGGACCTATTGAACTTTTTGTTCAGTTTGTCTATTTTGTCATTTACAAGATCCCCAAAGCTAGTATTATGTCTTGTATTTGAAAATTTGCACGATACATGGTCTGTAATCAGACAGACCTCAATTTCAATCTTGCGTGATGCTGAGTTAGTTACTTAACCTTTTGACCTTGAGTATTTACCATTGGTAAAATGAAGTTTTAATTTCACAGGACTGCACTATGTAAACAGAAAAATTGATAGCCTTCAGCAAAAGGCCTTCTCACTAGGACATTCTCAGTAAGTAGCATTAACCCCGCCTGTCTCTGCTTTGGAAGAATTGGACTTAGCCTGTTGTTTGGTTTGAGTGTGAGTTGCCCCTAGAGGCCCATGTGTTTAAATATTCAGCATATGTTAATGTTTGGGGAGTTCGGTGTACTTTTGAGAGGTGGAACTTTGCTGGAGGAAAACATGTCGCAGTGGGCGGTCTTGAGATATAGTGGCCCAGCTCTGCTTTTTCCCAGTCTGTGTTAGCTCGCTGCCTCTGGGATGGCTATGATAAACTGAGCATATCTCCTGCTTCTGCCTTCAGTCATGCATCCTGCAGTGCAGTTCCTAACGTGGCATGATATGTTCTCTCTGGATCCATAAGCCAAATAGATATCCCCCCCCCAAGTTGTTTTCTTATACAACACAAAGAAAAGTAAATACAACAGCCCATAGTAGCATTAGTAGAATCCTGTGTCCCAGCTATTCCCTAGAGGACATGAGGACCCATGAATGATCCAGAGGAGCAGAGCCGGAGAGTGCCCAGGTTGGTCTGGCCCATTAGCATCTCACCTGATGATCGTCAGAGGGATGAAGTACACCAGGAAGGCCACGATGGTCATGTATGGGGTCCAGTAGGAGTCATCTGGCCACAGAGCCCAGCACTGCACCTCACCATTGGAGAGGGTCCTTTTCCCAAATATGATGAGGGTGGGGATGGAGAACAGGAAAGAGAGGCTCCAGGCAATCCCAATAAGGACCTTGGCTTGCTTCTCTATTCAAAGAAAAGAGAAAGATGCTTGGGCACCTGGAAACACATTGGGGGGCACAAAGGGATACTATAGACACAGTTCTCTATGCCAGAGCCTCCTCACTTTCCTCAACCCCAAGGAGATTCTCCCTGAAATCTCATGGTTTAAGTGATTAGTAGAATTTCTTCTCCATTTGCTTAATCTTGCAAATCTTTAATTAGTAGTCAGTGAAGCTTTGTGCATATCTTTTATGTATTTGTGTTTCTTTGTGAGTTCATGTTCTCTTCCATTTTTTAATTGGTATGACCTTAACTGGTATTCCCATAACTGTCTTAAAGAGGTTAGTAGCACTTTGCCTGTTATCTTCAAGTATTTTTTTCATTTGTCTTTTTCCTTTCATTCCTGATGTTCATCACTTATATGTACAATTTAATAGTTTACTTCAGTTAAAAAAAGATTTCCTTTGTGACTGTTGCTTTGGTATGGTTGCTAGGAAGACTTTTTCCTTGTTAAGCAATTTTTTTAATCTTCATGTGTGTATGTGTGAGAACATGTGTGTGTGATATGTGTGATATATGTGTGTGCTTGTGTGTGATATATATGTGTATGCATGTGCACATTCATGTGTGTATGTGTGGAGTATATGATAATTCATGAGTTTATGTATGTTTGTATAGTATGTGTATGCGTGTGCTGTGTGCACATGAAAGTCAGAGGTGTTGGTCCTCTCCTTCTACCTTCTTTAAGACAGGATCTGAGGAGCAGTCAGCTGACTCATAAGCCTGGGATTCTGTCTCTACCTCTCATCTCACCATAGGAGTCTTGGGATTGTGCACGTGCACTACGACTCCTGGCTGTCCGTGGATTCTGGGCATGCGAACTCAGGTCCTTGCACTTGTGTGGCAAATGCGTTACCCAATGTACCATCTCCCCGACTGAGGATTATAACTTTCTTTTTTTTTAATTTATTCAATTGTGCGTGTATGCATGTGTGTGTATGCATGTGTGTGTGTGTGTGTGTGTGTGTGTGTGTGTGTGTAGAACCACGGACGAATTCGGGAACCACCATGGACGCCTCCACCTCCTCCTTGTTTACTCTGCCCCGGGATTCACAGGCTCCGCCCTACCAGGACCAGAAACGCAGGCTGCCCCTGTTCCCCCCCCCCCCCCGCGTCTATACGTGGGGTCTAGGATCCGAACTCAGGACCTTCTGCCTGCAAGGCAGAGGCTTAACCCCTGAGCCACCTCTCCAGCCCCGGATTATAACTTTCACCATTATGCTCATTATGTGTTTCTCGCACTTCATGCTTGAAGTACACATTTTTTTATCCACCTGGGACCCACCCATAATTAGCTGTGGCATGTGGCAATTTAAGCTATTTTTTCTGTGTGCATGTATATGTACATGCATATGTATGGATGGATGAGTGTGTGTGTGTGTGTGTGTGTGTGTGTGTGTGTACAAGAGGACAGTTAGAGTGTGTATTCCTGTGAAGGCCCATGGGGGACATTCTGAATCATCCTGTATTGCTAAATCTCCTTATTGCTTTGTTCTGAAGCTTCCCAGGCTTTGACTTCCAGGCTCAGAATCACAGGCACCTTCATATCTGCCCAACATTTTTACATGGAATATGGTAATCCGAACTCAGGTTCTTTCACTTGCAAAGCAAAGGTTTTAACCCCTGAGCCATTTCCACAGTTCTTAAGGTATTTTTAAAATAGCTGTAGTGCTGGTCCAACACTATGTATTAATGAACTCATTCCTTTCTAATTTGAAGTTTCATGTGTGTTATACAGTTGCTTTTCTGCTTTCAATAGCATGTTGTTCTAAAGATCAGAAGCTGGGACTATGCTGTAATATCTGACTCTGTGGGTATTTCTTCAATATTGATGTTTCACTAATTATTATTCTTATATCTGTATTTTTCCCAAACTCTTAATACTATCATCTTGTCTGGAGTAGTAGGTAAGGAAAATATCACTTAAATAAAAAGCATAGAAAATGCTATTCAAAGTGTCTATGTCAGCTTGTCTGTGTTCACAGCAAGTGCAGCCTACACCTTGCTTTTTCCTGCCGCTCTCCCATGACTCTCTTGCTACTTTTTCTGAAGGTCTGTTCGCACAATTAACTTGACTTTCCTGCAGGATGGTGGTTTAAATGCATCATTTATTGCCCCAGTTCAGCTTTTGTCACATGTAAAAAAATATTTGCTTCTTTCCATGTCTTCACAGTTTGAATTTCAGTCAAGTTCCCTGCATGCTGGGCTTCCCAAGATGCCCCTGTGTCTTTTCACACCTAGCATCTCTATTCTGCACTACTCGAAGCAGAACTCTCCACCCCAGCTGAACCTCCTTAATTCTGAGTCAGGACATGCACCCTGATCTCATCTTGCTTGCTTTTCCTGCTCTGTGAATGTGCAAGTTTCCCAGAAGTACTCGTCCAACATCTTCCAGGGGAAGTATGGGCTGTGTGGTTTCTCTGACTCATCTGCTTGGAACAGAGACCCCTGGGCCAAGGAGAAGTTCTTTGCTTTTAAAGCAATTAAAAATGCCTTCTTAATTTTCTGTGGTTCTTGAGTAAGGAGGAAGAGGTGTCTTTATGAGCAGCTTGAGGTGAGAACACTCATGTCTTTGTGCTTGTCAACGGGGCTGTGAAGGCACAGGGTGGAAGCAGTCAATCAAGGTGAAGCCACAACAGGGGCCGAGCTATACAGACTTCCTTTTTCTGCTCTGGGTCTTGACCAGGAGCCATAAGCATTCCCTAGGCACTCATGCCTTCTTTCTATATTTTTGGGACAATCAGACAGAAATGACAAAGGACTTGGAGAAGGAACAAAGAGGGGAAGAAAAGAAGTAGAGAGACAGAAAACTACTACTAAGAATAAAATATTAGCAGAAACAGCATACTCCCATCAAAAGGTCTGTTTATAAAAGACCCTTTTCTCACCTCCTTGTAGGAACTTCATGGGGTACACGATGGCATGGTACCTGTCTATGCTGAGGGACACCAGGACGTAGGTGGAGGCATACAGCAGGACAACCTGAAGACAGGAACCAGAGCAAGTGTGTGACTTATATGGGTGGTAGAATGAATGTCTTTTTTTCCTATTTAGAAATCTCAAAACTGAACCAAGGTAGGGGTGAAGGTTATGTTAGACAGGTGGTGACCCACGTCTTTGCTGGAAGCAGATTGTGGGCCCTTGGGCTGGTCTGTGGGCTGCTACAGTGACGGTGAGAATGGAAACAGCTCTACACATTCCACCAGCTTCTTGGAAATTCCATATTTCAGGATCAGTCTCTCTTGACATTTGCATGGTACATTTATTTGTAATTGACTTTTAAAGCTAAACTAATTTTCTCTGCCACAATTGACATCGCAGAGTAATTAGAAACAAAAGTTCATTTGCCTTTTATCAGTGAAAGTCGCTGAGGTGATGAAAGGGTTCTGGTCTCAGGGAGCCTGCGTGCTGCTTGGAGTCATTTATCATCCTTAGCTCAGACACTCTCTGAGAGCCTCTCCTTCCTCCACGTCTCTACCACAGCTGTGCATAGGTTCAGCTCTTGAGCCACCCTGCCCTCCTTGCTGTTCTTTAGCTTTTGAAAACTAACCTCATCCACACCCAATTATATCATGTACCATGTTATTTACATATCCTGTAAAGAAGGACATTAGATATAAGACGTTAACATCTCTTCTGTGGGCGATCATATTTAGAATGTAATTGAATGCAGTATGTTGGGAAGTCCGACCTCCGTGTAATTTGAAAGCTGACTTCTTGAGCTAGCTCTGTTTCTGAAAACTTACAAAGTCTATGCTGCTAGCCTGCCCTTTGTGAAATGTGTGCCTTTGTTGTTCTTTCTGAAGTTCAGACAAATAACCAAGTGACGTTGCATGTCAAGTAAAGATGGGGTTATGCCCTATAATCCATTGTAAGATGGAAATAGACTAATCTGATCATACATTTACTACACTTGGCCTTGTGAATATCATAGTCTTGATTAGAAAACATTAATTAGCCTACAGTTTGGACAGACTCATCCAGCACTTTTATAGTGAAGTATGGGAAATGTGGTGCAATTCATTGACTACTACACTGAAAGTGAAAAACCAAATGGTTTCACAGTAGCTTTCGCACCATTGTGAAGTCTAAAAATCACAAGTTGAATCATCAGAAGCTAGGGGTCGTCTATATGCTGTCATTCTTTGTTTTTATCTCTATAACACAACCACAAATGCATCGCTGTACTAGTGTTGTGGAAGATGTCAATTAAAATCTGAGATGGAAGGCTTCCCTGAGGGACATGAAAAGAATTCTTATGCAAAAGATAGTCAACGGAAAAATAGAAAATGGATGGCTAAACTTAACATTCTCTCCTTAGAGAAAACTGAGATTTCTGTGTGTGATTGATTTAGAGGGCTGAGGTAAGAGAGTCCTGGGAATCTTGGATATCTATCCTGTCTTCAGTGAGCTGATTGATGGAGTTCTGAATCTGGGACAGGAGGGAGAGTCACCAAAAGATTTCCAGGGAAGGATGCAATGTTAACCAAAAAGAGATCAATGCTGAGACAGTCAGAAAGCGGATTTAACTTTTGAGATGAAGCAACTTCAAATATCTAGGCACGATTGAAAAGAAAAAGTTTATAGAAAAGAAAAACATCTCAAATTATCATGCTTCTTCACAAAAAATAAATGCCAGAGAACAGTATGAGAACATGCTCAGATTTTGAAAAGAAAAATTGTGATCCAAGAATTTTGTAAATATAAGTTCAGAGCCAAAGCACAGATGATATATTTTTTTAGATATGTAGGAAAGGAAGAAAATGTAACACTTTCTGAAATTTCTCACTGAGAAAGCACTTTAGCTGATTGTGAGTGGTTTCAGAATTATGAACTCATAAAGAGGGAAGAGGATAAAATAAGATAAATAACAATTATGCTAAACAATGATGGAAGCAAAGTACAAAATGTTTCCTAAATGGCTAAGTAACATTGCCAGAAGAAATTTGGGGAGTATGAAATTTCTACTTTGGTTTTTAGATAGCTTTGGGTTTGCACTTTTATTAGTTATAGCCAAAATGGAAAGATAAACCTTTGTGGAGTAAAATTAAAAATGGATAAAAATTAATTTGTTTATTTCCTATGGATGCTGGAATGATTTTCTACAAGTTTAGTGGCTTAAAATAATTTAACCTTGTTCTCTCACCATTCTGTAGATACCAGAAGTACAAAGCTTCTAGGTCAGAATCAAGGTGTTGGCTCTTCCCGTGATAAAAAGAGAATCCAGCACTTGAATCTCTGAACTTTCTATTACTTGCTGCCACATTGATGCAATTTCCTCCTCTCTGTTAAGGATCTCTCCTTCCTCTTCCATCTGCATGTCTGACCTCCCTCTGCCTGCATCTGCAAATTCCATCTTAATCCAGGATGACCCCTCCCCACCCCGTATCAAGAGACTTAATCACATCTGAATAGTCCTTTCAGTCACCATATTTGGTGACCCTATTGGGTAAGAGGCGTAGGTTCCAAGGGTTAGGATGCAAATATTCTAGGTGGATTTTTTTTTCAGCCTACCATGATTAATAGCTACACAAGACACAAATGACAAAAGGACAAAACTTAACATGGAAAGATTACAGCGAGAGGCTAAAACAATACTAAACATGTTTCCCCACAGGAAAGATGAATGCTTTAGCCTCCTTCACCAAAACAAGAATGTCTCAAATAAAAAAAATGTCCTGAAGGTTCAGCTGCATGTTGTTAAGGAGAAAAAGCAATAAAACAAAATAATATTAAAGTTGAAAATTAGAGAATGATTAGATGCACACTAAACTATTTAAAAACCAAAAAAAAAAAAGACATGTGTTAAGATATCATACAATACGAATCAAATTTGAGGCCAAAAGTATCACATGACAAAGGGATTAGTTATACTGGCAAAAAGTATAACAAGGCCATAGGATATTCATAAACTTATATGTAACAAGCAATATTAATGTTAAATATGCAGACAAGGATGGCTAATGTTTTATAGAAGAAAAAGCCTTTAAAAATAGAAATAGTGACGACCAAGGTGGTGCAACAGGTAAAGGTGCTTGTTGTCAAACCTGATGATGCATTTGATCCTTGGAGACCGCATGATAGAAGGAGAGAAATGACTCCTCTGAGTTGTCCTCTGACTTCCACATGTGTACCCTGGGATGCATACATGCATGCATCTCATAAAAAGTAAAATAATTTGAAAGTACAAATAGAAAAATATTAAACTTCATACTACAAGAATGCAACATATTTTATACAATATCTAAACAACATCTAAAATTGGTCACACGCTAAACTTGCAAGAAGGAAAAATCAGTAGAAGCCAAAAAAGTAGAGTTTCTGCGATTCAGATATCTCAAAACAACAAGCGATGAAGCTGAAATTAGTAACATATAAAAGAAAAATACCATTTGGAAATTTAGACATCTTCATAATTAACTCAAGAGAAGAAGGAAATCAAAGTACAATTATAGTCAATTCATAAATGTCAACAATGGAAACTCCACACATCAACAACATATGGTTGTCTTTTGGAGAGCAGATGGCAGCCTGAGGACATATGTCTGCCATCTCACCACCCCACCCTCAAGGCTGACAGAAATGACCCAGGAAAGGAGGTACTCAGGGGAATTCTGCACAGAAAAGTGAGACTTAAGTGCTGGAAACTTAGAAAAATAGCAGATTGGATTTTCATAAAATGGGCTTCTTTAACCCATTTTGAGACACTTTTTTGAATAAGTTTTCATGTATGAAAAAACCCTGCAAATAGTACAGAGAATGCCTCCCTCACCTGTCCTTCATATACATACTTCCTCTAGTATTTACATATTGCATTGGTGTGGTATTAAACATAGTACGATTCATTGTTATAACTCATGGTATATGTTAAGATGCAGTACTTGTGTGCCAGAGTTCTTCAGGCATGAAAACATGTTTTCCATATTTCAGGCGTATGACGTGTTTGCCACGTGAGTGTCACTGAGTGGTTTTACAGACCTGAACATGTTCTGTGCTTTACCTATTCCTCCTTTCTTCTTTCAAATTTTGTAGCCCTACTTTTTTTTTTCCAGCTGTCCTCTATGGCTTTGTCTTTTTGAGAACGTGACACAATCGGAGCCATACGTTGTCTAGCTTCATCACTTAGCTGTGTGCATTTGAAAGTCTTCCATACATTCTTCTGGCCTGATAGCTCTTTGTCTAATGACTGAGTAGTGCTCCATTCTATGGACGTGCCACACTTTGCTTATTCACTGAACTGCTGAAGAACATTCTGGTTAGCTTCGGGTTTCAGTGATTACGAACAAAGATCCCAAAAGCATACTTGCTCCAATTTTGTTGAGGTAAATTGCTGATACAGTTCCACCTAGGATCACAATAGCTAGATCTTGTGGTAAGAATATGTTCGGATTTGTAAGAAAATGTCAAATTTTCTTTCAAAGCAGCTGTATGATTTTGAATACTATCCTCGGGGAATAAAAGTTCCTGTTAACATGCATCCTGACTAGTATTTGGCATTGCTATTTCAATTGACCATTCTAAAATCGGTATCTAGAGGTGCCTTGTTTCCATTTGTGGTTCTCTAAAGCTTTCCCCATGTACATGTTTACTATCTTCTTTAGTGATGTTATGTTTTCCTTATGTTTTTTTTTCTGCTGTTCTTTGTATATTGCTGCCTTTTAAGGTTTTGGATGCTATGGCCTGTGATGGTTGATGTTAATTGCCAACTCCAGAGACTCTGGAATCAATTGGGAGTCAGGCTTTCTGGACACATCTGTGGGGATTATCTTAATTACATTTTGAGGTGATAAAACCTGTGCACTATGGGTGACACCATTCTCTGGCTGGGCTCCTCTATAAATAGAGACGGTCAGTATGCATTCGTTATTCTCTGCTTTCTGATTGCAGGCATGCTGTGACCAGTTGTTCCAATTTCTCATGCCTTAATTTCCCCTCCATGATGAATTTGAACTCCTCTTGAACTGTGAGACAGTTTTCTTCCTGAAGTTGCTTTTATCAGGGTATTTTAAGCAGCAGTAAAGTAAGGAGAAGACATCTTCTAATAGGTTCAGAGTATATTGCATTTATGTTTAGAATCCTTATTGAGTGGCATAAGATCTGTGCTTATATTTTTAATGCTTTATTTTTTATTGCACAAATCCACATTTTACAGAACAAATAAAGAATGCTTTGATGTTAAAGTGCAAATTGCATATGACTCTGATTCCTTTCAATGTGGGGACCTCTGGTTTTACAAATCTACTCAGTAATATAATTTATGTTGCAATTAGTATTTTTTGATTCTTCTTTAAAAATTAAAGTTAGCATGTAATTTTACATATATGAGTATCACTTACTGGGTCTATAAAAGTATAAAATAGCAGTAGTGATATACCAACATTAACTCAGTTATTTTTCAGCTGATGGTCCTTTTTAAAAACTTGTATGAATGGAACTGCTGAAAACATCTTTCTATAAATAGCCAGTATCTTCTTTTTAAATACTTTTCTGGGCTGTTGAGCTTTGAATGTAACATGTCTCCCATAGTCCCATGTGTGTGCAAATTTGGTCCACAGTCGGTGATGCTGTTTAGGAAAGTTTTGGAACCTTTGGGAGGCTGAGACACGCTCGTGGAAGTACATCACCAAACACTTGCTGGAGCACTAATCATACATCTGTGAGCAGACCACTGAAGAAAGCGTCTTCCCTCCCCTCCCATCAGGATTTCCCCTTCTGACAGATAGATTTAGATGTTAACCTAACAGTTGCAGGCTATTTGGGGCACAGCTGTGAAGAATCATTGGTTGCAACAGGCCCTTGAGCAAACCTGCAGGTGATTGTTTAATTGATATGGAAGACAACCTATTGTGGGTGGTGCTCTTCAGTGGTGGATTGGATAAAAGGAAGTGCAGAGTGGAGGGACTTCCTTCTTTTGCCCTGTGTGGACTCACTTTGCTGAAGCCACACCACTGGTCTATTATTTCTTCTTTGCTGTTGCTGTTCGTGGTTAATGTCAGAGCCCAGCATCTTCAACTCTCCAGTGTGACTGAGGTTCAAAACTTTCCAGAAATCCTTCTATCTTCTGAGATATTCAGCTCATGAACTGAATAGCTGTAGGCAGCTTCTGTGGGACTACACTGATTTTATTTTGTGAATTAATCTAATAAATTCCTTTATATATACCTCCATTCTATTGGTTCTCTAGAGAATCCTGATTAATACACCCTCATCAATCTCTCAGGGAGGTGTGAGGACTCTTGAGTTCTTCTCTTTTATGATGAAATGTTGATAGGACTAATCCTCTCTGGGACTTATGGAAATATACATAGTTATAGTGAATTCATGCATGAAACAGTCTTGTGTTCAAAAGATAAATATCTGACTGTATTTCTGCTACCCTTCAGACTCTTACAGTCTTAGCACTCCCTCTTCTGTGATGTTCACTGAACCTTGGGTTGGATGAATGGTTTAGATGTCCTGTTTAGGACCAAGCAGTCGGCCATCTCTTATTTTCTACACTTTTGACTGTTGTGATTATTAGAAACATGCTTTTAAAGTTTCAAATATTGTGGAATTTCCAAGTGCCCTTCTGTTATTAATTTTAATTTCTATTCTTTATGGCCTGAGACACTCTTTGTGTTTTACAGTCCAATATGCAATTTTACTTGGTACATGGGTGCTTTTATAAAAATATGCACATTGCTATTGTTGGATGAAGTATTCTATAAATGACTACTAGATCAACTTAATTAGTAGTTCAATTCACTTCACTAGTAGCCTTTACTTCAAAAATGTCTCCTTTAACATGCTTTTTATATTGTTACGCGATTTCCTATTCAGAAGACAATTGCCAATGCATGGTTTCATTACTATGTTGAGTAGCTATTTGTTTATTAATTAAAAGTAAGAAAAAGAAAATATTTCATTCAATTTTATTTATTATCTGATGGTTTTCCCTTCCTTTAAATTGATCTGATTCTATGATTTGTAGAGTTTTCCTTTTATTGGAAAGATTTATTTTCATGTTTTTCACAAGGCAAGTTTACTCATGACCAATTCTGTAAGTCTTTATTCACTTGAGTGTATTTCTTCTTTCATTTTTGAGGAAAACAGTTTCATTTGACAAAGAATTATAGGTTGGTGGGTGATTTGTACTTTTTACACTTGAACGTTTCATTTCATTCTCTTCTTGCCTGCCTGATTTCTACCAAGAAGCTGTAATTTACAGTGGGGATTGAACAAGGACTAAGTGCATGCAAAGCACATACTTTTCAACCAGCAATATCTGTCTTTTCACTTGTCTTTCATCATCTTCCCTTCATTATTGGTTTATGTGCAATTTGAATATATTGTGTCTAGGAGTCCACTTTTGCTGGTATTCATCTTGCCTTGGTGTTTTGAATTTTCTTAATCTATGGTTTGATATCTGTCATTAATTTTCGAAAATTTCCGTTTATCATAATTTCACTTTTCCTACTGCTTTCTTTCATCTACTGGTATCATTATATACAGGTTCCACTGACTCAAAATTCAATTTTGTTTTTAGAACAGTTTTTGATTAATAGGGAATAGAGCAAAATGAGCAGAGATTTCTCATGAATCCCCTTACTCTACCTGCATGGAATCTCCTTTACTATCAAACCTTTACTCTATCACCACATCAGTATCACCCAAAGTACATGGTTAGATTAGCATTATATGAGCAATGAAAAATATATATGATTTCTCACATAATGCTGTACATCCACCATTACAGTATCACATACAGTAGCTCCACTGACCTCAAAATTCTATGTCCTATCCTTTTATTTTCCCTTGTCTCAACCTATGACAATCACTAATCTTTTCATTATTTCCATAATTTTACCATTTCTAACATGCTGTAGAGAATCATATGTTAGAACATGTTAGAATCATAAGGACAGTAGCTTTCTTACCTTGGGTATTTTACTTACTAATATGCATTTAAAGATCTTCCATATCTCTATAGGAGACATGGAAAATGTAAGTGAGCTGCTTAATATTTTTACTGAATAATATTCTACTGTATGAATTTACTAGCAGTTAATTTAACCATTTGTCTACTAAAGCACACATTGGAAATGTTGAAGAAATTTAGTAATGTTGAAATGTGAAGAAACGAGTCATATTCAAATTTTTGTGTGGGCACAAATTTTCATTTGGCAAATATCAAGAAGGACAATTTCCAAATTATAAGGCAAGAGTAGAGGTTTTAGAATAAACTGATAGATTGCATTCTAAAGAGAGTGTAAGATTTTGAATTTCTATTAGCAACTAATGAAAATTCTTGTTGCTGCATATCCTCAAGACATCGACATTATTTGTGTTTTAGATTTTTTCATTTTAGTCAGCACACATTTGTAGTGGTTTCATTCATCATCCTTGATGACACAAAGCTAGCATATGTCACAAACTTAGTTTACTGTTTTTTTCATGAGTTTTTTTCACTATTTTAAAACAAAGCTATTTAGTTTCTTAGTGTTGAGTTTAGGAGTTCTTTGTGTAATCTAAGTAACAGCACTGTCTCAGATATGTCTTTTGCAAGTATTTTTCTAAGTCTTAGTTTTTTCATTCTTCAGAACTTTTTTCAGAAGCAAATGTTTTGATTTTAATGAAATCTGACTTGCAGATTTTCTTCTCTCATGGGTCATGACCTTGTATTAGATCTAAAATTCAGCACTATACCTAAAGATCATTTGGATTTTCTCTTCTGCTGTCTTCCATGAACTTGTATTTCATTTTGTGATGTTGTAGGGGACTATCTCCTTGTTCATTTCATTTACAAGATCACCTTTTCCCCACTGTGTTGTTTTTGACATCTGTAAGAAATTACTTGATTCTAATTATGTGGAGCTATTCCTGGGTCTGTCCCTCCATTCTATTTGGTCTGTATGCTCTATCAAGATATTTTACATAGCACTTTTGTTATTGAAGCTTTATAGTAAAACTGTCTTTAAATCATCTTCTTTATCCTATTCCTCCTCCTCCCCCTCCTCTTCTTCCTCTTCCTTTTCTTCTTCTTCTGCTGCTGCCGCTCTTTCTCTTTCTCCTTTTCCTCTGTCTCTTTCTATTCCTTTTCCCTTTTCTTCCTCCTCTTCCTTTTCAATTTCTCTCCTCTTCCTCCTTCACTTCCTTCAATATTTTGTTGGCTATTCTGGATCATTTTCCATTTTATATAGAGTTTAAAATCAGTTGATAAAATAGTCATAAAACAATATAAATTTGACTTAACCATGTCAAATATATAGAGTTGGGAAGAAAAGATATCTTGAGAATAGTTACTCTCCTATACATACACAGAATAACTCTTCATTTATTCATTTCTCTGATGATTGCTTTCATTCAAGTTTTGCAATAAACTTCATAGTTCACTTACATTTGCATAATTTACATTTTTAAGTTTTTGGTGCTAATGCAGACGATATGGTATTTTAATTCCAAATTCTGCTTGTTCATTATTGGTATGTAGGAATGAAATTGACTTCTTTGTTTTAACACTGAAGCCTACACCTTTGCTATTGACTGCTTTCCATTTCTGCAAGGGCTGTTTTGTCATCATTTTAGGATTTCTATATAGATGTCATTTCATCTGTGAACAGAGACAAGTTAATATTTTCCTTCCCAATCAGTATATTTTTGTTTTCTTCTTGATTTATATATTGTCAAGAACTTCAATGTTGGAATGAACTGTAAAATCATTCACTTACTTGGTAAGAAAACTTGGTAAGAAAGCTTCTAGTGTCTCATTATTTAGTATGATGCTACTTGTGGGAATTTTTGAAGTTCCTTTGCATTTCTATTCTGCTCAAAGAAAAAATTTTCTTTTGTGTGTTTGTGTTTAAGTTGTGTGTGTGTGTGTGTGTGCCCATGGGCGGCTTTGGGAATCATCCTTGATTGCTCTATTTCCTTATTGCTTTGCTCTGAGGTTTCCCAGGCTCTTCCTTCCCGGACCTGTTTTGCAAGCTGCTTCCATGTCCACCTGCTGTTGCTATATGGGATTTTGGAGGTCTGCATTCAGATCTTTTTGCTTGCAAGACTAAGACTTTAACCCTTGAGCCATCTCCCAGTCCAATGTTTTTCCTTTTAATAGTGAACAAATGTTGAATTTCATAATCTAATGAAACTATCATCTGCCAATATAATTTATTAATTAATTTTTGAATGTTGAACCAACCACTTGTGGATAATCCAACTTGGTTTTAGTACAGAGTTAGTTTTATACACAGTAGGTCTTTTTGCTACTATTTGCTGAGGATTTTGTATCTACATTCTTTTGAGATAGTGGTCTGCAATATCTTTATTTGCCCACTTCATCCAGAATGAGTTAGAAATTATATCTGCATTTTTAATGGTGGGCTTTTCATGCTTCTAGTGATGAGCTAGCCTCCTCCTATAACCAATTTGTTAAATTTTCACTATGAAAGCACTTCTGTTTTGTCAAAAGCTTATTCTGCATTTATTGGGATGTTTGTACGCTCCTTGTTCTATATTCCACTACGGCTGTGGATCATTTTTTAAAATGTTGTATGTTGAGCTGTCCTATTCTTGCGTTCTAAGAATAAGTCCCATTTGATCGTGATATATAAACCTTTTAATGTATTATGGATGTTGTTTGGCTAGCAGTGTGCATGTATATGTGCATGTGTGTGAATGTGTATCTGTGTGATGCATGCGATGTGCACATGCACGTGTGGGTATGTATGTGGAGATCAGAAGATGTCAGATGTTCTCTCTATTGTTTCTGTTTTTCTCTCTCCTAAGTTCTCTCATTTAGCCTTGAACTAGGTTGATGGCAAACAATCCCCAGCAAACAATCTATGTGTCTCTCTCTATAACTCTGAAGTTACATGTCATGTGCAATCACGTGTAGCTTTTTATGAGTGTGTTGGGGAGTTGAACTCAGATTCTCAAATGGGGTAGCAAATACTCTTTCCTAATTAGTCCTCTTCCCAGTCCCAGGTAGCATTTTATTGATGCTTTTTATATCTGTGTCATAAGTCGTATACTCCCCTGGGTTTTGGTTTTGTCGTGCCTTTGGCTTTGGTACATAAAATAAATCTGGATGTTTTCTTTTCCTTTCATTTTTCTGGAAGTTTGAGATTTATTGGTGCTAATTCCTTATTAAATATTTCAGAGAATGAATCAATAAAGGCATCTGGAACAGGACTCTGTTTAGTTGAGAGGCTTTTGATTACTATCCAATCTGCTACTCATTATTGGTCTCTTTCATTTATTTATTCATGATTTCATTTTTGTAGGTTATAGGTTTCTAGGAGTTTGTCAATTTTCTTTATGCTATGCAATTTGTTGACATGTTCTCATTCACAGTACCATCTTAAGATTTTTGGTGTTTTCTATGATATTAGTTTTAATATGTTCTCTTTACTTCTGACTATATTAAATTGAATCTTGTCTGTTTTTTTTTTTTTTCGGTGTATATGTATGTAGGGTGTGAGCATGTGTATGTGCATTTTTACATGCATGTGGGTGCATGTATGTGAAGATACATTTGCACATGTGTGATCTCAAAGTTGATGTTGAATGTCTTCCTCAATAGCTTTCAGTTTAATTTACTGAGTCAAGATTTCTCAGAATAACTTAGAGATTGTCAGTTGTCTTTCTCTGGGGAATCCCCTGTCTTCAGCTTCCTAAGATTCTGGGATTACTGGCAGCCTCAATGCCTGCCCAGCTTTTAACTGATTGTGGGGATCCAAATTCTGGTTTAAATGTTTGTATGACAAGCATCTTGTACATCAAGCCATCTCCCTAACCCTATTTCCTGTTATTTTTTTTCTAATTCAGGTGAAAAATGATCAATTTTGTTTTACTTCTCAAAACTGAATTAAATTTAATTTAATTGATCCTATTAATCTTTATTTATTTATACTGATTGGATTCCTTCTTACTTTGGACAATTTTGTTCTCTTCTTGTTCCTTGAGATGTAAAATTAGGTTGTGAACTTTGGGTCCTCATTCTGAACACAGGAGTTTTATGGATAAGAACAGTCCTTTTATTAGTGTATTTTCTCTGTATTTTTGTATATTTAATTTTCTCTCTTTCAATATCTTTATATTTTTCTTTTAATTCATTTTTATTACTTGTTATTTTGAAACTTCTGCCTATTAGTCACTTCTAGTTTTCCACCATTGTGGCTGGAAAAAATATAGTTTGATTTCAATTTTCAATTTGTTAAGACTTGTTTTAATACAACAATAGTTTGAAGTTGGTTCATTTCCCAAAATTTCATGGAAGCTTGGTTACATTTCCAGTGAAGTTTTCATTATACACATACACATACACACACACACACACACACACACACACACACACACACACACAATTTTTAGCTTGGTAATAAATTGATTTTGTGCTTTACTTCACTGAACATGCTTAAAATAGCTTCTCTTAAAGTGGTGGGTAGGGTATTCAAAGGTTGGAGTTCTTCAGTAATAGTTTCATTTGAGTTAATATTTTTGCTCTAAATGTGCCATGCTGTCTTCTTTTTTAATCCTCCATATTTTTGTTGTTGAAAGCTGGCAGTACTGGAAAACTCATTATCTATATATTATATATATGACAAACATAACTTTCATATACTTAAAGAACATACCAGATTGTTTTTATATATGCATGTATCAGGTGTTGGTGGAGCCAAACTGTGTAACTAACTTCATGTGTTAGTTCAAGTGCTTATTTTTCTGTGGCAAGACTATGTAAACTCTAGTCTCTCAGCAACCTTTCAGACTATAGACAGTTTTCCCTGGCAGCCATCATGATGTTCTCTGCTTTCTTGAATTTGTCTTTGTAGAAGATATGTCACCTGCTTTTTATCTTTTTTTTTTTTTCGGTCCTGGGGACCGAACCCAGGGCCTCGCGATTGCTAGGCAAGCGCTCTACCACTGAGCTAAATCCCCAACCCCAATGTCACCTGCTTTTTGACCAATGTCTTCCCAGCACTTTTTATTTTGCTTACTCAGCTTTAATTTTTGCAGATTCCAAAAAAGGGAGATGATTTCATGTTTTCCTTTCTGTGACTGCCTTATTTTACTCCATATAATATCTCTGAGCATAACTATCTTATGACAGATGGTGGGACTTCTTCCCTTCTTGATGCTGAAGGGTATTTCACTGTTATGTCATTTCTTTACCTATTTCTCAATGGTGACCCAAGAGTGCTCCATGAATTGACTCTTCTGAATGATGCTGCAATGAACATGAGAGGGATTATATCCCTTTGGCACATTAGTTTCATATTCATTGATCATAGACCCAGAAGTAGAATTGCTGGATCACTTGTTAGTTCTATTTTTAATTATTTTAGGAACTTCCATACCGTTCTCTACAGTGCTGTCATAGTTAGGCGCAGGTGTCAACTTGACAGTTAAAGGTTTGAGCTCCGGGCATATTTGTAGAGAAATAATGGTTGAGTTAAGCCCAGAGCAAATCTGCAAGAGACTGTCTAGCTGATGGGGAAGGCCCAGTCCATGGCGGGTGGGACTAGGCCCTGAACAGGTGAATAAAATACTAAGAGCTGGTTGAGGATGTTGGTATCCTTCTGTTCACTTGGCCAGACATACTGGTCTGGCAAGTAAGGATTGTCCATCTCTCAGCTGTTATGTGGTAATGGTGTGGCCAGTTTCCTTGGCCCTGGTGTTGGTGCATGCTTTCCCATCAAACAGTTCCCAGAGAACTGTAACCGGACTGTCGTAAGAAAATAAACCCCTTGTTCCCTTATGCCATTTGATGGTCATTTATCAGCAACCATGCAGGTGAACTGCAACAATTGCCAACACAGTTTCCATATTTATGAACAATGACCATGGAGTCCCTTTTGTTCATGTCCTTGCCAAATCCTGCTGGTTTTGTCTTTGTGGTCATAGCCATCCTAAATATATGAGCTGACTTCTGATTATGGTTTCATTTGCATTTCTTTGATAATTGCTGAGATACAAGATTTTTTTCAATTCCCTATTGGTTATTTGTATGCCTTCTTTTAAGGAAAGTGCATTTGATACTTTGGACATTATTGATTTTTTCATTGTTCCATCACTACAATGTAATATCTCACACTCACTAACTTTCAATGAAAAGAGTGTATTTAGCTCACAATCTGGAACATTCAAAGTCTTACAGCTTGCTGAGGGGAAGCTGTGGCTGTGGTGTGGAATCTATGGTAGATGGGAGGTGGTAGAGCACAAGTAGGGGAAGGATTATATCTCAACAGGAAAGAAAGACGAGGGAGGAGGGGGTTCGTTGTGTTTCTATTGTAATGAACCCTTTAAGGGAGTTCACAAGAGATGGGTCCTGGAAGCATAACCCCAAACAACTAAAGGAGCTCTCACTGTGTCTCACCTTTTAAAGTTTTTATCATTCCAAATGTCAGCTCCTGTGGCCAAGCCTTCAATCGTATGAAACTTGGGGACATACAATTAACCTATATCCAAATTGAATCATTTGGAATTCCTTATAATAATCATTTTATAAGACATTTGGTTTACATAGGTTGTTTACTTACTTTGTTAACTTCTTTTGAGATGCAGAAAAGTATTATAGGTCCATGTAAGCTTACTCCTTTACTTTTGTTTTGCTATTTGTGCTTTTTGGATCATATCTAAGAACTTCTTGCAATTTTAATGTATTTTGAGTTTATTCATGTGTATATTGTGAGGTAAGGGTCTGATTTCATTTTTCTTCATGCACATATCTAGTTTTCCCAGTATCATTCTCTGAAGAGAGTATCTTTCCTAATTGTATGTTATTGAAAATTAGATAATCATAAATGAATTCATCTGGAGCTTTCTATTTTGTTATGTTCATCTGTATGTCACTTTAATATGAGCACTATGTTTTTGATTCTTAAATCTTTATTGAACATCTTGAAATCATATAGTATAGCTCCAACTTTTCCTGCTGTTCAATAAAGATTTCCTTATTTGGGGCTTTATGATTTTGTGTATATTTTATATTGAGCTTTTTAATTTTTTTTGAGAAATGTTGTTGAAATTTTGGTAGGAAAAAATTACGTCCATAGATCATCTTGCCTATTTAAGCAAAATTAATTCTTTTATCCGTGAGCATAAACTATCTTTCCATTTACCTTCATTTTTTTGAACCTATTAATCAATGATTTATAATTTTTCCTCTGTTTAAATTTACTAAGTATTTAATTATGCATTTTGTAGTTATGAAACTAATTGTTTCCTTGATTTCTACTTTTCAATAGTTTTGTACAGAAAAATGCTACAGGTTCTTGCATTTAGTTTTATATTCTAATAATTTATCGAACTTATTTAGAATTCTAAATTTTTGGTGCATCTTGAGAGTTTTTTATGTATAGAATAATGTCATCTTCAAATGGAGGACTTTTACTTCTTTAGTTCTAATTTGGATGCTTTATATTTCTTTCGCTTGCTTAAATGGTATTGTTGGGATTTCCATTTAAACAGAAGTGACAAGGTACGTGTGAACACTTTTCCTCGGGAGATGCCATACAACTATCTATCAGCCCCAGATAGGAGTTTGATGACCGTAGCGATTATGCCAAGGTCCGACTTCACAGATGAAAGAGTTTATTGAAATTACTTGCAGGAGTAAGGGTAAGGGTTACTTGCAGGAACAGGGATGATTTAAAGGCAGATACATCACTACACGTTTCAAGATCAGTCAAAGGGAGCAGTGTTGGATCACAGCTGTTTCTTCTCGACCATGGCTGCAACCATGGGCTGTATTCAGTCTTCTGTTGCTCAGGAACATCAGTCTGAGACTATCTAAGCCACAAAGAACATCTTATTGTTCAAAAAACTGGTTCATCTAGTGTTTGCCTTAACAATTTCTCTATAACTCGGGCATCTGAAGTTAACAAATTGCCTGTAATTGTTTCTGACAAATGTGCAGTGGAAAAAGGGTTTTGCAATGAAAACATTGAGCATAAAGCCAAATACATATAGTTTTACAAATGCATATTTCCAAAGAGTGGTGGGAGATTTCTGAGATAAAGTCTTTGAAAGAGTTCTATGCCATATTTAATGCAGGGACTGCCAACTATTTGCTTTACTGTGAATAAACACTGTGAATGAACACTGTTAATTCCTGGGGCCACCAAAGGACTGGATGGTGCAAGTGAGAACCAAGCAAGCTACAACGTCTCCACACTCTCTTTTCAGACTCACATGTTTTCTTTTGTTAAATTCTCCTTGATTCTTGCAAAACTTAATTTCCATTAATTCCAGGGGTCTTTGATTTTTTTTTTTGCTGTTATAGGTATGTGCTGCCATGTCCATAGAATTTTTTTGACACACATTCATAATAAATTCTTTTTTTAGATTATTTCCTGAAGTACACTGACACTTCTGCTTTGGTCACTGTGACAGATTATTCTTGGGAAATCCACTTGTGTTTTAAAGACACTAAAGAACACATATTAGAGAGGTCACATGGAGAAAAACTGACTATTCTATGTAAACTCAGCACCAGCTGGCCAGTTCAGTGACCACCTTGATTAGTCCTTCAGCGGCCTGAATTATCTGATGGAACTTCCTGATAGCCTGTGTCTGCCCAACAAAACCATTCCTGAACTTCTGACTTACAGACACTATGAAATGATAAACATGATTATTTTAAATAGTTAAGTTAGCTCAAAATTTGTGTCTTAGCAATTGCTTACTAATAAAGCACTATAGCAACTAAAAAGAATTATCTATAAAAAATGCTTCAAATGTGGCTCAGCTGGGAATAGTGCTTGCTGCTCAGTCTGATGACTTATCTTCAGAATCATATTGTGGAAGAAGAAAACTGACTCCTTCAAGTTGTCCTCTGACTTTCAGCCGTGGTTCATGTACACACACACACACACACACACACACACACACACACACACACACGCACAAAGAGTAAATAAGTCTAAAAAACTTCTTTCTCAGCAAGAAACTGGAATTTGTTTGTAAAAGGAATCACACTTAAGAAAATACTATCTCTCCAAACGTAACTCTAAAAGTTATGTTCAGGGCTGGAGTGATTGATGGCTCAGGGGCTAAACCTCTGCCTCACAAGCAAAAGGACTTGAGTTTAGATCCCAGATCTCATGTAAAAACACTGGGCAGAAATGAGAGTGGACTGGACTTTCAACCCTGAAAGATGGAGCCTGGGAAACTCCAAAGTAAAAAAAAGGGTAAAGCAATTGAGGATTAGTCCTGAAGTCACTGTGAGTCTCCATAGGCACACAAAGTGTCCACTGATACAAACACATATACACTACATCACACACAGAAACACACACATGCAAAAAAAAAAAGATAAAAGTTCAGAGCACAAATGAATATTGATGTTTTAACTGTTCTCTTTTCATTTTCTGAAGGTGAAATAATACTGTTACCAAGATTTCAAGGCTGCATAATAAAAGAAAATAATCTTTTTAAAATTTATTATTTATTCAATTGTGCATGTGTATGTATGTGTATGTATGTGTGTATGTGTGTGTTGAACCACAGACGAATTCGGGAACCACCATGGACGCCTCCACCTCCTCCTTGTTTACTCTGTCCCAGTATTCACAGGCTCCGCCCTACCAGAACCGAAAACGCAGGCCGCCCCCGCTTCCGCCTGGCGTCTATACGTGGGGTCTAGGATCCGAATTCAGGACCTTCCGCCTGCAAGGCAGAGGCTTAACCCCTGAGCCATCTCTCCAGCTCCAAGAAAATAATCTTATTTATGAATATGGATACAAAATCCTAACGTTCTTAATAATGGAAACATTCATCTACAAATCTAATAATTTAGACCTGAAATGATGATCAGAACAGAAATATATTAATGGAAAATAATGTACAATTTCAGAGAATTTCAGCCCTAACAGCAATTATCAAATTCTTTATATGTCATGCACACATGCTATTCTAATAATGCAAATATATGGCATATGTTATAAATCACATCGAAGCATATCGATAAGCTTTATGCATATATTTTTAAAAACATATCTTAACAACTGAGAAAATAGTACTTTATTAATAAATAAGTGAGAAAGGACAACAGTCTGAAGAAAAAATTCAAATACCAGTAGATATTTACAAAGCTCAGTTTAAGTGGTGATCCCGCTGGCAATATTTATTGACTAGAAGTTGTTGAAGTTGTTCATGAGAAAAAGTTGGGGGTGAAAGATAAACATCGTTGAGAAAAATGCCTGGAAATTATTTAACCAACATATGCCATAATTTGAATATTAAGCCAAAAATACCACTAAGTATGTGAAATAGAAATGCTTTGTACTCTTATAATTGCTTATACATTTTTAGATGATTGAAAGGTTGCAATTTACAGGTTTAATGTGGAAAAGTCTATCAATTTATTATATACCAGGAATAAGCAACTGGAATTTGAAACTTAAATTTAAAATATAAAATCATTGTGCCAACAGAAATTGAAATACATGTAAACAAAAAAATTATACATTATTTTTTAACAAAGCAATACATTTTAGAAGTCATATAAAAATGCTTTTTCCTTTTATGAGGCCGACAGTTCATTGCATACCAGTAAGGTTTATGAAGCTATTTTCCATATAGGAGTTCCAAAAGCTTCTTCGACATCAGTAACTTATCACATGGGGATGCTTACCTGCAAATAGCGGACGACTCTGCAGACCAGATCAGGAGCCATGAAGTCTCCCGTGAATCGCCAGATGATATCTGTCAGGATGTTGAGCAGTCCTGTGAACGAATCTAACAAAGATTCGGTGCTCAGGTTCTGGCTCATTTATAGGTATGGATATGCTGCAGTGAAAATTAGCTCCTGGGGAGATTCTATGTTCTTTCGGCTCAGCAGTTGGCTAGCAAAGCTAGCAGAGTAGAGCAAGAGTCTCTGGGCTTGTGCATCAGAACTTGTGACTCAGAAAGCATTTAAGCCCTGAGTAAGGATCATTAAATAATCATAAAGAGGGTCTTTGAGTCACAGAGCAGGAGACCCACACAAGCAAACTATGGGTGAGAATCAAAAGAAGGGACAAGACTGAAGAAGCAAAATGTTTGCCCTTGGAAAAACTCTGGGAACTCCCCACCTCACTCCCTACCCTCTGCACTGCAGACCTATGGAATCCCAGATTTTTCCTTTCTTTCCCTTTGTTCTTAGATAAAGCAGCTATTCTTGGATAAATTGAAGTGGATAATCTATCAACTTAAATTAATTGGGATGGCTGCAATATGTGAAGATTTTCTTAATATCTTAAATGTTAACACATAACAGAAAGCACTTAGTGCATAGTACTCAACACTGAGCAGTGACTTGCCCAGGTGACATTATCTTGTGGTCACATCAGTGCTGATCTAATGGACACACAAACAGTGTGAGCACAGTAAGAGATATGAAGACATATTAGCTAGGGAGATGAACTGACTACTTTATGGCCAACCCAGCCAGTGCTGCCTTTCAATGTCCCATTTGCCAACAAAGAAAACCAACATTGAGGCATCAATAAGAAGTCCTTTGTTTTATCTTCCCCTTTCCTTGCATCTTAATTGGTCTTGCTCATCCCTTGTCCTATATTGTCATCCATTGTCCTACATTGACTTCTCACTGTTGGCCTTACGTAGATGAAGACTGATTCCTGCAGGTTTTGAATCTTGGCTTGTCTTGGGCAGTACTTTTTCTTTAATGCAGTGCTGTGACTTCAACCAAGATCTCATGCTTGCTCCACCATTGAGCTACTCCCTAGTCCTTGTTTATCATCACCAGTATGTATTACTTGTTCAAAATAATGTGTTTTGCTGTCACTTTTTTATTCATCTATATAACATACTTTGATCACATTTATACCATGTCCATCTCTTGTCTCTCCTTCCCTCCCTCCAAAGTCCTTTAGTTTTCAAATATTCCTTCTAATAGTTTGTTGCAGTTTGCCCTCATGATGCCAAAATTTCACAACTGAACAGCTCAGGGAAACAAGGGGGTTTTATTCTTTCTTATGATTCTCAGTTAGTTCTTAGTTCAGCTTGGGAAGAGTTCATACTAATACCAGTTGCTGAAGGAACTAGTCACACACTGTATCCATAGGGATGGTTGAAAGAGAGGCAAACACCCTCACTTATCAGAATATAAGAATACCAACATGCCCAAGTATGCCAACATATAGAGCCAGCTCCCCACATCTTGTCCACCTGCCCAGGAAGTGGCCTCACTCACTGTGGGCTTGAAATAGAAATGCTGTATATATATATCCTTACAAATGTCTTCCCACAGGGTTTGCTACAAGTACTAATGTTTCACAAATGTACTCAGAGCCATCTTCAAGATTGTCAAGTTGACATCTATATATCTAACTTAGCACATAGTTTCACACCTTTTTTCCTTAATGTAGATTACACATGTAAGAGAAAATGTGATATTTATGTTTTGGAGTATAGCATATTTCTGGTTGGTTTCTAGTTCCATCCATCTTCCTGAAAATGGAATTCTTATTATCTTTTTAGCTGAATTTATACTAGCGTATTCATATTTTTATAAAGCATGGTTTAAAAATCCATTCATCCGTTGCTGGTTGCCCCAGCTAATTCCACGACTTGGATATGACTAGAGTTTAATAACATATAGGGTCGGGAGTCTCTGGTTCCTGCTGACTTCCGTTCCTTAGGCATATTCTCTGGAGCAGTATACCTGGGACAAATGGCAGCTCTCTTTTAGTTTTCTGAGGAACCACCACACTGATTTCCACAGTGACCACATGAATTCCACATGAATTTCCAGTCCCAACAGCAGTAGGGAAGAGTTCCTTTGCCTCTAATCCTGGCCAGCATTTATTCTTGTGGTTTGTCTTCATGGTCTGATTCTGATGGGGTGCGATAGAATTGTAATGCACCTTTGATTTGCATTTAGAGAAAGATTTCTTGAAGAAATCAACTGGTTGCTGCATGTCAACTGACAGTGGCCATTTGTGTTTTAAAAGAGCAGCTCTTCTTCCTTTCTGTATTTCTGAAGTGTGTGCTTGCCTTCCTTAGCCCCTGAACTGGAGTTAGCATTACTCCCTGTTTTTTTCCTGAGCCTTTCGGGTTTTTACCTGGAATGGAAATCCATATAACATAGTATCTGATCAGGGTATTGATGTTATAGTGAAGGGAGTGGAGGACTGAGTTACTAATACAGAACACAAGTTGGACTACATACCACTCAAGCCAGAAGCTGGCATTCTCCAAGAACCCTGGAAGGGCTCCAAGGAAATGCTCTGAAAGGATGGGAAGTGATGTCAGAAAGCAGCTTGTGTCTGTGCTACTGGATTCCTTTTCGTGGTGCTTTGTCCCTTAGAGGAAGTTCCAGTATGTTTGAGAACCAAGAGGCAGAGGAAGGCATGGGGTCAGCTAACCTCATTTCCAGGAACCCTCCACCAACGATCTCCAAGTCCTGTCTGTAGTTTTCAGCTCTTTTTCTTTTGCTATCGACAACCACAAGAAGCATCAAAGGCAAGTACTAGGAGAAATGAGACCCTGTGGTGATTGTAGGTGGTGAGAGAAGTTCTTACTGAGTAAGGCTGCTGGGGTCTCTGGGTTGTGGGCTGTGACCATTTAAACTGAAACACAGAAGCTTCTAGAAGTGAGTGGACTGAATGAATGACTGGACATTGCAGTCCCTCAGATCTGTTTACTGTCTGCTTAATTGAAGAATAATGGGAAACATCACTGAGATTTCTTTACAAAGCGGCTATACGAACAATTACAGTGTATTCTGATAAAATCGTTTCTCCGCTGGAGCTTAATCTTAAATAAGCCTGTTGTGAGAATGTGCGATCCTGAGAATTGTGCTGCGGCATTTGTTCTTTGCTATTAAGCAAATGATACTCTGATCACTAGAAAGCCATTCTGCTACCTTAGTAATTGAGCACATGACAAATAAACTGTGCCTAAGTGGTAATTAATAGGACCTAGGGAACGAAGGGTAAGCTTTAGAGACCTAATCACCTGCATGGATTACCCTGCTTCCCACAATTCTTTCTCTGAAAGATCCAAGGAAAGTAACATACAGGAAATCAGACTCCCAGCAGGCTTTTTGGCTTCCTTAAAAGCGTCTTGCAAATGTAGATGTGGGCTCCCACTGGAACCAGGAGGATGGGGGGATGGGGGATGGGAGACGGGGCATCCGGAAGAAGGCGGCAGGAAAGAATCAGCTAGGTGAGGAGGCAAAAGACATCAGGTGTGCACAGGAGAGGGCCCACACAGCGATGGAGGTAAGGAACCCCAGGAGAAATGGCAAGGCTGCACATCTACAATGACAGCTGTCCATCTTTGCAAAAGCTTCAAGCAGGAATCAGGAAGTGGCAGGAGGTGGAGCCGCATATGGAGCATCCAGATCTTTCTTGCTCTGGAGCCCATTGAAAGGAGTTCCCTCCTTTTCTCTAAACCACAGAGACATTGAACATTTGCATCTTCAAACATGTTTTAGTAGACAGATTTGCTTCCTTATTGTGTCAGTATCAGGTTGATAGGCCCATCCACTCAGAAATTACCATTCAGAGTAGTTAGAAGGCGGGGTAGGATCTTGGGAAGGAGTACGTGGGTGTCCTGTGTAAGTAAGCAGACTTTGGGATGTGGGGAAGGTGCACACGGAGATACTGCCCAAGGTACCTTGAGATTTTGGTTTATAGTTGCTATACCTTAAAAAGGTCCTTGGGGGCGGTGCAGGAAAAGCAAAACGGAAAACAACGACAAACCATGATTCAGAACACCAAAAACCCTACATTAATCACCTGGAATCTCTCCCCATCATAAAGCTCAGGAAACCTTGTGGAAGAGGGGGAGGCCAGATTGTTAAGAGCCTAAAGATGGGGAGGACCGAAGATATGCAAGATACTCCACACAAGTTAGGGCCACAGTAGCCATAGTCTGACTTTGCATGACCTGCACAATGACTGACATGTCAACGACCCCCCCAAGGTTTAGTGTGGATCACAGGCAGTAGGATCCTTAGAGGTAAGGGGGGTAACAGACATAATAGTGTTCCCATACTAAAGAGGAGCCCAAGAAAGGGCTCCAGGCTATGTCACTGAGTCTTTACACCTCACTAGGGTGGGGGACTCAAGAGGGAGGCTTGGCATTCACACAGGGGGATGCTCCAGGGGGATGGAAGGGGAGAAGGGGGAGACACTGGGAGAGAGGGAGGGAGGGGGGTGAGAGGAAGGGGAAGGGGGGAAAGTGCAAGGGGGGACTGGGAAGAGGTGGAGGGAGAGAGAGGACTGGGGTACCTATTGAGCTTGTATGATTGGGAAAACAAATAAAAGGAAAAAAGAAAAAGAAAAAGTGAAAAAAAGTCCTTGGGTATCCCTGATAGACGCTAGTGTCATCAATTAAGTCCAATACAGTAGCATGAACTCAACAAGATGACATATAAATTTGGATTTTAATTGGGGATTGAGACAATTTAAATGCAGTGTTGATATCAATGTATTTGTATTGATATCTAATTATCAAAGTTTTCATTTTAATCACTTATTTTTTCCCCTTAATGCCTTTTATTTCTTCCTGTAGTAATGGAACTGCTTACACTTTCATTTTTGTTTCTGCTTTTAACTTACGAATTCTGACTTTCTATTTAATATACTGTTGATTGAGGTGTTTTTTTTTTTTTACAGCGTGCATCCTTAACTTATCATGATCCACTTTCATATAATATGAATTCTGTGGATTGGCATAGCTAAATCCATCATAAACTTTGTTATTTATGGCATTTAAGGTTTGCATGAATTATAAAACAGCTGTTGCAATTTTACTTTACAATTACATTTTACAGTGTTTAAAGGAAAAAAATGTTTTTTGGTTTTATTCTTCTGTTTTCCTCTTTTTAGACTCCTTAAGTGTTTTAGTGTTTTTTTTACACTCTGGGGTATGCTCATTCTGTTGCAAGTGGCTTTGACATTTCAGAGAAAACAGTCTTGAAAGTAATGAGGTCTCACCATTACAAAAAAAATAAAAACAAAAGCAAAAGCAAAAGCAAACAAAAGAAGCACTTTCAATGATCTTGGTTCCAACATCATTTTTAACATACTCTTTTGGCATATACAGAATTATGTGTAAATGCCACCCCCCAGAGTTAGTCTTTTTTTAATTTTTTTATTAAAAATTTAATTATACATTTTAAAATTTTTTTACCAGTTCCCTCCCTCCCTCCTCCTCCCCCCAAACCCCCTCCTCCCCCCTCCCTCTCCATCCCCCAGTGTCTCCCCCCCAATTCCCAGAGAGTCCTTTATTGTGTACGCCTGACTCTCCACTGGGTCCTCCTCTCTGATGACATATAAGGACCCAGTGGCACTTCCATAAGCCCTTTCTCTTGTTCCCCTTAAGCATAGGAGCACTACTATGGCTGTCAATCCCTTGCTTCCAGGGATCTCGGTGCCCTTAACAGATGCTAGACTTTATGAGGGCAAGAGTGCACTGGACATTGCGCAGGGCATGCAAAGTCCCATTATGATTGCTTTGGCCCAACTATTAGTCTTTTTTTTTTTTTTATTAAAAATTTAATTATACATTTTAAAAATTTTTTACCAGTTCCCTCCCTCCCCCCTTCCCCCTCCCCTTCCCCCAGTGCCTCCCCCCCAATTCCCAGAGAGTCCTTTATTGTGTGTGCCTAACTCTCCACTGTGTCCTCCTCTCCGATGACATATAAGGACCCAGTGGCATTTCCATAAGCCCTTTCTCTTGTTCCCCTTAAGCATAAGATCACTACTATGGCTGTCAATCCCTTGCCTCCAGGGGTCTCGGTGCCCTTATCAGATGCTAGACTTTATGAGGGCAACAGTGCGCTGGACATTGCGCAGGGCATGCAAAGTTCCATTATGATTGCTTTGGCCCCAACTATTGTTGAGAATCTTGCAAATCGTTGCTCCTCCCATCCTTTTGCTCTTACAATCTTACCGCCCCCTCTTCCGCAAATGTCCCTGAGCTCCAGGATGGGGAGAGATTAGGCTGTCCTAGTTTTATGTGATTGATATAGAGTCTCTGAAGTTCTGGATTGTGGTTTGTTGATTTTCTTTTGCAGTTTTGCTGCTCCTGCAATTCCCTTCACTCCATTCTGCTGGGCACTGTATGTCACCCCCTGGCCAGAGACAAAAAGCTGTTAAACTGGAGTCTTGTTGTAATAGCACATTCAAGGGTAGATGTAATAAGAGTAGGAAACCTCACTGAGAGAGGGGTCCATCACCCATTTGCAAAATGATTACTTTTTATCTGCTAGACTATATGCCCTCCCCTTCTGGTGAGATCAGGAAAGAACATCTGTGAACTTAACCAGGTTTCTCATTACTTACTTGCAGACCTTCATGGAGGCCTATTTTCTCTGCTGTAACATGGTCTCCTCTCTCTTTGTTTCTGGTGTGGCCCTCCTAACCCATCTCTCTTGTTCATAATCCTTGCAATTACTGTGTTACATAGGTTTACTTTTGAGTGTCCCAATGTGGGCTGGGTGAGTTTGGTACTAGGAGCCACCTATTAGGGAGTACATACGGCGCTTAATTTTCTGGGTTTGGGATACTTCACTTAATATAATTCTTTCTAATGACATCCATTTCCCAGCAAATTCCAGTAATTCATCATTTTTGATGGCTGAGTAGTACTCCATTGTATAGATGTACCACAGTTTCCTTATCCACTCGTCAACTGTTGGACATTTAGGTTGATTCCATGACTTTGCTATTGTAAACAGTGCTGCTATGAACATGGTCGAGCTTGTGCTATCGAGGCGAACCTTTGCTGCTTGGGGGGTTATTCCCAAAAGTGGGATAGCAGGGTCATATGGCATTTCAATCTTTAATTTCTTTAAGAATCTCCAGACGGCTCGCCAGAGTGGCTGTATGAGCCTGCATTCCCACCAACAATGTAGGAGAGTTCCCCTCTCTCCACATCCTCTCCAGCATTTGTCGTTGTTTGTATTGTGGATTTTTGCCATCCTGACCGGGGTGAGATGATATCTCAGGGAAGTTTTGATTTGCATTTCCCTGATGGCGAAGGAAGTGGAGCATTTTTTAAGATAATTGTTAGACATTTTAATTTCATCCCTGGTAAAGTTTCTTTGAAGTTCCAGGGCCCATTTTTTAATTGGGCCAGTGTTTTCCTTGGAGTTTAATTTTCTAAGTTCTTTGTGCACTCTGGACAGTAGAGCTCTGTCAGATATGTGGTTAGTGAAGATTTTCTCCCATTCTGTGGGTTGCCTTTGAGCTCGTGTGACAATCTCTTTATCTGAACAGAAGCTCTTTAATTTCACAAGATCCCAACTGTTGAGAGTTGGTAGCAGTGACTGTGCCATTGGATGTCTGTTTAGGAACTGTTGGCCTAGCCCAACCAGCTCGAGGGAGTTCCCTATCCTTTCAACTATGGTTTTTAAAGTCTCTGGCCTGATATCAAGGTCCTTGATCCATTTGGAATTAAGTCTTGTACATGGTGACAAGTACGGGTCCAGCTTTAATCTTCTGCATGTGGAGATCCAGTTTTGCCAGCACCATTTGTTGAAGATGCTGTTCTTTTTCCATTGGATTCTTTGGGCCCCTTTGTCAAAGACCAAATGGCTGTAACTTTGTGGGCTTATATCTGGGTCTTCAATCCTTATCCATTGATCTGTGTGTCTATTTTGGAGCCAGTACCAGGCTGTCTTTATAACTATGGATTTGTAGTATAGACTTAGGTTTGGTATGGTAATACCTCCAGCTGTGTTTTTGTTACTCAGGATTGTTTTTGCTATCCTGGGTCTTTTGTGCCTCCAAATGAACTTTGAGATTGTTTGGTCAACTTCTTTGAAGAATTGCTTTGGGATTTTGATTGGTATAGCATTGAATCTGTATATTGCCTTTGGTAGGATGGTCATTTTTACAATGTTGATTCTGCCAATCCAGGAACAAGGGAGGTCTTTCCACCTTCTGGTGTCTTCTGCAATTTCTTTCTTTAGGGTTTTAAAGTTTTCATTGTAAAGGTCTTTTACCTCCTTAGTTAGGTTTATACCAAGGTATTTCATTTTTTTAGGGGTTATAGTAAATGGCATGGTTTCTCTCAAGGCTTTTTCACTTCTTTCATTCTGGGCATATAGGAAGGCCTCTGATTTTTGCACATTTATTTTGTATCCTGCCACCCTGCTGAACTTCTCAATTAGTTCCAGGAGCTTCCTGGTGGAGTTTTTGGGATCACTCAGGTATAAGATCATGTCATCTGCAAATAGAGATAGCTTGACTTCTTCCTTGCCAATTTGAATCCCTCTTATGTCCCTTTCTTGTCTTATGGCTTCGGCTAAGACTTCAAGTACAATATTGAATAGAAGTGGTGAGAGTGGACAGCCTTGTCTTGTTCCTGATCGAAGTGGGAATGCTTCCAATTGTTCCCCATTGAGCATAATCCTTGCTGTGGGCTTGTTGTATACAGCTTTTATTATATTGATAAAGGTTCCTTCCATTCCTACTGTCTCTAGCGTTTTGATCATAAAAGGCTGTTGGATCTTGTCAAAAGCTTTTTCTGCATCTATCGAGAGTATCATGTGGTCTTGGACTTTGGACTGGTTTACATGATGAATTACATTTATTGATTTGCGTATGTTGAACCAACCTTGTGTGCCGGGGATGAAGCCTACTTGGTCCCCATGAATGATCTTTTTAATATGTTTTTGAATCCGATTTGCTAAGACTTTGTTGAGAATCTTTGCATCTGTGTTCATCAGGGAGATCGGCCTATAGTTTTCTTTTTTAAGTGAGTCTTTATTAGGTTTTGGGATTAAAACGATATTAGCTTCATAGAAGGAATTTGGTAGTGTTCCTTCCTTTGCTATTTGATGGAACAGTTTAAGGAGTATTGGTGTTATTAACTCCTTAAATGTCTGGTAGAACTCTGTGCTGAATCCATCTGGTCCAGGACATTTTTTGGTGGGAAGATTCGAGATTACTTCCTCAATTTCCTTATATGTTATAGGACTATTTAAATAATTCACAACTTCCTGATTCAATTTAGGTAAGTTGTGTTTACTTAGAAATTCATCCATCTCTTTTGTGTTGTCAAACTTCACAGAGTATAAGTTTTTGAAATATGATGTTATAATTCTCTGGATTTCTTGGGTATCCGTAGTGATAACTCCATGTTCATTTCTAATTTTGTTAATTTGGGTTTTCTCTCTCTTGCTTTTGGTTAGTTTAGCTAGGGGTGTATCAATCTTGTTGATTTTTTCAAAGAACCAGCTTTTGATTGGTTGATTTTTTCTATCGTTTTCTTAGTCTCGATTTCAGATATTTCTCCCCTTATTTTGCTAATCTCTTCTCTTCTACTGCTTTTAGGATCAGATTGCTCTAGTTTCTCTAAAGCTTTAAGCTGCATTGTTAAGTTGTTTATTTCTGATGTTTCCATTTTTTTGACGTGGGCATTAAGAGCTATGAACTTACCTCTTAGAACAGCTTTCATTGTGTCCCAGAGATTTTGGTAAGTTGTATTTTCGTTATCATTCACTTTCAGGAAATCTTGAATTTCCTTTTTAATTTCTTCCTGAATCCAGTTCTCATTCAGCATCATAGTGTTAAGTTTCCAGGAGTTAGTGCATTTTCTCTTGTTTGATGTGTTGTGGATGTCCAGCTTTAGGCCGTGGTGGTCTGATAGGGCACAGGTTAGAATTTCAACTTTCTTGTATATGTGTAGATTCATTTTGTGGCCCAATATGTGATCTATTTTGGAGAAAGTTCCATGTGCTGCTGAGAAAAATGTGTATTCTTTGGTGCGTGGGTGAAAAGTTCGATAGAGATCTGTGAGGTCCATTTCTTTCAGGGTTTGATTAAGTTCCAAAGTGTCTCTGTTAAGCTTTTGACCTGTTGATCTATCCCATGTAGAGAGGGCGGTGTTGAAGTCCCCAAGAATTATCGTTTGGGGGTTGATTTCTTGCTTTAGACGCTGTAGGGTTTTCTTAATGAATGTGGAGGGGCCCGTATTGGGTGCATATATGTTCAGTATTGTGAAATCTTCCTGGTGAATTGTACCTCTGACTAAAATGTAGTATCCATCCGTGTCTCTTATAATTTTTTTTGGTTTGAAATCCACTTTGTCTGATAGCATAATGGCTACCCCTGCCTGTTTTCTGTTTCCATTTGCTTGTAGAATTGTTGACCAGCCTTTTATTTTTAGAGCGTGCCTATCTTTTGTGGTGAGATGGGTTTCCTGCAGGCAACAGATTGATGGATTGTGATTTTTAATCCAAGTTTGTAATCTGTGTCTCTTGATCGGTGAATTAAGTCCATTAACATTTAGTGTTATAATGGAGAAACTATTGTTAATTCCAGACATTTATTATGTTTAGTAGCTTTTATAAGTATATTGCTTCGCTTTTAATGGTGTTATATTTGCCTTCTGTTCTCCTGGATATGCCTGTTTTTTTCTTCACGCTTGAGTATCATTTCTAGCAGTTTTTGAAGGCCTGGTTTGGTGGCCATGTATCCCTTAAAGTTGTCTTTGTGCTGGAAAATTTTTCTTTCTCCCTCGATCATGACTGATAGTTTTGCAGGGTAAATCAGCCTGGGTTGACATTTTTGCTCATTCAATACTTGAAGTATGTCTCTCCAAGCTCTTCTTGCTTTTACTGTTTCGACTGAGAAGTCATTTGTTATTTTAATAGGTTTGCCTTTAAAAGTGACTTGTTTTTTCTCCCTTGAAGCTCTCATCACCAGTTCTTTATCTTGAATGTGGAGTGTTTTAACTATTATTTGCCGCGGTGTGCTTCTATTTTGGTCGTATCTGTTTGGGGTGCGGAATGCCTCTTGTATATGAATGGGCCTCTCTTTTTTTAGATGAGGAAAGTTTTCCTTGATGATCGTTTGAAAAATTTCCTCAGGGGTGGTATTTTGAGATTCTTGCTCCGGTATTCCATGAATACGCATGTTAGGCTTCTTCAGGGTGTCCCATATCTCTTGGATATTTCTCTCAAGTATCTTTTTGGCTTTAACAACCTCTTCCATTGAGCTGGTTAGTACTCCCACTTTATCTTCAAGGTCTGAAATTCTGTTTTCTGCTTCATTAGTTCTGTTGATAAGACTCTCTGTGGCGTTCTGGGTTGAAGATAACTTGTCTTTTAGCTCAGTTTTAAACTCTGCTTGAGTTTGTTTTAACTGTTCTATGCCACTTTTTGTTTCTTGCACTGTTTTTCTCAACTCCTCCAGATGTCTGTTGTGTTGCTCTTCAAAGCGATTGATTCGATTATGTAATTCCTCCCGGATTTCCTCTTTCATAGTATTGAACATGGTAATGATCATATTTTGAAAGTCTTTATCCTGGGTGGGGCTTTCTTGGCCTTTTTCCGCGGGTTTGTTCTTGTTGGAGTCTAACATTATGGGATTAATTTCTTCAGTGGGAAATTTGTTTACTTGAGTGTTGCTTCTCATGGATTTGCACTTTGACTTTGGCATTGTCATTTTAACTCTTAAGATCTCTCAATTTCACTAAACTGAATTATTTGGCCTGGGGTACTGGTGGGCAGGGCCTGAACGGGGACTTACCTAGGGCGCGGGGTGAGGCCCGGGTGGACCGCGTGCGTGTCCTGACCGGCGGAGCGGGGTGGGGCGAAAAGGGAGGATGGGCGCGTCGGCGTGGAGCTATTTAACCCGAGGGCAGCTGGGGCGGGGCCCGGGCGCAGGGGGAGGTCCTCCTCGTCCCTCGGCCCCCGCGCGGCTCCGGCTGGATGGTGGGAGTCGGAGCCGGGTCCCCGTGGGCTGACCTGGGGGTCCTAGAGCGCGCGTTGAGGCCCGGCTGGATCTCGCGTAGGCGTCCAGACCGGCGGAGCGGGGGCGGGGCGAAAAAGGGAGGATGGGCGCGTCGGCGTGGAGCTATTTAACCCGAGGGCAGCTGGGGCGGGGCCCGGGCGCAGGGGGAGGTGCTCCTCGTCCCTCGGCCCCCGCGCGGCTCCGGCTGGATGGTGGGAGTCGGAGCCGGGTCCCCGTGGGCTGACCTGGGGGTCCTAGAGCGCGCGTTGAGGCCCGGCTGGATCTCGCGTAGGCGTCCCGACCGGCGGAGCGGGGGCGGGGCGAAAAAGGGAAGGATGGGCGCGTCGGCGTGGAGCTATTTAACCCGAGGGCAGCTGGGGCGGGGCCCGGGCGCAGGGGGAGGTGCTCCTCGTCCCTCGGCCCCCGCGCGGCTCCGGCTGGATGGTGGGAGTCGGAGCCGGGTCCCCGTGGGCTGACCTGGGGGTCCTAGAGCGCGCGTTGAGGCCCGGCTGGATCTCGCGTAGGCGTCCCGACCGGCGGAGCGGGGGCGGGGCGAAAAGGGAAGGATGGGCGCGTCGGCGTGGAGCTATTTAACCCGAGGGCAGCTGGGGCGGGGCCCGGGCGCAGGGGGAGGTGCTCCTCGTCCCTCGGCCCCCGCGCGGCTCCGGCTGGATGGTGGGAGTCGGAGCCGGGTCCCCGTGGGCTGACCTGGGGGTCCTAGAGCGCGCGTTGAGGCCCGGCTGGATCTCGCGTAGGCGTCCCGACCCCCAACTATTAGTCTTAAGGGGAGTATTTTTTTTTTTTATGGCTTGAACAGTTTCTGGTAAGACGTCCATGTTAAATCTCACCTTTCTTTCTTTGCATTGAACATGCTTGTATTTTTTCTTCTAGCTGCCTCCTGTCTATCTTTTTTTCCAGCACTTTGATTTCTTTATTACATTTTTTTCCTAGTTATACAAGCTCCCTCTCCTCTCCCTTCCCCCTGTTGTTCCCCCATTCGACTCTTCCTCACTTTCCCACTCCCCCCACCCCTTTTCCTTTCCTCCTTCTCTCTGGTGCTTCCTGCTTTGCCCCTCCCATCCTCCAGCAAATCTGTTTACCTGGGCGCTGAATTTCCCTCTGAGTCTCTACACTAATGGGTTCAGGACTCAGTAGCAGAGCTTGGGGCCTCTTCTTGGGCTGCCCACTAGTATGGGAACTCTATTATGTCTTTTTAACCCCTTGCCTCTAAGGAGCCTACTGCCTGAAGCCTTCTCCCCTATGATCTCATGCTAGACTTTGGAGGGTTGTTGACTCATCAGTCATTGTGCAGGTCAAGAAAGGTCCAATTATGGCCAGTACTTTTATTTTGTGATATACAATAGTTATTACACATAAGGTTGTTTAAGATTTAAGGCCACTAATACTTTTTGAAAATTTAGGTTATCATTCAAATAATTCTATAGCCCATTCTCTGTCTCTCTCTCTCTCTCTCTCTCTCTCTCTCTCTCTCTCTTTCTCTCTCTCTCTCCTCCTTCTCTTAGTTTCCCTCTCCCTCTTGGTGGTTTTCTCATTGAGTTTCATTATTTTGGGTAATTTGCATTGATCTTTCTCAATTCTTCCTGGGCAATATGAAACCCAGAGATAGTTCCTCAAATGAATCTTGTGAATTCTTTTTATTTCTCACATTTCTGCTTCAATTTTGCTTATAAAGTTTGCTGCTGTATTGAAATCGTTTTTTCTGTTATCTGTTGTCTTTTTTGCCTGAAAACTTTTACTTATTAATCATAGATATTTAACAGCTTGATGTTAAGTTATTTTGGACTTACAGTGTAGTGGAGGAAATATGCAGAAAGTTCCTGAATCCAGGCAACCACAGTAAAAGGTAGAAACCAGGAAGTGAGTAGCTGTGTAATCCTATGGATTACACTGAAGAGCTGCAATTAGTGCGAACACTTTTCATGTCTGCATACTTAGACTTACATGAATCATACCAGTAGCACCACGACTAAGACCCTGAAATGATTTCCACTGTGAAAAATTCTCTTTAAGTCAGTCATACCCTCTACTCATTTCTCTCCCTTAGCAACAATAAGTAGGTCCAATATCATTCATTATCTCCTTTAGCAACAATAAGTAGGTTCTTTATAATGTGCATAGAATCATAAGATAAATTCTAGTAGTTAACTTCTTTTTTTAAAAAATAGATGGGTGAAGCATTCCTTTTTTCTTTGACCTTCTGGGTAACATTAAATGGAATGGAAGTATAGTCTGTTATTTATTCACTCATCAGAAGCTACTCAGATTCTTTCCAATTTTTAACTGCTTCAAACAAAGCTGATGAACAGGTATGATTTTGCATTTCTCTAAATAAAAGTAATGATGTTAAACATATCTTGCAAGCTTGTTTGATATTTACAAGTTCTCTTTCATGACTTTTTTTTCTTGTGTGGGTGTGTGTAGAAGAGGACAAGAGACAGAGAGAGAGAAAGAAGGAGAGAGAGAAAAGAGAGAAAGAGAAGGACAGAGAAAGAGAGACAGAGAGAAAATATATGCATGGAGGCTGGAGGGTGATTTTGAGAACCATCCTGGATTACTCTACCTCTTTATTATTTTGCTCTGTGTTTTCCCATGCTCTGCCCTCCAGGGCCAGAAGGGGCCATGCATACATTTAAATGATCTTTTTCCTTCTTTATAATTCTTTGTTTAAAGTTGTTGTCTAATAGCACTAGTGTTAGAGCTGCTTCTACTGTTAATGATGACTACATTTTGCTTTCTGATCTTACACATTTTAGTTGACTGACAGACATAGAATGATCCATAGAAGAGTGTAACAGGGCAAAACAGAGCTCTCAGTGAGCAAAGAGTACTGTCCTTGTATATACACGCTCCATCTCAAGACCCCATGTGAAAAATCTGGGTGCACTGGCACATGCCGTAATCCCCATACTGGGGAGGCAAGACATGTGGACTCCTGGGCTCATTGTCCATGAAAAAAATGGACTTCTAGGCAGTATCATACACACACACACACACACACACACACACACACACACACACACCACCTACATACGTCCACACACACATAAGAAGTTGGGATAAATAGTATTTATTCCTGAACATGGGCATATTTTTTCAGGGCTGTTCAAGTGAGGGCCAAGTCATCTCCTTAGGAGTCTGATAAGGTTGGGTTTTACCATCTGTCATGGATTGAAATGTGAGTTTTCCCCCACAGTATCATATATTTAAATCTTTAGTGGTTTGGGAAAGGTTGTGACATCTCTAAGAGGTGGAGCCTTGCTGGAGAAAGGCAGCTGCAGGGGGTGGGCCTTGAGGTTGATTAGCCCCACCCGAATTCCAGGAGACTTTGACTTTTGCAGTTGGCAGTTTTGTAGCTCTGTCTCCTTGAAAGACATGATTTAGGCCACCTTTAGCTTCTGCCAGCCAGCCACGCCTTTCTTGCCATAAAAGGACTGTATCTTCCCTTTAGAACCATAAGCAAAATAAATCTCCCTTTTCTCTCTTTAAGTTGTATTTGAGTATTGTCTCACAGCGACTGATACACCATCTGCATGGTCATTCCCAGCTTCCATAGGCTTTAACATTCTCTCTGGATGCTCTGTTTGGGTGGGAGCTGGGTGTTTGCACCAGCTGGTGCATTTCCATGCGTTAGCTGCATCTGTGTAGCTGTAATGCTGCTGCTGCAGCTGCTGCTTGTGACTCAACATCTGCCAGGCTTGTTTTCTTCCAACCTGTACAGCTTGTTTTCTTCCAACCCTGTAGGTGTGGGCAGCCTGGCATGATGAGAAGCACATCCTCAGTGTTCTAAGCCTTCCCATGAGAAATCAGACGTCTGCCTTGGACATATGCTAAGTTTTGCATATCAGAGTTTCATGCCCTTTCCTAAATACCTGCACACAATGTTTGTAATGAAGTATCAAATTTGTTGCTGTAGTTTGGAAGTAACTTATAGGTGAGTCTAAACTGAGTGGCATGGCTGTGTTCCAATAAAATTTTATTTGTGAGACTAAGCTATGGGCTGCTTTTGACCTACCTGCAGGCCACCTCTTACTATTGACAGAATGAAATCCAGATAATTTGCTCTGACTCTGAAATCCTCTTGCCTTCCTTTTGCACTTTAACATTTCCTCATCTTGTCCTAATTTTATTCTGTAAGGGAAACCTTTTATTAATATTTTATATATATATATATATATATATATATATATGAAAAAGAGAGAATGAGAGAGAGACTTAAGGGGGAACAGTTATGTGCATGTGTGTATTCATCTCAAAGTCAGAGGCTGCTTCTCTATTTCTGCCAGGAATCAAACTCAAGTTCACCAGGTTTCCTCACAGTCACATTTACCCACAACCATTTTCCTAGCTCAAGAGAAACCCTTTCAACCAGCACATTAATACTAGGGACCAATTAATTGATAAAATCATGGGTAAAGAAATGACACATGCACACCTTATGAATTTTTAAAATATAAATTTACAATTTATGTGTCATTTCTTTATTGTAAGGCCGAAATCTTTATTTGATTCATGCGGTTTCTTTGATGTACAAAATATATCCATAATACAACTTTATGAGTCCCAATTTTATTTCTTTAAGCTGGATTGAGAAGTGGAGGCAAAGTAGAATCTTGTTGGAGGGATTTTTATAATCTCCCTTATCTCTAACAGCTGGATCCCCTGAGCTTAATTCCATCAGAGTGTTTTTAATGAGTCACTAAAATAAGTTCACTTTGTAAAGTATCTGTCTTAATTTTCATGGTAACAGCAGCCCTGTAATGTTAATCAAATTGTGTACTTTTAATAATGACCGTGACTAGTCAAACCTTGGTTGGGTATCAGCAGTCATATAAGGCAAAACATGGGTGCAGAAATGGACCAGTTCACTAGGGACCTTGCGGAGTGTCACAACATTCAGGAAAGGCATTTTTGCTAAAGGATTGGAAATGTCAATCCGTCAACCATGCCACCTCTTTGCTCTGCCATCTTCCTCTTTATCCTCTCCATTGGCATGATAAGCTCTTTAAATATCCTTTTCTGAAGAATACCTCCCTTCTCTTAGGTTCAAAGTTACTTCTCATTATCAGAGTTCTGTAGAAGAACAGAACCAACAGAATATGTATTAAAAGAGGGCTTACTCAGCTTGCACGATAAGGTCTTAGTAGTCCAACAAAGCTTTCATTAGCTATTCAGTCCAGGAGGCAGTCCTGGTCTGGTGCAGGAGGCCTGAAAGATTCTGGAAGATCCACTGTTCTTCAGTCCACGTTGAAAAGTGGAAAACCTGGATTCTGACATTGGTGAAGGAGAACAGCAGTGCTGGCAGCCAACAGGGAAGATGAACTTGCCCCCATTCTTGGAATGTTAGTCAAATTGTGTACTTTGAAAAGTGATGGTGACAAGCAAGAGTAACCATCACAGTGCACTGCCTGGTGGCTGAGCTCAGTTCGGCTGTTCCTTTCTGAGTGACTCCCCTGCCTTCCTTAAATAGTATATATAACACCTTCATGTATCCACGTTTTGTATTTGAGACTCCAGTGTTCTTTAAGACACTTTGCATCTCTAGGGCATAGCACTGACACTACATAGTAGAAGCTTGGTAAAATTCTACTGAATGAACACATAATTTATTACTTGATTACAGAATAAGCAATTTCACAGGATGGATCAGATATACCAACTATTCCCCTACCATAGCTCACAATAACATTTGCAGAATCCAGATGGCAGGAGGTAGCAGGTGATTGAAAACTGATTACCAAGAAAGTTTCTAAAAACATTTCCTGGATTCTAAGATCACTGTTGGATTGGAATGTTATGATTGACAGGGGCCATAATTACTCAGGTTTATAGTCCCATTTCTTTCTACCAAGATGCTTAGTGCTTATAAGTAAGGGAGGAAATGTTGGCCAATGGATTGCATTTTTCTGCCTCTTAGAAATGTAAAGACAGGGATTACTTCTGCATAGACAGCAAGCAGAACTTCCATTTCTTGGAGTTCTATTTCCTTTTCCTTGCTGCTTGACCTTTCCCATGCAGAGCAGAAATACTGAACATTTAGCAAATGAGAATCTCTTTTTCTTTACAAGAGTAGCAAATGAACTATTACTGTAAGAAACAATGGGGATACTGAATTTACACCCATTTTGATGCTTCCGATAAGGAAAGATTCTTTTAGCTCTCTTTGTGGTGTTATATTTGATGAATGCACTACTTTTCCTGGGTGGATACTGTGAGAAACAATCTCAGAGGTTTATCTTTGGTATATGCAATACTCCTGGACCAACCCTGAGTCTTGAGTGCTGTTTTACAGCATTTTACAGTTTGGGAAGCAGGTGACAATAGTTTATTTACTTGTGGTTATACATAAAAACATTTTCAATATTGCTATGGGTCCATAGAATCCAAATTTAATAGTCCCTCATTTTTGTTCTTGAAAACCAAAAACTTAAGGTCACTTACTGTAAGCAAAACAAGATTTGAAGACCTTAGATGAATTTTCTTTAATGATAAGACTTGCATTGTCCAACTTCATGACAGCACTTAATTGCCATTTAAAATTATTTCTCACAAAAGTAAATTATTGTCTCTCTGTTTGGGCTGATTTTACCATATTAATATGATTCTGGCATTGTGCCCTTCACCAAGATTAAGTGCCAGTTGAGCTTAATGGCCTAAACTGTCAACTCCCTGGCTCTTTATTAATCCTGGGGAAGTGGCCTGCACCTCAGTCATTACAGCTCAATTAGGTAAGAAATCATCACATTCATTATCATTAGAGCAGCCTCGTCACAGAAGGCTTTGTTTAGAGATTCAAGTCATCTTATCAAGTCACAAATGCTTCTAGTGTCGCTTTTTCTCTACTCATACCCAAAGGAAATAAAATGTGGTATTTTTAATTGAAGAAAACCAAGACCATCACAGACTTATTTTCTTTGTGTCATCCAAGCGCAGAAAACAATCATCCCATCAAATGATGTCGACTGCCTGTCTGAGTGGTTGGTTACTACTGGATGCTGAAGAATTCTCAGGCTTAGGGGTAAAAGCATCAAGTTCCGTGTTAGCAAATGGTTATTTGAGATAGGGTCAGTAAGGCAGGGGCCTCCACTCTGTCTTCTCCTCATCCTAAGGGGAAGCATCCTGGGGAAGAGCAGTGTGTCACCACCATAGCAGAGCATGTGTTCAAGCTAACTGTGCTGGTTCGTTTCATTTGTCAACTCTACACTTGAGATGTGGGCTTTTTACTACATCCATGAGAAATTATTTAGTTGAGGCAGATCTCGGAGTAAGCCTATAGGGATCGACTTAATTGCATGATTGATCTGGGAAGACCCAGCCCAATGTACGTAAGACTATTCCCTGACAGGTGGACTAAGATGGAATGAGATGGTTCAGTGTTTGATAAATCTGGCAGCAAGCTGTTACGCATCGGTTCTTGTCAATGCTCTTGCTGTGGTAGGATGTGATCAGTGTTCCTGGTTCCTACTGGAACTCTCCTGCTAAGGTGAACTGCAACCTGAAATTGCGGGCCATTAAAATTACCCTCTTCCCTTGAGATGTTTGGGTCATGTATTTATTGCAGCACCAAAGTTACTCAACTAAGACAATTTGGTGACAAAAAAAAGTGGTGTGTTGCTATGGAGCTAAGACACTGACTAAGGATAAATATAAGGAATGGAAGAAAATTATTTCCTTTTAACAAAATTTTGATTTCCTGCTAAGAAGTCTCATAAATGGTTCAGGATGTTTAGAAGCTCAAGTGAAGGAGAGGAATGATGCATTGCAGTTGTTTTGTTTTTCATCTCACAGTGCTGCGTGGGTACAGGGTGTGTACATGGAGGTGAGGATGCAGGGCATGCACGCTTGCTGCCCAGATTCCCTTCCGAAGAGCTCCAAAGAAGGACGGATCTCTCTCAGCTTGGAGCAGCTTCTAGTCATGGAATTCTTTGGAGTTGGTCTCTGGTTTCTTTCTGAGATCATACTAGCCACAGCACTACTTCTAAAGCCTAAGTGAACTGCGGGTACACGGGTCTAACCATTGCTACCTAACAGGAAAGGTCTTTAATAAGCCGACAAAGACAGTCAGATCGACATCATGCACCAATGTGTCTTTCTGTGGAATCCTACTCTATCCCTTTTCTTTTCCTGGATGCTACTTTCTCCCAAAGCCTTGTGTACCTAATTTTGTTTCAGCAGTTGCTTACTAACGAACCCAGCAGGCACACAGAGTAAGGCAGGAAAGACATCAGAACAGTCTGGAGTCATTGTTTGTGATGTTTCTGGTGCATAATCTAAGACCTTAGCAAATATCTATTTATTCAAAATTAATGCCATTGAAACTTTAGCAGGGTGTTAGAGAGTACTATGTCCCTGGCAGCACTGTGCAGCGCCTGCCTGCCTGTCTGCCTCTACTTACACATCCCATCATTATTCGGGTTGTCACCTGATTCACTCACTGTGGGAATATTTCTGAGCACATTTTCCTACTGCACTGAATCCTCTCTGAGAGTGCCACAGAATCAATTTCTTTATCAGGAAACATCTCACTGTTATTCTCTTAAGACCAGAGCAAATCATGTTTGATTAATTTTGCCCTTAGTTCTGGCCAGTAGGAAGAGAATGAAATATATCTCAGTTACAGTGAGTCTGCAGAAACTCAAAGCCTAAATTTAGCTCATTTTTATTCCTCTGTGGTTTTGGTTTCATATTTTCCATGACCTGCCTCTTCAATTTTGTATTTTTCATTTTACTGGGACTCTCTTCACATGCACAGGTAGTATGTGCAGTAGAGCTGTTGCGCTTGACTGTGTCTGCTCTGTCACAGGACAGCTATGAAATCTTGGACATGAGACAAACTTAACTGAATCTTATGTCCTTTGCACAAATGGTAATAAAACCACTTGATTTATAGGGCGGTTGCAAAGGTTAAATGAGATATGCATGTAAAGTGTATAGTAACATGCTCATCACATAAACCTCGGATATTTGTGATGGTGCTAATGCTGCATGAGCTGAGCACTCGAGGGTGTGTCTCACCATGAGTCTTGGGCTCCTAGACAACCTGTGAATAACGTTTTCTGAAAGGAAAAAAATAAGAGATAATGACTTTGTTAAGAGCAGCCCTACTATGAATGTGGTAGTTAATCTAATTCCTCTGGCACCCACTAGAAAAGAGAGATGATTAAATTAATGTACAAGGTGAAGAGAATGAAAGTAGTCTATGTGAGAACAGAACATAAAAAAGATTACTGTAATGAACAGTTTGGGGATTGAGCTACCGGGATGCTCTTTGTGGGGCAAATTTTTGTTAGGCTAGATGTGCCTAGCAAGATATTTGGCTCTCCTTTTTATTATTATTATTATTTTTCCACTCATACAAACTTAATAGTTACCCTGGTCCCCTCCCTTCCTCCCTCCAGCCCTTCCCGGACCCCCTTGCTCCCTCCCCTCATTCCCCTTGCTTTCATCCCCTCCCTCCCTTTCTCCCAGTGCTCTCCTCTATCTCTCCCTCCCATCCCTGGAGCATCCTTTATTGTAAATATCAAACTTCTCTCTGCGACCTCCACTCTAATGAGGTGCAAGGACTCAGTAGCATTGCCTAGAGTCCTTTCTTGTGCTCCCCTTTAGTATGGGAACACTATTGTGACTGTTAATTCCTTGCCTCTAGGGATCTTAGTGCCCGTGACCCATGCTAGACTTTGGGGGGTCATTGATATGTCAGTCATTGTGCAAGTCATGCAAAGTCTTATTATGGTTACTTCGGCCCTAACTTGTATCTTGCATATTGTTGCTCCTCCCCATCTTTAGTCTCTTACAATCTTACCGCCCCCTCTTCCGCAACTTTCCCTGAGCTTTAGGATGGGGAGAGATTTGTCTGGTCTGGATCCAGGTGATTAATGTAGGATCTCTGATGTTCTGAATTATGTTTTTTTTTTTCAGTTTTGCTCTTCCTGCACTTCCCTTGGCTCCATCCTGATGGGTATTGGATGTCACCTCCTAGCCAGAGATAAAAGACTGCTAAAATAGAGTCTTACTATAAGAGTAGATTCAAAGGTAGATGAAATAAGAGTAGGAGACCATGGTGAGGGGGGAGGGTAAGTCTCTCCTTTGCAGAATGGTTACTATCTATCTGCCAGACTCCATGCCCTCCCTGACTGGTAAGCTCAAACCCCCTAAGTTGCAAGTGACCAGTATGGAAAGTGAGTGAGCTTAACCAGATGTCTCACTACTTACTTGCAGTCCTTGATGGTGACCTATTTTCTCTGCTGTAGCATGATCCCCTCTCTCCTTGTTTCTGAGGGGCCCTCCTTCCCCTTCCCTCCTGTTTATAAATTTTGCAATTACTATAGGTATTACAGAGATTTATCTTTGAGTGTGTCTCTAAGTGGGTTTGGTACTAGGATCCACCTATTAGGGAGTACATACAGCGCTTAATTTTTGGCAAATTTCATTAATTCATCTTTTCTGATGGCTGAGTAGTATTCCATTGTATATGTACCACATTTTCCTTATTCACTCATCAACTGTTGAGTATTTGAGTTGATTCCATGACTTTGGTATTGTAAATAGAGCTGCTATGAACATGGTTGTGCTTGTGCCATTGAGGTGAATTTTTGCTTTATGGGGGATTATTCCCAAAAGTGGAATAGCAAGGGTCATATGGCATTTCAATCTTTAACTTTTTTAAAAATCGCCAGACTGATCACCAGAGTGGTTGTATAAACCTGCATTCCCACCAGTAATATAGAAGAATTCCCTTCTTGCCACATCCTCTCCAGCATTTGGTGTTGTTTGTATTGTGGATTTTTGCCATCCTGACCCGGGTGAGATGATATCTCAGGGAGGTTTGATTTGCATTTCCCTGATGGCTAAGGATTTGGAGCATCTTTTAAGATATTTGTTAGACATTTAAATTTCATCCCTGGTAAAGTTTCTTTTTAGTTCCAAGGCCCATTTTTTTAAAAATTTTTATTATTATTATTATTTATTCAAATGTGCGCATGTGCGTGTGTATGTGCACGCGCGCGTGCGCGTGCAGAACCACGGACGAATTCGCGAACCACCATGGACGCCTCCACCTCCTTCTGCCCAGGGATTCACAGGCTCTGCCCTACCAGGACCAGAAGCGCAGGCCGCCCCCGCTTCCGCCTGGCATCTATATGTGGGATCTGGGATCCAAACTCAGGACCTTCCGCCTGCAAGGCAGAGGCTTAACCCCTGAGCCACCTCGCCAGCCCCCTCAAGGCCCATTTTTTAATTGGGCCATTTATTTCCTTGGAATTTAGTTTTCTAAGTTCTTCGTGCACTCTGTATAATAGAGCTCTATCAGATATGTGGTTGGTGAAGATTTTCTCAAATTTTGTGGGTTGCCTTTTTGCTCAGGTTACAATCTCTTTATCTGAACAGAAGCTCTTTAATTTCATAAGATCCCATTTGTTGAGTGTTGGTTGTAGTGACTGTGCTATTGGATCACTGTTTAGGAACTGTTGGACTACCCAATCAGCTCGAGGGAGTTCCTGACCCTTTCAACTAGCGTTTTTATAGTCTCTGGCCTTAAATCAAGGTCCTTGATCCATTTGGAATTAATTCTTGTACATGGTGACAACTACGAGTCCAGTTTTAATCTTCTGCGTGTAGACATCCAGTTTTGCCGCACCATTTGTTGAAGATGCTGTTCTTTATCCATTGGATGTTTTTGGGCCCTTTTGTCAAAGATCAAATGGCTGTAGTTGTGTGGGCTTATATCTGGATCTTCAATCCTTATCCATTGATCTGTGTGTCTATTTTGGAGCCAATACCAGGCTGTTTTTACAACCATGGATTTGTAGTATAGACTAAGATTTGGTATAGTGATACCTCCAGCCGTGTTTTTGTTACTCAGGATTGTTATTGCTATCCTGGGTCTTTTGTGCCTTCATATGAATTTTGGGATTGTTTGGTCAACTTCTTAAAAGAATTGCTTTGGTATTTTAATTGGTATGGCATTAAATCTGTATATTGCCTTTGGTAGGATGGTCATTTTTACGATATTGATTCTGCCAATCCAGGAATATGGGAGGTCTTTCCACCTTCTGGTGTCTTCTGCAATTTCTTTCTTTAGGGTTTTAAAATTTTCGTTATAAAGGTCTCTTTCTTCCTTGGTTAGGTTTATACCAAGGTATTTCATTTTTTTAGGGGCTATAGTAAAAGGGGTTGTTTCTCTTAGGTCTTTTTCACATATTTCATCCTGGGCATATAGGAAGACCACTGTTTTTTGTATGTTTATTTTGTATCCTGCCACCCTGCTGAACTTCTGTATTAGTTCCAGGAGTTTTCTGGTGGAGTTTTTGAGATCACTCAAGTATATGATCATGTCATCTGCAAATAGAGATAACTTGACTTCTTCCTTGCCCATTTGAATCCCTTTTATGTCCCTTTCTTGTCTTATGGCTCCAGCTAAGACTTCAAGTACAATATTGAATAGAAGTGGTGAGAGTGGACAGCCTTGTCTAGTTCCTGATCAAAGCTGGAATGCTTCAAATTTTTCCCCATTGAGTATAATCCTTGCTGTTGGCTTGTTGTATACAGCTTTTATTATGTTGATAAAGGTTTCTTCCATTCCAACTGACTCCAGGGTTTTGATCATAAAAGGCTGTTGAATCTTGTCAAAAGCGTTTTCTGCATTTATTGAGAGTATCAACTGGATTTTGGACTGGTTTATATGGTGAATTACATTTATTGATTTGCATATGTTTAACCAAACTTGTGTGCCTGAGATAAAGCCTATTTGATCCCCATGGATAATCTTTTTGATATGTTTTTGAATCTGATTGGCTAAGACTTTGCTGAGAATTTTTGCATCTGTGTTCATCAAAGAGATTGGCTTATAGTTTAATTTTTAAGTGTATCTTTATTAGGTTTTGGAATTAAGATGATATTAGCTTCAAAGAAGAACTTGTTTGTGTTCCTTCCTTCACTATTTGATGGAACAGTTTAAGGAGTATTGGTGTTATTAACTCCTTAAATGTCTGTAGAACTCTGTGCTGAATCCATCTGGTCTAGGACATTTTTTGGTGGGAAGACTGGCGATTACTTCATTGATTTCCTTATATGTTATAGGACTATTTAAATGATTCAAAACTTCCTGATTCAATTTAGGTAAGTTGTGGTTATTTAGGAATTCATCTATTTCTTTTGTGGTATCAAATTTCACAGAGTATAAGTTTCTGAAATATGACCTTATAATTCTCTGAATTTCTTGGGTATCAGTAGTGACAACTCCATTTTCATTTCTAATTTTGTTAATTTGGGTTTTCTCTCTCTTGTTTTTTGTTAATTTAGCTAGTGGTTTATCAATCTTATTGATTTTTTCAAAGAACCAGCTTTTGACTGCTTGATTCTCTGTATTGTTTTCCTTATCTCAATTGCAGATATTTCTCCCCTGATTTTACTAATCTCTTCTCTTCTACTACTTTTGGGATCAGATTGCTCTAGTGTCTTTAAAGCTTTTAGCTGCATTGTTATTTATTTGTGATGTTTCTATTTTTTTGATGTAAGCTTAAGAGCTATGAACTTACCATAGTTTTTATTGTGTCCCAAAGATTTTGATAAGTTGTATTTTCATTATCGTGCGGTTCAAGGAAATCTTGAATTTCCTTTATGATTTCTTCCTGAAACCAGTTCTCATTCAGCATCATAATGTTTAGTTTCCAGGTGTTAGTGTATTTTCTGCTGTTTGTTGTGTTGTGTATGTCAAGCTTTAGACCATGGTAGGTCTGATAGGGTACAGGCTAGAAATTCAACTTTCCTGTATATGTGGAGATTAGTTTTGCGGCCCAATATGTGGTCTATTTTAGAGAAAATTCCATGTGCTGCTGAGAAAATTGTGTATTCTTTGGTGTGTGTATGAAAAGTTCGATAGAGATCTGTAAGGTCCATTTCAGTAAGAGTTTGATTAAGTTCCAATGTGTCTCTGTTAAGTTTTTGACTTGTTGATATATCCCATGTTGAGAGGGCGATATTGAAATCCCCAAGAATTATCATTTGAGGGTTGATTTCTTGCTTTAGATGGTGTAGCGTTTGCTTAATGAATGTGGAGGGGCTGGTATCAGGTGCATATATGTTCAGTATTGTGAAGTCTTCCTGGTGAATTGTGACTGAAATATAGTATCCATCTGTGTCTCTTATAATTTTTTTTTGGCTTGAAGTCCTCTTTGTCCAATAGCATAATAGCTGCCCCTGCTTGTTTCCTGGTTCCATTACCTTTCAGAATTTTGGACCAGCCTTTTATTTTTAGTATGTGCCTATCTTTTGTGGTGAGATGAGTTTCCTGAAGGCAGCAGATTGATGGGTTGTGATTTCTAATCCAAGTTTGTAATCTGTGTCTTTTGATTGGTGAGTTAATACCATTGACATTTAGTGTTATAATGAAGAAATTACTTTTAATTCCAGACACTGTTTATGTTTAGTGGCTTTCATAAGTGTATAATTTGACTTTTAGGTTTTGGTGGTATTATACTTCCCTTCTATCCTCCAAGTTATGTTTGTTCTTTTCTTCAAGTTTGAGTTTTTTTTTCTAGCATTTTTTGAGGCCTGATTTGGTAAACATATAAGCCTTCAAGTCGTCTTTGTGCTGGAAAACTTTTTTTTCCCCTTGATCATGACAGATAGTTTTGCGGGGTATATCAGTCTGGGATGACATTTTTGCTCATTCAATACTTGAAGTACAGTCTCTCCAAGCTCTTCTTGCTTTTATTGTTTCCATTGAGAAGTCATTTGTTATTTTAATAAATTTACCTTTAAAAGTGACTTGTTTTTTTCTCTTGAAGCTCTCAGCACCTTTTCTTTGTCTTGAATGTGGAGTGTTTTGACTATTATATGACCTTGTGAGTTTCTATTTTGATCATATCTGTTTGGGGTGTGGAATGTCTCTTGTATTTGGAAGGGCCTCTCTTTCTTTAGATCAGGAAAGTTCTCCTTTATGATAATTTTGAAAAATTTCTCAGGTGTGATATTTTGGGATTCTTGTTCTGGTATTCCATGAATGCACATGTTAGGCTTCTTCAGGGTGTCCCATAACTCTTGAATATTCCTCTCAAGTATCTTTTTGGCTTTAACAACCTCTTCCATTGAGCTGGTTAGTTCTTCCACTTTGTCTTCAAGATCTGAAATTCTATTTTCTGTTTCATTAGTTCTGTGATAAGACTCTCTGTTGAGTTCTGGGTTGAAGATAACTTGTCTTTTAGTTCAGTTTTAAACTCTGCTTGAGATTGTTTGAACAGTTCTATGCCTATTTTTGTTTCTTGAACTGCTTTTCTCATCTCTTCCAAGTATTTGCTGTCTTTCTGTTCAAAGTGGTTGAACTGATTGTGCTTTGAAAGTTGTTCTCTTGGGTCTGGCTTTCTTCACTATTTTCTGTGAATTTGCTCTGGTTGGAATCTGTCATTATGAGGTTAATTCTTTTGGTAGGAGATTTGTTTTCTTGGGTTTTGTTTCTCATGGATTTGTGCTCAGATCTGGGCATTGTTGTTTTATCTCTTAAGACATTCTTTCAGTTTCTGTGTGTTTTTGACTGAACTGAATTAGTTGGTATTACTACTCTTGAGCAATTATTACTAGTTGGGTATGCTTGTCTGTTGTTATTGTTATTAACTAGATGAGGCTATTAGACTGTTAATACATCAATTAAGTCAGGTTTAGTGAACTGGGAGTGAAGATTAATATGGTAGTGCACTTTTACAATTTAGTACTTTGGTGATACGTGAGGGTGAATGGTATAGTCCCTGCAGTTGTATATATTTTTGGGGTGGCTATATGGAAATGTTAAACTTCAGTGACTAAAAATTGAAAGGAACAGGATGGTAAAGAGGGGTTTACTTATCTTTGAGATGGGTATGAAGAATCTCTCCCATGTGATAGGATGATTTTAAAGGACTTCAGATGTATGGCATTTGTCCTCTAGAGCTTTGCTTGGGTTTTCTTTGGACTTTGTTGAAATCTGAGGAGCAAGGCCTGAAGAGGTCTCTCAGGGGTTAAGGCTCTGCCTTACAGGTGGAAGGTTCTGAGTTCAGATCCTAGACCCCACATATAGATGCCAGCGGAAGCAGGCGGCCTACGTTTCTGGTCCTGGTAGGGCGGAGCCTGTGAATCCCAGGGCAGAGTAAACAGGGACCAGGTGGAGGTGGTCCATGGTGGGTCCCGAATTCGCCCGTGGTTCTATACACACATACATACACACACGCGCGCACACACACACACACACACACACACACATATGCATGCACACACACAATTGAATAAATAAATAAAAAAATTAAAAAAAAAAGAAATCCCTGGACTGTGGTCCTGGATGGAAAGGGCAGAGGTTCTAGTTGTGGTGCAGTTCACCTGGGACCTGGTGTATGGCCTAGGGTCCTTCCCTAGCCCAGAGAAAACTGGTGCAATTCCTGCTGGCTGATTAGAGGAGCTGGAATGAGCTGGTGACCTGTGGACTGGGGGTGGGCTAAGGAGGGTTTACCTGAGGAACAGTGTGTCTTCCCTGGACTGATGGGTCCCAGACTGAAAGCAATATTTGGTTCTCCTAACTGTGCATACAAACTACTAGAGGTGACCACTTTATCTCCATATGTAGGATAATCTCAAATTTCCCAGTTAAGAGGATGAACTCCACTTAAAGGTCATAGAAGTGTGGAAGGGCACATAGAAATCAATTAAGAATATTACCTAACATCCCTAGCATAGTTCTAGTTTGTGTTAGTCATAGTTATACCTGTGACCTTTTCATATACTCATTATGGTTCATGACTCTATGTTGATGAATGGCTCCAAGAAGGGAGCTGCAAAAGGTACAAGAGAAACCTGAGACAATGCGGTGCCAGGAAATAAAGAAGAGCTCAACAGGAATGGGAGCCAAAGCCACAAAGCTCTTGCTGGCCAGTTGGCAGTCTGGGCATCAAATTGATAATGGCAACACATTGCAATCTGTTGAAACAATAAGAAACCTTATCCTAACATTGATACAAATAAATAAAGCCAAAGGAAAACAAATCTTCCTGATATTAGATACTCAAGCAATAAATGTAGAAGGCATGATGCAATTAGGAAATTAGTCTTTGGAAATTTCAGCATTAATTTTGAATGTGAAGAGGTACAAGTGAAAATTTGGGTGACCAGATGCCTATGCAGTTTTATAATACTTGTCCACTGTGAAGGAGAAATAGAAGCTTTATAGTGAAGAAGTCAGAAAATGAGATCTCAGTAATAGGGCAAATTGATATCCCATGCCTGTTTGTACTGAGGAGAACCTGGCATAGTTTCTAAGGTACAGAACTCAGAAGTCAATAACTTAAATTTATTCAGCAAGAGGCATGATACATTCCTAAATTGAATGACAGTTCACAATATTATATCTCCAATATTTAAAGACACTGATATTATGAAAACACAGACTAAGAACCTATAACAAATTGAATTTGATCAAACAGATGGCAACTGAATGCAATGCTCAATTCAGAATTTCTTCTGCTACTAAGAATGTTTGCACAAATGTGGAAATTTAAAGAAGTTTGAAGATTTTAAAGTAGGTATAGATGATGGATGAATGGATGGACAGATAGTTGCTTAAAAAGATTGCTATGAAGAAAAGTTAGAATGTGTCAAAGAAATATGGACAATATTGACATTTGAGGATAACCACACCTATCACATGAGTGAATTTTATACCACTATTGACCCTGGAATGCTCAGTCTTAAAATGCTCAGCTGGGGCTGTAGAGATGATGGCTCAGGGGTTAAAACTCTGCCTCACAATCAGAAGGTCCTGAGTTCGGATCCCAGATCCCATCTAAAAATGCCAGGCAGAAACAGTTGCAGACTGTACTTCTTGTCATGGTGAACAAAGCCTGGGACATGCCAGAGTGAAGCAAGAAGGAGGTAGAAACAATCCAGGATGATTCCTGAAGTTACCCTTGGTCCTCCACAGGGATATGCAGTGCCCTCTAACACACACACACATACACACACACACACACACACACACACACACACACAATCAATCAATCAATCAATCAATCAATCAATCAATAAATGTAGGGCTGACAATGAAAAGCAATGTCTTGGTTGGGAGAATGTACAGTGTCATTACTTAACCCACAGTGGCAAAGTTTTCAAGATGCATGGGCTGTGAATTCTTCACAGTACTGGAGACATGTGTAACATGTTAAAAAATAGTGGGGGTGGAGAAATATTTTATTAGGAAGTAAGTTTTGGAACTTTTTGGTAAAATCCCTTCTCATTCAGAAGATAAGTCCTTCCTGGTAATCTGCTAGAATATATGTGTTGATTATTTGTTCAGAGGGAGATGTGGCTTCCATCAGACACTTCACATCCTTCAGTGTTGGGAGGTCTCAAACTCAGAGAAACAGATTATACTAAAACTAGCAAGCAAGCAAGCTAGCTAGCAAACAAGCCAACAGTCACAACAGCTAGCAGACACAATATTGGTATGCTCTAAACATCACTATATGCACTTGATTGATAAGAATTAACTGCCACTAATCCATAGAAATAACCTATGAGGATATTCTAAGCCTCATAATTGCAATTGAAGAAACTGACACATAGACAAGGTGAATAACTCAAGCTGTTGTTGGTACCAGAACAGTGGAGATTCAAGCCATTCAAGAGACTCCAGGGGTTTGGTTCACAGCTCTTCTGTATTGCTTCCGGAGGGGCTGTGAGTGGAAGTGTGCTCTTTCTGGGCTGTGAGGCTGAAGTGTCCAGGACACTTGTGATCTAGAAGAGTCTCAACTGCTGGACTCTATGTTGGGACAGAAGTAAACGCTCCATGCTGAGCGGAGAATGCAGCCTGAGCCCAGCAGACACATCAGGCATTAACAGGTGTATACAGCAGCCGCAACCACATCTCAGGGTCAGAAGAATGCTGGGGGGTTTGGGCCACCACTATCACTGGTTAGAAAAGGGAAAAGCAAGCAAAACTCATCCCAGTAGACAGAGATTGGGGGATCACTCTAGGAACAGACACTTGAGTGTTAGGACAGTCTAAATTAATTTTCTTGAAATGTTTTCTGGTATCTCTTGGGAGACCCCAGACCTCTAGGGAGCATTCATCTCTCTAAAAGTAATTCTTTGAGTTCATCTTTGTCACTAAGCAAGGTGGGGGAAAATCCTGGCAACACATGCTCTGTTGCAGGTATTGGTATGTGAAGTCTTATTTAATGCAGTATTTAAGCATTTCTCAGCCACACTGCTTGCCATACACATAAATAAAAGTGGTGGCCATTCACAATAAGCACTTAACCTCCAGTTCTCTGACATTTCCAGGGAAATTAGAGTTTTATGTAATTATAATTGAATAGGATAATAGAATTAGAAAATGATTCCCTGAAAGTGTGATACAATTAGAGGTATTAAAAAGAAGTTACAAGAAGTAGGGACACTCTCGAACCAATGTGGAGATGTCAGAATGTAATAGGAAATATCAGCCCTGAAGAACAAAAATGGACAGGAAAGGCACAGATACACACAGATTTTCTCCATTACTGTAGCTGCCCCAAGAATAGCAATATTATCATTTCTACCTCATTTTTTTGGGTCTGAAGATTTTACTCTGGGCTTTGTATGTGCCATGTACTTGCTCTGCCACAGAACTGCATCATTAGATTTCAGCTTCTTATGACCATTATGAGGAGAAGGTAAGTCAAACTTGCGAAGGGCAAGGCTCAGTATTAGCCACAAAGGAAGCTCTAAATGCATGGTTTCTACTCCGTGTAGTTCTACCAGAAGAGAAGCTAAATGTGGTGTCAAAAGCTACAGAAACAATGAATGGTAGAGTCACTATTCATACTCAAGTCTTTGATGTACTTTTGTGCACCTTTCAAACTAAGAATGGCTCTTGAATGATTCAATGCTTAAAAAATGAAAGGAGAAGACATAAACTTCTGAGTACATGAGAATTATAAGTTATCCCAACGTTGAGGTGTATCATGAAGCATGACTGGCAAATCCTTCACTTGTGTCATTTCCACAATTGCTTTCTGACTATACTGGCCCAGTCAGGTTGAGACAAAGATAATTTGGCCTCCAAGACCTGGGATGTTTTAATAGCCAGGGTTTTCCAAAACAAAAGTTGATCTGTCTTTGATCTGGACTTTTGACCTTGCTATTTCCATTATTTGCCAGTGCTGGTGGATCTAGATCGTTCATGACATCCCCAAATCTTCCAACATTACTGAGAAATTGTGAAGCTGCCACACAGGTTGCTTGAAGTGCTCCCCATGGGCTTGAGTAGGAGAGTTTTCAAGGCTCCAGATGGGAGCAGATTTCTTTCATTCATCTTATCCAAAAACCAATCTTACTCTCTTTCATGTTCAAGAGGATTTGATTAATTAGGACATGACGGGAGGAAAATTACAATCCCCTCTGCGGGGCTGGTCTAAGTCATTGTAATTTCAGTTCCTCTTACCTTTGTCTGCGAGGCTTCCTCAGCCCCCAGCTTGTCTCATGGAGGTGCTATTGGAATCTGAGTGCACGCACTTGAGAATCCCAGTTTAGGATCTGCACTGCAACTTTCCACTAGAACGCTGTGACTTTGAGTGAGTTATTGACCCCCTTTCACTTTCAGTTCCCACAGGCCTATTATGAAAGGAATGAGCATAGCTATAGCTTTGGGTAATTTGAAAGATTAAACAACTAAATATGGAAAGATATTTTGTTCACTCAGAAGGTGGCTCAGTAATTATTCAATCAAGTTACCTAATATTGTACTCTATTTTTTCCCTGTCTACTTGTCAAGGATGGATGTATGTTTCTGATTTGAGTTTTAACAAGTCCTAGGTTGTAGCTTTATGACTTTTAAAATGATTTCATTCATGCTCTACAAAATTCAAGCAGCACAAACAACACAAACAGTGTCCGAGGAAACAATGTCTTGGAATGTTCAAAGCAGAGCTAATCACGACAGCCTTTGCCTGGAGAGGGTCCCATTGCCAGCAGAATGGAGACATTGGTTGTGATATGTTCATACCACAGAATGCTGTTTAATGACAATAAGTAGTCCTCAGCAGCAGTGGTGAGCGTAGACAACACAATACTGGGCAAAGGAAGTCAGGTATGGAATGCACACAAGCTATAAGAGTCTATTTATACAAAGTGCCAAAGGAACAAGGCTAATTTGAGCCCCAGAGTTCTTGCTGGATGGGGTGATGAGAGTTGGTGGCTGGCAAGTAGTTGAGGTGGGGAATTGGGGAATGTTGGTAATGGTATTTCTTGATTTGGATGCTGGTAGCGAGGTGTTCCACTGTGAAGAATTTTCCTATATAAATTTTCAGTAAAAATAATAAAACCTAAAAGTAAGAGAAGTAGCTGCCTCCTACCTGGGACTCTCAGTCGCCCAGTTTCTTTCTTTGATGAGGTCACCAATACCAGCAAAACAGAATGTCATATTCAGAGAAAGAGGGTGCCCTTGCTGCAGCCAATGTGGAAGAAGATGTATTTATATTTTTCTTATCCCCAAAGGGTAGATTTGATTTATGTAGCTCAGTGTTTAGTTAACTACATGCTTCAAAGATCTCAGGAAGAACGCAGGAGTCCCACAAAAGACAGAAGTAGCCCCAGTACTAGGATTGGGTGACCTTGGGCCTGGCAGAATTTCAATAAATGCATATGGAACTGTCAACATGAGAGTTCAGAATCTCTGAACATCCAAACCTTGTTCTTATTATTGACTTGGGCCCCGAGGAAGCCGTCTTATGCTTTCTGTGTTTGAAACTCCAGGCATCCCTGGGGGGAGTCCTGGTCTTCAAACCTTCTACTGTGGAAGAGAACTCATTTGGGTATGTGACTCAATAACACCCATGTTTCTTGTGAAGTCGTTGTCCCAGGCTTGAAGCTGAAACACTGTTGAATAATAACACAGGGAACATCAGGCCGGCCATGAAGCATCTTGGATGACAAGCTTGTTTCTGACCTTTGATGCCTCCTTTTCTTTCCCACTGTGTCATTTTGACAGCTGACAACCCAAATGCCACCCGCCCTCTAAGTTCTGATTACAAACCCCACCCCTTCTGCTGTGTTCCTCATCTTTTCCCTGGAGGACTCTGAATCATGCCACTTTATTCAGTAGCCCTCAGATGAGAGCTATCACTTGAATACTTGGCTTCAGATCATAAGCTGAGGACATAAGGAAGAGAAAGCCATGTCTCTGCTCCAATTAAGCATTTTAGTTATAAAGGGAGACATAAGGAATTGTTGATTATCCAGTTATGTGACATCTGTCCCCAGATGTGACTCTTCAGATGGGCTGGAGACAGGACGAAGTACACCAGCCTGATTCACAGAATTCCCTGGGGGCTTTGCATTTGGACGTTTCAGGTGGAGGTATAGAGCAGCATTGTCCAGCACGTGGAAAGCCAGCCAGCCAACAGTCTATCAGGTCTACCAGCTTTTAAAATTAGACTATGAAAAATTCGTGAATCAGAGTCTTAACTTGATATCTTCTGCCCAAAACCAGATCAAATCTGAACATGTAGAATAACAGAAATAGAAGATTCATAGCAAATGTAAAGGGAATGATCTCTTGAAAGATTTAGTTGAGAGACTGAATTTCTTTTTATTGTCATGTATGTGTGTATGATGTATGTGTGTATGCTTGTATATAGGTGTCTGTATGTGTGTGCAGGTGTATGTACACGAATACGCTTGGATGTATGCATCTGTGGAGGGCCAAAGATGATACTGGGAGTCATTCTTGATCATTCCTCTATCTTATTGTTATGAGCCTGGGTTTCTAATTAAACTCAGGGCATACCATTAAGGATAATCTAGCTAACTAGTTTGCTCTGGAGAGTCCCAGACTCTTTCTTCCAGGGCTAAAATCACAGGTGGGTCACCATACCTGCCCTAGTATTTTTGTCTGGGAACTGAGCATCTGAACTCTGGTCCTTTGCTTATGAAGCAAAAGCTTTAGCCACTAGCTATTTCCCTAGCCCAAGAGACTGATCTTTAAGTGCTCAACTGAGTTCCATTTTAGAAATGTCTCACTGGACTTGGAACATGAAGTGAGTCTTCCTAGGATATGAAACTCGATTTCCTATTGTAGAGGTTTTAATAACCATAACCAAGCAGTGCTCAGACATTGTCACTTTTACTTCTGTCCTTATTTAGTGTCCACCTTGGATTACCAGTTTGCCTCTTAGCGGTATGAGAATCATTCTGAATGTGATTCGTCCATGGTACAACTCCTATTTGAACCATTTGCCTCTCAGTTGCTCTGTGACCTTGGGTGACTTACTCAGATGTCTGTGGTCTTAACTGCTACTTCAGAAAATTGAGATATGTGTGCTTACTTTGTCAGAATATCATTCATTAATGTCTGTAATGCCAAGTAGTTTGTCTCAACAGAAGAGGACTACCAAGTGTCACAAGGTTTTCAAGCATAATATACTCAAGCATAATATATAATAGTAGAAGCTTTTCCTTCCTTGTTTTTTCTTCCCACATTTCTTTTAATCCTCTTTCCTTTTCCCTTGGAGGAAGGGATTTTTGCAAAGAGAGAACTTAGAGGACAGAAAAGGAAGCAACTCAGGAGGCACAGGGAAGATACAAGGATGCGGAGGGAAGAATTTTAGTTCAGGTTTTTAAAATTTTTAATTTTTGCATGCACGTGTGTGTGCATGCGCGTGTGTGTACACGCATGCATGTTTGTATTGGTGTGTATGTATATCAGAGTACACTGTGTGTACTTGTGGAGGGCCAATAGTGATTTTGGGAACCACTCTGGATTGCTTTTACCTTCTTTTTGCTTCCTTCTGGGGTTTCCCAGGCTGTGCCTTTTGGGGCTGAAAGTGCAGCCATTGTCATTACCTCCTGATGTTTTTGCATGTTGGGTTCAGGATTGAGACTCTGGTCCTTCTGCTTGTGAGACAAAGTCTTAACCACCGAACATCTCTCCAACTATAGTCCAGTTTCTTCTATGTATTTGCTGAGTTTTGGTGCATTTTTCACAAATCCAGGAATTAAGACTGAAGTGGAGGTTTCTTTGGGCCCAGCACCAGGCTCAGGCTAACCCCAAGAGGCTGAGTTCTGCCTGGGTGGGACAGGTTGCAAAGAAAGAACTGGGCATCATTTATCGAAAGCAAAGCTTTGAGGACATGGTACCTGTCGGGTACACTGACAAAGCTCACTGCTTGGGAGAGGCTTCAGACTTCAGAGTAATACATGGCTGGGCTAAGGGTCTCTTGAGCTTCCATGTAGCTTGGCATAGGAAGAGGGCACCACTCCAATCCAAGACAATTCAACAAAGAACCTCAGCCCATCTGTCAGCAGTTCAGCTATGGGCGTGAAGGATACAGCCTCCTTGTTGTATCTCTCACATCACCCTGACCAGTTTCTGTAATGATGCACTTGGCCTTTTCTCCCAACAGGAGCTTCCCTATCCTCCAGCCTCCCTGTTTCTCCACCATTGCCCAGCCTCTTTGACAGAGCTCTCAGTCTGAGCAAATCTAACCTATGTGCCAATTTTTCTAGTGCTAATGACTGATGCCACTTCTCCAACTGCATTTTAGTTTTAATAGGGATAACCAACCTCGGTCCAGGAAGACAGTAATGAAGGGATTCCAGGCAGCATGGAATACAGAAGGGAACACAGTGGGTGGGCAACCTGCCCAAGGTCACACAGCAAGATGGGAATTCAATGCAGCTACCCTGACACTTGGCCTCATATTCATGACTCTGCCCAGAGCTGCGCTTTGTTTGGTTACCTCGGGAATTCCTGGCCAGTCTCAGGCTGTGCATCCCACTGGATTGAGAAGAGTGATGGGGAAGTGTGCAACAGACGTTCCCCCATTGCCAGGAGCTGGCAAGAGGAGCAGCATCTTGGAGGAGGCTTGATCAATAGATGTCATGCAAATGCTTAGAGCAATAACATTCCTCTCCATTAATGGGCTAACTGTCCCAGTAAAGACCCTGCCTAGATTCTGACAGTTTTATTTTTCCTGGTTTGTCAGATTGAAAATCAGGGTCTGAAGGATGCCTGTAGGAAAGCATAAAAGGGACACGGCTGGCAGAGGCCCAACTCTTTTCTCTCTGAATTAGAGGTCCTTCCTCTAGGAGTTGGCATGAGCCCCAGCTCTCTGCACATCAATTATGTCTCCTGGCCCAGAGCCTTGCTGTGTGGGACTGTGCAGGAGATGTGTCTAGAGCTGTGATGGGCCTCATTTGTGATATGGTCCTGACAGAAAGAGGGAGGTAGGAGGAAACCATGCTTGATCCTTTCCCCCCATCCCTTCTTCCCCTCTGCTCACCTGTCTCTCTAACTCAGTGATCCTGGAATCTAAGCATTCATTACATTTCTGTACTTATATAAGAAAAATAACCTTCTTCATTTTCTAATCCTGAAATTAATTGCTAGTATGAACTACTACTCTGCTGGATATCAAAAACTTAATTGCAAACAGTTAAGTGTTTAGTCTCCTTTTGGAAGTAATATTTGTGTGTGTGCATGTGTAGGGTACATGTTTGTGTGCTTGCATGTGGTGTCTGTGTGTGCACATGTGCATAGTGTACATTCTGTGTGTGTGTATGTGTATTGTGTGGTTCTGTTTGGTGTGTGTGTGTATATGTGTGTGTGTGTGTGTGTGTGTGTGTGTGTGTGTGTGTGTATGTGTGTATGTTTGTGCATTTGTATGCCTGGCCTTTAGACTCTGGCTTCAGATCTTGCCACTGGCATCCGTTGATAAATCTCTGACCCCATCTGGTGATGTTGTCTTGAGCTCTTCTTCATGCCAGGGTTCTCCATGCCACAGAAGTGTAGACTTCTTTCAGAGGGTGTGCCTCTGATCTCTGTTCACTGCATCGGGACGCAGAGAGTAGAGAATTCTGTGAGTGGTTTCGTGTTCTGCCTACTCATCATTTATCACCTCTTTTCACCTTCATGCTGCATGGAGGAGGCCCCTTGGGCCTCATTCTCCTACTGGACTGTCTCTTGAGAAAGTAGGCAGAGGAGCTACAGATCTCTTTACTTTTATTATGGGAAAATTGTGGATTTAGAACCAGCGGAACTCAGTTCACATAGTCCAATATTGTCATGCACACCCACAGCATCTGAATTAAGAATTAGTGATACCTGTGCCTTCTCTTCCTTCAAGCCTCATTGGGGCTTTGACTGCCATATCAGGGTCCCCAAGCTTCTGTCTGGCTCTAGGAGCTGGTGCTTGTTGGTCTTACCATCTACCCTGAACATGGTGCGTTACATTCTGTCTTCTCTGAGAAGGACTCAGTGGTCAGGATAACCTAACAATGGCAAAATAGCCAGGTTGGTTTCTCTCTCGATAGCTGTGTCTGGGCTGTCTATGAGTCATTGTTGTGAGATGCTGGAGGTGGGTGATGTGTTGATCTTTGGGTGGCTGTGGGCACCTTCAACACTGCCTTCTTAGCTGAGGCTTTACAAGGAGATTTCTTCTTTGCTGTCCACCAACCCTACCTCTCTTGGTTTTTACTAACCCCTCTGTGTTTGCCTCAGTATGCCGCGGCTCAGGGTTTTCTTACCGAGGCCTTCATATCTAAGCTTGTGTTCACAGATATCCAGCACCCGTTTCCACACATGTCTTGTACCTAGTTCAGTTTTTATATTTGACTTTTATCTTTTTTATGCAAATCACTCAAAAGTCAAAAGTTGGGAAGCAGTCTATTTTGTTTTTAGGCTCCTTTAGTGACTGCACGTCATGTTAGCAAAAAAGCTTTAGGAAGCCAATGTCCAGAAGCAGGATTGAGTACTGCCAGAATGCTAAAGTGTGTGGAGCAGTGGCAAGAGGAAAACTATTATGTAACATCAGCAGGTTGTTTTACTTTGTTTGTCTTTTGACAATTTCATACATGTATGCAACACATTCTGATTGTTCTAAGATCCACTATTTCTTACCTCCCTCCCTCCTTTGATTTCTCCTTCTCCCTACAAGTTACTTCCCACATTCATGACTTTTTGTTTTGTTTTGTTATCCACTGAGTTTAGCCGGGGCTGGTGGTGTGATCAGGAGTATGGTGTTTAACACAGGTATACAACTTTCCAGTAAAGCCTGACAGGACCACCAGTGAGAACATGACTGAATACAGTGGCCTCCCATCCCCGAGCATTCACCTGGGAGAGGCAGTGTTCCATGAGGTCCTTCCCTACAAATGGCTGACTTTTGTGCAGACCAACAGCTGCTGTAGTTCATGACAACAAGGTCCATGCCATCCCCAGAAAATGGTGCTTTGCATCCCTTCTTCCTGTCATCGGCTTATGGTCTTTCCTCCTCCTTTTCTTTGATGGTCCCTGAGCCTTAGAGGTTGTGACCTGACTGTTCTCTTTAAGGCTGAGCACCCATCCGTAGCTTATTCTCAGCAAATGGAGCTGTCATGAATTGCTGCATTCACTGCTATTAACCACAGAGAGAGGCTTCTCTACTTGAGACTGAGAGTAGCATGGATATGAGTATAGATATAGATATATAGAAGGCAGCATGATGCCGAATCAACTTAGCAAAATAACAGTGATAAGTTCCCCCCTGGGGCCTATGACTATCCATGGGTTTTTGACCAGATTTATAGCAGCCTGTATGAATTCCCTCTTTTGGAATTAGCCTTAAAACTCATCAGAGAGTAGTTGGTTATCCCTACAATTTTGATTTGCATTTCTCTGATGGTTAAGGATGCTGATCTTTTTTTAAGTGTCTATTGTCCATTAGAATTTCTTCTTTCCAGAACTCTGTTCAATTTTTTAAATGTCTATTACCCATTAGTATTTCTTCTTTTGAGAACTTTGTTCAATTTCATAGCTCTTTTTTGATTGGGGCACTTGTTTTCTTGATGTTTAACTTTTTAAATTCTTTGTGCGTTATAGATATTAATTCTCTGTGAGATACATATGTGGGAAAATCTTTTTCCTGTTCTGTTGGCTGCCTCTTTCCTTGATTGACCATTTCTTTTGCTGTATAAAGGTTTTTAAATTTTACACGTCCCTTTGTTTGTCCTTATTTTCTAAGTAACTAGGATACAATTCAGAAAGCCTTTACTTATGCCATATCTTGCAGTGAATACCCCACTTTTTCCCCCTAGTAACTTTAGAATTTTAGATTTTAACATTAAAATCCTTGGTTCATCTGGAGTTGAGTTTCATGCATGGCGAGAGAAATGGGAGAAATAGATCTACTTTCAAACACCATGTAGCCATAGCCATATGGTTTTTCAAAAATATGCCAAAAATACATACTGGAAAATAAGCAGCTTCTTCAGTGAGTGATGCTGGGAAAACTGTACATCTACATGTTCATTAGGTTTTGAAAACTCGTGTGCAATCATTTTCAATAAAAATTCCACAGAAAATTAAAATTAAAATGATTTGAGTTTTCATTTTCTCAAATTTCCCAAAGTTGGGGCAGTTATAGAAGCGCAGAAGAAAGACAATTCCTTATATCGATGGATGTTTCAGGAAAGCAATATCAGGCTGTATTTGGTTAATCAGGTAGAAACTATTTTCATATTAATACCAGCATTTTTTTCTACTTTTAATCTCTGATGAGCACAATCTCCCCTGTAGCTTTTGGAAAGTTCCTGTATAAACAGAAACATCCCACAAGTGGAAATGGAAGGCAAAATAGTACTAGATATTATTTTAAAGTTTATTTTCAAAGCTTAATCAAAATAACAAAAGGTTGATGAGATACAAAAGTGTCTCTAATTCACCAGGTATGTTTAAGAAGAACAAATAACTAACAGAAAATAAAAAATACAGTAAGTTAGAATATCAATGAATATGTTAATTAAAAATATGGTTGAAAAGACAATAAAGTCAAAAATTGGTCAAAGGTCACAAAGAAAGACAGTCAGGTCAAAGAGAAAGTAAGAGGCATAAAATGAGGAAGTCAACAAAGAGAATGCTAGAGAGGCACTTAGGCAGAGCTGTGAGTTTTGTGTAATTAATACAAAGTGCCAACACTGAGGTACTGGAAATCTGGCCAATCATATCACATATGAATATCAGAATGAAGATGAAGAGATGATTTCAAAAGGATAATGGATGCTCTGAATCACAAGCACATTGAGTTCTCCTCATCTTGAGTTGAAGGCTGTAGAGATAGGGGTTTTCCAGTGGGACATGGAGAGTTTCAAACACTAACAAGCCTTAAGTGGACTTCATTTTGCGATGAGGTTACTATCAGAAGGAAGCTGGGCATCTTATACATCCATGATGACAGTTCCATTGCCATCTACTGAATCCTGGCCAGGTCCCAGGACAGTCACCTGTCTTGGGAGTCCTCCTTCTTTGCTATCCCTGCACCTGCTAGCCTGAGGTCAGTCATCTCCTTTATAACAGGTTTCAGATGAACACAGACCTAGGGACTTGCTTTCAGGAGAGAAGAAAAAAGGAATATATACTACACAAGGACAAAACCACTAAAATTATGGAAAAGAAATGCTTAGGCCAATACTAACTGAAAGAAAGATTCTGTAGTTACATCAATATGGCATAAAATCTTCAGTGTTGAGATCATTGCTCAAGATAAAGATCAGTGCTGCTTATTGATCAGAAGCTCAGCTCATCAGGAAGCATTAGCAGTCGTAAACCTGTTAAAGTAACTAAGGGAAAAATAATAGAACTTGAGGGAGAAATAAAACCAAGCCTATAAAAAAGATTTAGTAACTTAGATATCTGATAGAATAGGAAAATCAGTAAGGTTAAGGACAATTTGATCCACACTGCAAACCAACTTGATCTGATTCGAGTTTATAAACTACTACTTCTCAGATCTGGAGAACACATGCTTTCAAGGGTACATGGAACACTATTATTATTATATATGAAATAATATCAAGCCTCATCTGATTTAAAAATATTTGAAGCAGGTCAAATAACTTTGAAAAATAGCCACCTGACTTGGGAGTCCTCCTTCTTTGCTATCCCTGCACCTGCAAGTCTGAGATCAGTCATCTTCTTTATAACAGGTTTCAGATGGCACAGACCTAGGGACTTGCTTTCAGGAGAGAAGAATATATACTACACGGGACAAAACCACTAAAATTATGGAAAAGAAATGCTTGGGCTAATACTAACTGAAAGAAAGATATATTTGAATATCACACATAAGAATATTCATAAATAACAATTGATCAAAAAAGAAACCATGGCAGAAATCTGGACTTAATCCTAAAAAAGATGATAATTAAAATAACATACCAGAGCTTGGGAGGTGAGACTAAGGAATCCTCAAGAAATGTTTTTGAATAACTTAGAAAACTAAACACTAAGGAAACAAATGGCCCAATTAAAAAATGGGCCCTGGAGCTTAAAAGAAGCTTTACCAGGGATGAAATTAAAATGTCTAACAAATATCTTAAAAAATGCTCCACATCCTTAGCCATCAGGGAAATGCAAATCAAAACTTCCCTGAGATATCATCTCACACCGGTCAGGATGGCAAAAATCCACAATACAAACAACAACAAATGCTAGAGAGAATGTGGAGAGAGGGGAACTCTCCTACATTGCTGGTGGGAATGCAGGCTCATACAGCCACTCTGGCGAGCCATCTGGAGATTTTTAAAGAAATTAAAGGTTGAAATGCCATATGACCCTGTTATTCCACTTTTGGGAATAACCCCCCATGCAGCAGAGGTTCACCTCGATAGCACAAGCATTACCACGTTCATAGCAGCACTATTTACAATAGCAAAGTCCTGGAATCAACCCAGATGTCCAACAGTTGACAAGTGGATAAGGAAAATGTGGTACATCTATACAATGGAGTACTACTCAGCCACCAAAAATGATGAATTACTGGAATTTGCTGGGAAATGGATGGAATTAGAAACAATTATATTGAGTGGAGTATCCGAGACACAGAAAATCAAGCGCTGTATGTACTCCCTAATAGGCGGCTCCTAGTACGAAACCCACTTAGAGACACTCAAAGATAAATCTCTGTAATAACTACAGTAATTGCTAAGATTATGAACAGGAGGGATGGGGAAGGAGGGCCACACCAGTAACAAGGAGGGAGGAGACCATGTTACAGCAGAGAAAATAGGCCACCATCAAGGACTGCAAGTAAGTAATGAGACATCTGGTTAAGTTCACAGACTTTCCTTCCTGATCATTTACAACTGATGGGGTATGATCTTACCAGAAGGGGAGGGCATGTAGTCTGGCAGATAGAAAGTAACCATTTCGCAGATGGGTGATTGACCCCTCCCTCACTGTGGTTTCCTACTTTTATTACATCTACCTTTGAATATACTCTTATAACAAGACTCTAATTTAACAGGTTTTTATCTCTGGCCAGGGGGTGGCATCCAATACCCACAGAGTGGAGCCAAGGGCATTGCAGGAGCAGCAAAACTGAAAAAAAAATCAACAAATCATAATCCAGAACATCAGAGACTCTATATCAATCACCTGGAACTAGGCCAGCCTAATCTCTCCCCATCCTGAAGCTCAGGGAAATTTGTGGAAGAGGGGGCGGTAAGATTGTAAGAGCACAAGGATGGGAGGAGCAATGATATGCAAGATACTCCACACAAGTTAGGGCCAAAGCAATCATAATTGGACTTTGCATGCCCTGCGCAATGTCCAACACACTATTGACCTCACAAAGTCTAGCATTTGCTAAAGACACTAGGATCCTGGGAGGCAAGGGATTGATAGCCACAGTAGTGTTCCTATGCTTAAGGGGAACACAGGAAAGGGTTCTGGGAAATGCCACTGGTTCCTTGCATCTCATAGGAGAGGAGGACCCAGAGGAGAGTTTGGCATGCACATTAAAGGATGCTCTGGGGATGGGAGAGGGAGGCACTGGGGGATGGGGAGGAAAGGGGGCGGGGAGGGGGAAGAGGTTGGAGGGAGGGGGGACCGGTGTACCTGTTAAGTTTGTATGAGTGGAAATAAAAAAAAAACCTCAAATCAATGCTTAATACAAATTCTCTAATAATCAGAATATTGTAAATTTAGTTTGGTAAATTTAGTTTGCATGTATGTGTATGTTTGATCTATTCTCTTTTTAACATATGAAGTTCTCAATATATATGAACATTTTATATGTAAAAAAAAGAAATGCTTTTGACCTCAACACACTTTATTATAAAAGAAGAAACTGAAAAAATAAATTATAAAAGCATCTAATAACATTTAATGATGTTACTAAATGTAAGAAACTGCCGAGCTCAGATCTTTGGTCAACTAATCAACTGACAAACAAATAAACAACCAAGACTGGTGGAATCCACTTTCACAGATCTCTGGGATCGAGTGAAACCTTCCAACAACCAGAGAAAAGCTTAGTGAAGAGAAAGGTTGCTGCTCATGTGAATGTAGTGTCAGGTATTTTACCCACTTGTCTCTTCACAGATCACCATTTCCTGTGCAGACACCACACTGCTGGTACAGAGGGAAATGTGGGTCTTTTCCTCAAAGATCTATGATTGTGTTTTGACCCATTCATAAGTTATCTGAGAGGATTTTTATTAATATGTCTTGTTTTGCTTGGTCCTGAAAGTTCAGAGGGCCAAGCAGCACCAATCAGAAATCTTTGAAGATAAAGGCATTGGGCATAGAAGTCTGAGATGGGGTAATCAAGACATACATCTGAGAAAGATGAGCTTGACAGGTAGGTATGTGGAGAGGCTGGGGAGATGGCCCAGTGGTTAAAGTCCTGGTTGTGTTCTCAAGCAGAAGGACTGGAATTTGGATCCCTAGATCCCAGCGAAGGGCCATTAGATGTGGCAGCCTACCTGTAATTCCAGCCCCGGAAAGCGAACTCTTTGAATTACCAGAGCAGTGGCCGAGCCCTACTAGCCCTATAGGTGCTTTCTGAGTTTAGAGGCTCAGCTTCAAAATCATAAGATGGAAAAATGATTGAGGACTATTCCAAGCATCACTCTTGGACCTCCCTTACAGATATGCACACATGCAATGCACCCTCACTCACACATGTTCCCAGCTATGTACAAGCATGTATCCACACACAAGCATTCACACCTCTCCACACACATACATATGAAAATGGAAAAAAGATGTGGGAGGATATTTTTTTTAAAAAGCCTCAGTCTGTACAATTGATGAAGATGATCTCAGGAATGCTCAAAGATGAGTGCAACTTTAAAAAGGCACAAGAAGACCTTAGTTGTCCCCTCTAGGCATTTCAGACAGAGGAGAAGAGAAGTAAAAAAGTGGAAAGAACATTTGAAGAAACAATGACTAAAACTTTCCAAATTGAAGGAAGATATGAATGGAATGAAGATAACACATGCTAGAGCACTAATTAAATCCAAGAAGTAAAATGTGTACATGTTTATATACACTAAAATATAAAGTAACTAGTTTTTTTTAAAAGACATAGACAAATATAGCATCTTGAAAGCAAATTGAAGTAAGTGACTTTCTGGGAGCAAAAATTGTCTGTATGAGTAATAGGTTTCTCTTCAGAAAACCTAGCGGCTAGAAGGAAAAGAGATGCTATATTTAAAATACTGAAAGAAAGAAAAAATGAAAGCTTGTCAGTCACCCAAGTTTTTGTGTAGGAACACTTTCCTTTAAAACTGAGAAGGAAATAAAGATATTCCCAGAAATGAAAACTGAAGGGGCATCGCAGAAGTAGAGCTGCAGGAGAAAAGCTGAAGATTTACCTTCTGGCTGAAATGAAAGCTGGGACCATAGCACCTCAAACACATAGGAAGAATATAGAACAAATTTAACTATGTTGGTGTGCTGGTTAGTCTCAAATATCAACCGGATACAACCTAGAATCACATGGGAGAAGGTCACTAAGCTTGGCCATGAAGCTTGTTTTTATTGTTATTTGATGTGGGAAGACCTACCTTAATAGTGGACAGAACCATTCCCTAGGCAGGTGGTCCAGGACTGTATAAAGTTGGAGAGGGAAGACAAACACGTGGGCATTGATGTATTGCTCTCTGCTCTTACTGTGGATGTAATGTAACCAGTTGTGTCAAGCTCCTGTCACTGTAATTTCTCCACAATGATGTGCAACCTGGAATTGCGAATCAATTAAATCTCTCCCCCCCTAAGTTCCCTGGGTCAGACAATTGGCTGTGGCTATATATAATGAAACTAAAAATAAGTATACATAAAATTCAAAATAATTGAATTTTTGATTTGTAGATCTTTTGACATATGACATGAAGGAAAATTTAGTAAAGTACCGTATATATAAATATTATAGAGCAAAAATTTATAAAGATCTAATTTTTGACAAGTACAGCATAAAGGGAAATGGAACTCAGAAGTAGTATAATTTCTGTATGTTGTTAAGTTAAAATGATACTAATTAAAACCTGATTTTTATGTTAATATGTTAATTCAATTCTCAGGGTAGCCACTAAAGGACTAAAAATGACGTTTAAAACATACCAGATGAGAAAGAAATTAAGACCATACAGTAGAATAAACAGTTTACAAGATGAGTTAATGATAAAGAATTATAGATAAAAAATTATAAAAGAGTAGAAAACTGTGGCAAAACTAAATTTTTCCTCACCAGCATTTATTTTATTATTAAATTTTAGTTGGCATACCTCGTGATGGGTTTCTTGATGAATACATGTGACATTTACATCACTATCCTTGTTCTTAATTGCCCCCAAGTGCCACTTTTGCTCCCCCTTCCTTCAATGAATAGTCCCAGCTTCTGTTTTCATGTCATATGGGTCTATTCTCTTAACCACTATTTCTCCCTTCTTCAAAACTTTTCCTCATTGTACCCTCTCTGACTTCATGTCACATATTCCCCACACACAAAACAGTTTAGGTATTTCATGAGAGAAAACATGTGACATTGCCTGAATCTGATTTACTGTACTCAGCAATATGATTTCCAGTTCTATCCATCTTCCTGCAAATGATTTAATTTATCTTAATGGCTGATTAAATCTCTGGATATGCATGGTACATGTTCTTTATACATGTGTCTGTATTTATGTGCATGTAAGCTGGTTTCATCTCCTGGCCACTGTAAAAAGGGAAACAGTACACATGGATGTGTATCTCTTCTCTGTGCTGGCATAGAGTCTTCCAGATATACCAATGAGTACAACAACTGGATCATGTGATAATTCTGTTTTGGTTTTTGAGAGACTTTCAAACCTGTTGCCATGGTGATTACATAAGATTATACTCATACCAGCAGTACACGAGGCTTCTGTTTTCCCAAATTTTTGCTAGTGTTCATTGTCATTTGTCTTCCTGATGATAGTAATTCTGACTGAGGTGAGATGGAATCTCAAAGTAATTTTAATATGCCTTTGCCTTGTGACTAAGCACACTGAACACTTTTTCAAATATTTATGGCCTATTTGTATTTCTTCTTTTGAAGCTACTTATATATTACCTTATTTGTTAATTGGATGATTTGTCGTTTTTTGAGTACTTTATATATTCTAAATATTAATCCCTGTCTTTGTATAGTTGGTAAAGATTTTCTTCTGTTCCATAGATTTCTCTTCGCTCTACTAAATGCTTCCTCTACTGCATAGAAGAAGGTATTTAACTTCATATCACTTCTTAGGATTGTTTCCTAACTGATGAAGTATTTTCCACAAAGTACTGGTCTATGTTTATATCTTGAAGTCCCTTTTCTATGTTTTTCTCTAAGAGTTTCAGATTTTCAAGTCTTATGTTCACATCTTTCATACATTTTTTAACTGACTTTTTATAGGGTTAGGGATAGCATCATTCTTCAGCATGTGGATATCCAATTTTCCTAGCACCATTTGTTGAAGCATCTGTCTTCTTTTCCAATGTAGGTTTTTGATATTTTTGTCAAAAATTAGTTGGCTGAAATCATGTCAGTTTATTTTTGGATCCTCTGTTCTGTTCTATTGTTCTCTGTTTTGTGTCAGACTATGTTAATTTAGTTACTGTGGCTTTTGAGTGTACTGTGGGATAAAATATTGTGTGCCTCTACCATGTCTTTTTTTTGATTGACGTTTTGGCTACTTGGAGTATTTCCTGTTCCTATATGAATTTTAGGAAATTTTTAGTGCTGTGGAGAGATTCATTGCAATTTTGATGAGGATTGTGATAAATCCATAGGCTGATTTTGGTAAGGTAGCAATTTTAAGAATGCTGTTTTGACCTTTTCTTCTGCTAATATCTTCTTCAATTTCTTTCTTCAGTGTCTTAAAGCTTTAATTATAGTATATTTCTATCTCTTTGGTTAGAATTATTTCTAAAGATTTTCTTTTTTTCTCACTAGGACTGTGAATAAGATGGCTCACCTTATCTTTCTCAAAGAGTTTGCTATGAAAGATTTTTCATTTTGCTACTTTGCTGAGAGTATTGATCAGCTGTAAGAATTTTCTGGTGAACTCTGTAGGATCTCTTGAGTAGAGGATCAAGCCGCCATCACAAAGGGATGCCTTAATTTGTCCCTTTCTTACAACTATGTTGTCTGCTTCTTCCTTCCTATGTCTAAGAGTTCAAAGAGTATACTAAATTCACCCTTGTCTTAGTCCAATCTTAGAAATTACTTTAGCTTTATTCTCATTTAGTAAAATGTTAGTTATAAGTTTGTCATATAAAAACAAAATTTTTTAATCCTGAGATATATTCCTTCTATTGTAATTTTTTTTTCAAGAGAGAAAAAGTTCATTTTTTTCCCTTGTGGATTCCAGGAAAACAGAATCCATAATGGTAAGGGATATTATAAATTTCTTTAGGGCTTTTATTATGAAGGAGCTTTCAGCATTGACAAAGGCATTTTATACATCTATAGTCATCATCTCTGCTAGTTAGTGGTAGAGGAAATGTGACCTAGGGAAGTGTTTTAGTGACTGGTTTTCTTGGACTTCTGTCTTTATTCATATGTATGTGTTGGGATGGATGTGAACTCCAGTTTTCTTTTTCTTTCTCTATATGTTTGTCTCATAATATGTGAATCTTCTCAGTGCATTTTCTTCACTTGGGCTTATGATCCTCAGTAATGTTCTTTTTGGGGGAGAGGTGAATAAACAGTGCTATGAAAGCAACGACATAGCAGCAGACCTGGTGTTAACATGCAGTAAGAAACACTTGAGCACTTCACTTATAGCTCCTGATATAGGTCAAAGGCAAAAGTGCTGGGAAACTTCAGAAACTTTTTAAAGCTAATGGTATTTATAACTAAGAGTGAAAATAGGAGGAAAATTGGAAAGAGAAAAAGAAAATAAAGTATGAATGAGAGAATTTTGTGGCTAGAAGTATTAAAAATAACATGAGGTATTAAATGATAAGTGTAGAAGAAGAAAAGACAGTCAAAAAAGACTCCAGCAAGGCATGAACAAAATGATTGGAAAATTGAAATACAAAGCTGTAAATTAAAAGTAAGGAGAAAACAATGAGGAATAAAGTGGAATAAAAGTATTTCTTCCTGACTGGGATGAATGTATTTCTCCACTTCCCAAGTAGTCTTTCATCTTGGGCTCTATGGGGGGGGAGATGACTACTAGTGTCAGTAATTCAATCAAGTTAGATGAGAAAGTTCTCCCCACTGAGAGTCATTTCTTCATCAGATGCACCTTTGAGCAGGTGTTTCTCTATTCTGAACGTGAGGTGCCTCTGTTAGGCTCTCATTCCCACCTGCCAGCTCAGCTGTAGCTTTTTCTTTTGTCTTCCGAGTGATCCTGTTTTCCCAGTGTGCTGCTAACAGTGTCCATGGTTCTGAGATGGTGTTTGGACTTGTGTTTGCTTTTGCTGCTGAGTCTTCCCATTCTGACTCAGGCTGTGAGTTTTCTTTTTTCTTTTTCGGTGTCTCCCAGTCTTTGCCTAAGAAAGGCTTCTATTCATGAAATTATATGAGGTTCTGCTAATTTTTTGTGCTCCCTTGTTGTGCTGTTATTGCCTGTATGGAGGTGGGAGTGGAGGTCATAAATTCTTCAGGCTGGTAGTGTCTGGAAGGTGGCAGGGAGAAGCATCTCTTCCTCCAATGCACCTCCACCAGTCTCCCAACCAGTGACTGAGTGCCTTGATCCTGGTTTCACAACCACACGCACACAAATACAGCTCCCATCCCCAAATCTCAGCAGCAGGGTGCTGCGGTCTCTCCAAGTACAATATGTTCACAGCTTTTAATCGTCTTCCCGCTTGGAAGTCAGCAATTTCTTTAAATGGAAATGGAAACTTTCCAGTTAAAAAACAGACAAAGATTGAAAGAATGAGCAAAAGTTATGATTCAATTGTGTGCTGCTCATGTTTTGATTCAAAAACACTAACAGGATGAACTTGAAAGAGCAGAAAAAGCTAGTCAATGCATTTGGCAGTTAAAAGGCAGATGGTAGTGATAACATAAAATAGGGTTCAACACATATATTATCGCAGGTGTCAAAGGAAGATATAATATAACAATGCAACATGAACTCATCAAAAAGATTTCACAGATATATACACATTTGCATTAAGAAATAGCACTATGATATATAATGTATAATATAATATATAATATATATAAAGTAGATTGGTAAAGGGAAAACATGTCTTAGTAATAATGGCAAACTTCATCATCTATCTCCAGTAAGGAATCCAACATCTGCATCTACACAGATTTCAGGGAGCAAGGGACTCAAGTGACACTCTGCAGACTAGCTAGATGGCACTCACTCTTCAATAGCAGATAAACATATTCCAAGCGCACATGGAATATTGTTCACATAGACCATCTGGTAGCCATAAAATAAATCTCAGTGAATGCCAATAATTGAAATAATACAACTATATTCTCCAGCCATACAGTTAGAAATCTGAAAATTGAAGAAAACTAAAGATTTCACAAATATAATAACACATTGTTAAGAAACTGGAAGAAAAGGAGAAATCAGAAATAAATTAAGATACTTTCAATTGGATGGCCCTGGTTAAAATTGGTGGGTCCCAAGAAAAAAACATGAATGAGGGAATGAGACCTATAGGTAGGAAGTGGGAGTAATAAGGGTGAGAGGAAAATAAGCACAGATGGGAGTGAATGTAATCAGAATGTAGTATATACATGTATAAAATCATCAAAGAAAATAATTTAATTAGTAAATAAGGTACTACCAAAAGAATAGAACAAAAACACAGCCTTAAAATATGTCTTGAAGATGAGCTGTGGTGCACATGATGTGTGGAGGGAGGATTCTAGACATCAGCCCCACATTAAAGAAAAGTCCTTATTAGCTCTTCAAGGTGACTGTCATCTTCAACCAGAAAAATAAGAACACATTAAATGCAAAGCTACCAGGAGAAAATAAGAAAAAATGGAGAACAAATCAATTAAATAGAGAACACCCTATAAATATAGAAAATCAATCAAACTGAAAGATAGTTACTTGAAAAAGTTAACAAAAGTTATAATCATTTGGCTGGGATGACCAAGGAAAAAATGAAAATCACACACCAATTCCTAAAATCAGAGAGGAGGACCCAGAGGGAAGTTTGACATGCACACTAAAGGATGCTCCAGGAATGGGGGGGGGGTAGGGAGCAGTGGGAGAAAGGGAGGGAGGGGGGAAAGAAAAAGGAAAAGGGGTGAGGGAGCAAGGGGATCCGGGAGGGGTGAAGGGAGTGAGGGGAATTTAAAAAAAAGAAATGAGAGGAAGACTATCACTATAAACTTTACAGAAACAATAAAATGAATATAAAGGAATGTTGTGGAAAATTATACATCAGAGTGAGCTGGACAATTTAGATAAAATGAATGGGTTCCTAGAAATATATTAATTGTGAACACTAACCCAGTAATAAATAGGGAATCTGATTTGATCTATAAAAATAAGGAGATTGGATGGGTAATTTAATAAAAACCTTTCAGTAAGGAATCGTCTAGATAGTGGTTAATATAGAGAATCACAACTGGTCAAAATCGGTAATTGACTGTATATTACTAAATAGAACACCCTTAATTTCTTCTCCCTTACCCCATGGCTCAGGAAACATTGAAGAAGGGGGATGGAAAGATTGAAGAGCAACAGGGTGGGAAGTAGCACTGCTGAACTGTGCCTCCTGGACATGAGGCCATGATATCCATGTTCTCACTGAAGATGGGTGTACTCATACAAGTCCTACAGAAGGTTGGGCCCATTAATATTACATCATGGATAAGGGAAGAAGAGCTCATGTGACACCACTCTGCTCCTATTGGTAATTACTACTGGCTAGAGGAAGGGAACCTACTTGTTTCAGCAGTGTTTCCACTAATATATCAGCTATGCTGCAGCAAGTGCCCAGGCACATCTAATGTAGGCGACCCATAATCAACTCAGTGGGACACACAAACAGAAAAACAGACAGATACACACACACACACACACACACACACACACACACACACACACACACACAACACACACTCACAGATACGTACAAGCACATGCACATGCACATGCACTTATACACACACATATGCAAAGCATAAAACTAGAAGGAAAATTTGTTGGGAAAAGAGATTCTCAATGGGAGAAGGAGACATACTGAAGTAAGGTAATACGGGGAGAAAATACAAAAATTCATTGTATATACATATACAAAACTGTCAAAGAATAACAAAAAGAAAAAGAGAAATTTCAACTGAGTGAAATCAGTAGCTATTGTAGTGTTTAGGGGAGAAGACATGATTTTATAGAATCTCTCTGGATGCTGCTGTGTGTGAGGCTAGCAAGGGTAGATGCAAGAAAATAAGCAAGAGCTACTGTGAGGATTCAGGAAGCCAAGGCTGAGACCAGAGTGGTATTGGCAGATGCATTATGTGTGTTTGAAAGCTGTGATAGCTAGACTTGTGACAGACTGGAAGCAGACAGTGAAGAAAGAGGAGTCACACATGCCTCTAAAGTTTTTGGCCTGAAAAACCACAAGAACGGCTTTCTATGTGTATTAGATTGCCCCTGGCCAACTTGGCATCTCTCCATCCACTTCTGCTGGAACACTGCACAGAGGAGACAGATGCAGTGATTTTCACCAGGTTATCCCTTTGCAGATGGTTCTAGGTTAAAGGTTTACGTTGCAAAGAGTCAGTTCTGCTGGGGACTTGACAGTGAAGGTGAGAAGAACCTACTCTTGGAACAGGTGGTGGAGGAGCATGGCAGCTGTGTGGTCTGCAGCAGCTTCCCAAGCTTCTGCAGGAACGTTGCTGTGCTTTCTCTAAGAACTTTTAAAGAGCACCAGCATTCGAGGATCTGGCTTCATTCTACTTGATCATCACACCATATATTCTCCTATCCCCATAATATCTATAATGACTGAGTTATACGTCAATTTCCAAGTGAATCAGTTGTGAAAAGAGGCAGAAGACACAGGTTTGAGGTAAGAAGATCAAGAATTCGGTTTGGGCCATACATTGAAGTTTTCTTTTGTGACAATGCTGGCTAGACATGCATAATCAAGTTTAAAGTCTCAGGAGACATTGTATGAGATTACTAAAGAAGAGATGTGCCTCTTGGCAAAACTCTAGGACATCCAGCTCTAAAAGAGACTGAAGAGGAGAGGAATAAGTGAAAAGACAGAAACAGAAATTCTGGCAGGGAGGGACAGAGACCGAGAAGGCATGTTGTTCTGGAAGGCAAGCTAGGAAAGCTTCACAGGTAGATGGGAGTGATACTCTGTATTACATTCTGTCAATAGACCATTGGGATGACTCAAGAACTGCACATACATTTCCTGAAACATGGAGACCAGAAAAATGTCGAATATCTGTGGAGTACAATCTTGTTTTATTATTATGAAAGCATTCATTCATACTCTTTAGTGATCCTTTCCATTTTTATTAATATAAGGCTTTACTTTTTATTTAAGTGTTCATTCTGCAGATATAGTTTTCCACCTTGTATTACTGCAGGTTTATGATTCCCATTATTTTCAATACTGTGTAATGAGTCTATTGACATATATTATTTAGCTGTTCTTTCAGTGCTGCAAGTTTAGGTTGTTTACAATTTTCTTCAGCTATAAATAGCTGTGATGAAATTCTCTCTGCCAAAAGCTTTATTGGCAGTTTCAGATAATTTCCTCAGAACAGATGATCAAAAACATGAGCTACTGTGAGCTACTGTTTCAAGGAAATGAATGGTGTAAAAGCCAATATCAGCCCTTTGTGAATTACCTCGTTAAGTACTACTTTTCACAAACTTCATTCTAGCTTCTCAGATCCTGAGTGGACAGTTCTCATGTCTTTGCTCTTATGTTGCAGCACTTAATTAGCTCTTTGTTGAAAAGAAAAGAAAGTCTAGCACAGGGTATGAAGAGAACATATGTGGTCCCCAAATGTATTCATATATTCATTCCTCTATCAACATCTACAAGACAGGAAAGGAATAGGGTTATGGTATGAGAAACAGGAGGAATTATTCTGCCATGAACATCACATTAGCCTTAATTTTGGCTTTGACCTAAAGGATGATATTGTTTTTCTAACCCTCCAGGGCATCTCTATCAAGTATGGCACCTGCTGCTTGTACACATAACTGTGCATCCAAGTTGGGTGGAGCAACATACTCCCTGGAACATTCCAAGGGTCACAGCACAGAGTCAAGGAAATGGAACACTGGGTCTCTCTCTCTGAGCTTTTAAACATCTTCTGTACACACCCATTTGCATATATTTCTTCTCCCAAGCATCATACCTTAGTTATCCTTCCTCAAAAAGGTCTTCATTCCCATTCCTCCTACTGACTCATGACTCAGGATGGGCAATCAGAGGCATGCATAGAATGGTCATGACAACAGGTTACCGTGCTGTAAAGGTCATGCAAGCTTAGTATTGCTGGAGTCACTTGTGGTGAGATCCTGCTGAGACAAACACGTGAGAAACAAACAGAACTGCAAAGGAGCAACAGATAAGGCAAGAGAGGATGGGGATGATGTTAGGAGGTATATATAGTTGTCAGGAAGGACTGAAAATTAATAAGAGAACTTTCAGTCCTTTAGATGTCTTCCTGACAAACACTGTCTGAGAAGGTTTGTTTTACTAGATTCTGCAACAATGAAAGTATTAATCTAATACAAATCTGAGAAAGATCCTTATTAATGAATGTTGCTATTTCTGCATCTAAACTTCCTTGAATATATATATATGTGTGTGTGTGTGTGTGTACCCATACACATATATTACATTGAGCAGTCATTGATAGTTTTTTGACTGTAATTTACTGCCAACCTCATTCTCTGGGCTTGTAGAAGGGAAGAGTTTCTGCAAGGACTACACCTTGGAGTGAATTCCAGTGTGTTTAGCTCTGAGAAACCCCTCCACATGAATCATCATCATGATTAGCAGCATGTCTTCTGGGCTGCCCAAGACTCACACCTCAACCTCAGACCCTCAAGGCTCTTTCCTTTCCACTAGTCAGCCATCAGTGCATTCTCTTGATGGGCATTATAAATCAAAATTTGATCCTTTCAATATAATATAAAAACAGGGTTCAAGTCACTGAATAGTTAAATGTGTGTGTATGTGTGTGTGTGTGTGTGTGTGTGTGTGTGTGTGTGTAGGTGTGTGTGTGTGTATAGAAGAAGGTACTGTACACGTGTGTGGGTATAAAAGAGGGCACTGTGCCTGCCTATGAAGACCCAAGAATGACAAAGACTTCAGGAATCAGCTTGGATTACTCTACCTCTTTATTGCTTTGCTGGAATTTCTCAGGCTCTGTCTTCCAGGGTCAGAAGCACAGGATACTGCTCCATTTCCCCCTGACATTTGTACATAGGATCTAGAATCTAAACTCAGGTCATTTTGCTTATGAAGTAAAGACTTAACCTCTGAGCCATCTCTTTGGCCCAATGTGAAGTTAATTTTGTATCATCATCATCTTTTCATGCCTATGAAACTCTTCTACTAGGTTGTTGCTGTGGCTCCTCCAGTCTAATTTCTACCCTGTCAGTCCTTCACAACACTTCTAGAGGAATATTTGTGGCCGACCTGAATCTGTAGTTGCCATGACTATGATTCTGGTGATTTCCAGGACTGCTTTGAAGACATCATCCCTGACCCTGTCTACACCTCCTTTTCCTACAGTCGAACCGATATCATCTTTGACATTCATTAGAGAAATAGTCCAAGATGGTTAAGCTCTTTCCTCTTGAAGGTCATGTAATTTCTTCCCATACAATATAAAAATCTGCATTAAAATTTTGTGACTGCATAATGAGTCTGAAATAGTGAAGCTAATACAATTGAAATAACAATCACAGTGTATTTTGTTATGAAAGTAATCTCTGCGTGCCACAGCATTGCATCTCTATAGTAACCCTGATCAAGAATGCTGCTAATTATTTATACAAAGTCTCCATTTGGATAAAGGTGTGATTTTGATTTTTTTTCACAAATGCTTATTGTCTAAACTATGCAAAGAAAATTACTTCCTAAAATTTCTAAGAACTAACTTTTATTTTGCTGTGCATGCTATTCCAAAGCTTGGATGATTCCTTTGCTCTGCGTGGATTTCTGTAAAGAGCCAGACACCTGTTAGCACTGGATGTTAACTACCACATTATTCATGTATCTTATGTCCAAGCTGAAGAACAAATTTCAAATTAGTTCAGGGAATCATTAAAACAGCGTTCATAATCATCTTGCATTTTTTTAAATGCTAGACTTGTTCACATTTAAAGTGTTCGATGAGTTAAAATTCTTTCTGATTTATCCAAAAGTTGTGTGTTCAATCCCCAGACGATGGGTTTTTCTTTTCATTGCAGCCACCTGCTTTAGCAGTTAGCACTTTCTCTGGCTTTTTGCAGACATAAACCTCATGGTCTAAGCGTGCATGATGCATTCACATGTGCTGAGACCCACGCAGGAGATCTGATAGTTATGCGGTGAACTGGGCTCACTGTTTTGCCTCACACAGTTTTTCAGGTGTGGATCAGGCAAAACGGACCTCAGCTAAAGTAAAGTGAAG